>CM042166.1:64123520-64183520 GCA_023376005.1 Doryteuthis pealeii
GGTGCATATATTTGCTAGTATAAATAATATCTTTTCAGCTAGTATATTAGGTCTGAGACCTGTCAGCTGTTCCTTATAAACATTCATCTTAATTCCACAGATTATCTAACATTGTCTTAAAGGAGTTTAGAGATGGAGCATTCACTATTGATGATGGTAGTTTATTCCATGTATTCAACACTGTTACTAAAATAATTTTGTCTTGCATTTGCTTTACAACATTTTTTAAGAGTTCTAATTTATGACCCCTGGTATTGATATTTTGAGCAATGTTTAATAGATCAAAGTTTGTTCAATAAAAACCATGTGCATATTTATTTATACTTCAATCCTATCCCCTCTTGTCCGTCGATAAACCAAACTTTTTAAGTCAATGTTCCTAAGTCTTTCTTCATACGAAAGATTTTTTAAAATCATTCATTACTTTAGTTGCTCTCCTTTGAACTCTCTCAATGAGTTTTATGTCCTTGATTAATCTTCGACTGCAAACCATATTAGCAAATTCCAAATGAGGTCTTACCAATGCAATGAATATTTTTTTTAGCATTTGTTTATCCATGTATTCATATGACCTTCGTATTAATCCTATTTGCTTTATATATATATATATATATATATATATAATTATATATATATATATAATATATAATAAGGATATCTACTGAGTCAGACGAACCTACTATTAGTTTCGCATAAAGCTCTT
The DNA here is from genome assembly GCA_023376005.1 of Doryteuthis pealeii. Lineage (NCBI taxonomy): Eukaryota > Metazoa > Mollusca > Cephalopoda > Myopsida > Loliginidae > Doryteuthis > Doryteuthis pealeii. The sequence continues at coordinate 64,124,224 of CM042166.1, forward strand.
CAGGGGTAAAATCTGACTCAGATTTTAGCCCTGAAGAGCTTTATGCGAAACTAATAGTAGGTTCGTCTGACTCAGTAGATATCCTTATTACTTGGCTCTACTTAGGTATCGAGCACTTTTTACAAATTAGCTTCTCCTAGCGGTTATATGAATATATATATATCTTATATACATATATACATATAAATTGTTTTTTCTTGGCCAAATACTATACCAATAGATTATTTTTTGTTGGTACGAATATCTTGGTCTTTTCTTTTTTCAAAATTTTTTCTTCCTGGTTGATTTGGTAGTATATTTTTACAATCAAACTCTCTGCCGGGTTTTTTCTCTCCGCAAGGATCTACCAACACGCTTGGTATATTAAATTATATATAATATAATATATATATATATATATATATATATATATATATATAAATATATATATATATATACTGAGCTAAACCGTCCCTTGTCATCCACCTACAGTCCAGTTTCGCTGTTTCACGGCTCATCAGTGCGGCTGGACAAAGCAGGCTGCTTCCGAGCGGGATCAAAACTCGACCAATTTGTTGTCAGTCACAGTTTCTACACACCCACATTTTAGAAAGGGAATTCACTGATAAAACAAAATAATGCTGCTTGGATCGCTGTATTTTTAAGTATATATATATATATATATATTATATATATATATATATATATGATTGTTCGGAAAATATGAAGGGTTATGAAAAAAAGTTGTATTTTGAAAACATCAAACAATCATAAGGCTTTTTAAAAGTTGGAAGCCACCCAAGCAGGTATCAAATTAGATTGACGGCAGGGTCAGCCGAACAGACGGTGGGAGCAAAGCAAAACAACTTCAGTTTCATTGTTACAGTAAAAGGAATCCAGAAGAAGAAGAAGAAGAAGAAGAAGAAGAAGAAGAAGAGAGAAGAAGAAAGAGTAACAGAAGAAGAAGAAGAAAAGAAAAAAGAAAGAGTAAAGAGAAGAAGAAGAAGAAGAAGAAGAAGAAGAAGAAGAAAAAGAAGAAAAGAGAAGAACAAGAAGAAGAACAGAAGAAGAAAGAGTAACAGAAGAAGAAGAAGAAGAAGAAGAAGAAAGAGTAACAAAGAAGAAAGAAAAGAAGAAGAAGAACAGAAGAAGAAGAGAAAAAGAAGAAGAAGAGAAGAAGAAGAAGAAGAAGAAGAAAAGAAAAGAAGAAAGAGTAAACGAAAAAGAAGAAGAGAAGAAAGAAGAAAGAAGAGAAGAAGAAGCAGAAGAAAGAAGAAGAAAGAAGAAGAAAAGAAGAAGAAGAAGAAGAAGAGAAGAAGAAGAAAAGAAGAAAAGAAGAGAAAAGAAGAAGAAAAGAAACAGAAGAAGACAGAAGAAGAAAGAGACAGAAGAAGAAGAAGAAGGAACAGAAGAAGCAACAAGAAAAGAAAGAGTACAGAAGAAGAAAGAGTAACAGAAGAAGAAGAAGAAGGAACAGAAGAAGCAACAGAAGAAGAAAGAGTAACAGAAAAGAAAGAGAAGAAGAAGAAGAAGAAGAAGAAGAAGAAGAGAGTAACGGAAAAAGAAGAAGAAGACGAAGAGAAAGAAGAAGAAAGAACTGAAGAAGAAGAAGAAGATAAAGAAGAAGAAGAAGAAGAAGAAGAAAAGAAGAAGAAGAAGCAACAGAAGAAGCAACAGAAGAGAAAGAGTAACAAAAGAAAAAGAAGAAAAGAAGAAGAAGAAGAGAAGAAGAAGAAGAAGAAGAAGAAGAAGCAACAGAAGAAGAAGAGTAACAGAAGAAGAAGAAAAGGAACAGAAGAAGCAACAAGAAGAAAAGTAACAGAAGAAGAAGAAGAAGAAGAAAAGAAGAAGAAGAAGAAGAAGAAGAAGAAGAAGAAGAAGAAGTCGATTCTATTTGCACAGTCGAAATAACGTTATTAATTCTCTAGCTTCGCCTAACACGTTATAGCAACATTAATACACGCAACACTGAGTTATTTCCAAAGTCAGATTCCATATAAGAATAGCGAAAATATGTCAAAGGTCAGATTCGAAAAAAGGGCTTTTTTTCTATACAGGATGTTTCAAAATATTTAGTATCTTTTTAGATGTACAGGGTATTTTCGTAACCACCACCTCTCTCTCTCCCCCTCTCTCCTCTCTCTACTTGCGCGAGACGGGTGGCCAGATAAGCCTCATCTAATCAATCGACTGGTCACGTCAAACTCTAGTACCACTATGATTGCCCCCAGGCCACCTCACGTGGTGTAATGGTTAGCAAGTTAATTCGCAGACCATTGTTAGTGAGTTCGATTCTCATTGGGTGCCCATACTTCAGGCCTAATGCCATATTAAGCTAAGCTTAGTAAATAACTATGATTGCACTCAGACCTTTTTATCATATACGTGCTTGAAGGTGTTGACTGAGGGCCTTAGTTTGTTAAGTATGACGTGAAACTGCATCTAGTGGTGAGGTTCCAATTCTGGAGTTCAGGTATTGGAAAATACCCCTTTATCCCCATTCCCCAAGCCTACTCTGGAGTGGTAGTACCTGTTATAGATTAAAACATGACTGCTTCATATACTAGTGTTTCAAAATATTTGGTATTTTTTTAGATGTACAGGATTTCCATTACTCTCTCTCCTCTCTCTCTCTCTCTCTCTCTCTCTCCTCTTTCTACTTGTGCTAGACGGAGGTTGGAAAACACCTCTCGATCAATCGACTGATCACGCAAGATCTAACACCTGATGGTTGTCCTGATGTATTACTCTCATGTTAAATCTCAACCCTTTTTTTAACATATGTGGTAGAGGCATGGTTGAGATCTTAGTGTCTTGGTATGACGTTAAACTGCGCTAGTGGTGAATTATATATATATATAATATATATATTATATATAATATTATATATAATATAATAACTTTCTCATATTATACATATATATTTACTTTGCTCTGTTAATAAAAATTAAACATTGACTCTCAAACATGACCTGAACTTTGCAGCACCAACTTTTGGGAGAAAGACCAGTTTATTAATCATCCTAATACCCAAAAACTTGATATCCACCAAAGAATATATATATAATATATATATATATATATATATATACTATATATATACAAAACCTCGCACGGACTGGATGTGGCACAAGTTCAATTTCTTAAGCATGTTCCTTCTCATAAACTGGTTACCCAACCAAAGTTAAAGAGCCTAGCCTGCCCTACTATTTACTTATAGCTTGAGGGAGAGTAGTTGTATGCATACCTTTCCCAAGGGTATCAGCGCAATGTGAAATACAAACGACCTCGTCCAGGATTTGAACCAGGATATCCCTCTTATACATGCACATTAGTTGCTACCAAAAAAAACAACTGTTTTTGTTGTTGTTTTAACAAGCTAGGATGAATAAATATGGCCTTTATGGCCGGATCGTTATTTCCGTCGGCCATAAGACGCAGAAAAAATGTTCCACCTTTCCCCCTAAAAAACGAACAAACAAAAAATAAAAAAAATAAACAAGATACGCTAGTCCACCGACGTTCGTTCAGTAAAAGACGTCCAAGTAAAAAAATAAAAGGTCTCGCTTGTCAGAAGCTGAAATACAAAAATAGTTCCTGTCTATACGACCCAACCATATAAACTCCCGTTGTAATATTTATTGTTGGATACATACAACAAATTTGGCGCGAGGCCGTAAAAAAAGGGGGGGCTAGTCAATTATATCCTATCTACCTATCTATCTATCGATCTATCTGTCTCTGTCTGTCTGTCTCCCTCTACCTCTCTCTTTGTTATATATATATATATATATATATATATATATATATATATATATATATATAATATTATCTCTTCTATATTATACTAAAGCTGAGAATAAACAACTTTATTTCCCTAAGGATTTTTTCTATTCAGTTTAATGATACAAAATTATACTAAAATATTTTGGTTTCAGGGCTACTAAATTTGAAAAAAATCTCACCCTCTCTATGTATAAGTAGAATGGAGTGAATACGGAGAGTTATTGTGTTAGAGACATTTAACCATGTTAAAATTAATTAGTGGTGAGTAGGGTACAATTAGTGGAACCGTCCAAGAAAGCCTCGTCTCCAATAGATATATAAAAAAAGGATATTTTTGCTGTGACATCGGGGAAAGGGGTGTAGATGTAATGTAGCTATGTTGTGCGAGCCAACGTTTTTTTTCTTTTCTTTTTTCTACTTGATTGTTTAATATATTTTTGTTTTCGAAACTGTCATATTTACTTAACTTCTTTTTTACGGTTGTTTTGAATAAAAAGAAAAAAGAGTATTTGCATTTGCATGTTCGTAAAAACAACTTTAGGGTGTTAACTTTTATCACCTTCAAACCACTAAAAGTTATTAGTCGATAAAAATGCTTTCAAACCGCTAAAACAATATATTTTAAATTTGGGAGGCGTAACATATTTACATGTCGAGAAAACTTGGGGCGCTTAACATATCACTTATCCCATTAATGTTTCATGAAAAATGCCTTTAAACAACTAGGGATTTCATAAGTACCACGGGTCGATTTTTTTAGCAGGCACGACTTTCGTGTTTTAAGGCAGGTGGCCAAGGCGTATTTATCCGATATGCACCTTTTTTGTCTAAGTTAAAAGTAGTTACATTTGAGGATGGGTTAAACAAATTATATTTACATATGTAATTTTTTAATACATTTTATACTAGCTCTTGTAAAATGGTAAATCCCTATTTTACAAAACACTATTCGCCGTCTAGGCGGTGATAAAATCCTCCCACCAACGAACAAAGTCGCTGATCTGATGCGGTGCCCTAAAAAAACCCCAAAAACAGCGCTTAAGGCGTTTTTTCCGAAAAGTTAATGCGATATTTACCCACTACAGTCTTTTTTCGGCAAGTAAAATGTAATATTTTAACCCCCTTTATAATTTGGAGGGGTGGGTGGTGGCTTTAACCAAAATATTTACATTCACTTGTCGATACAAATATGGCTTACTTTAATGCCAAAAACCACTAAAAAATAATTTTTTGATAAAAATGCCTTCAATCTGCTAAAGTATTTCCCCCAGTTTTTCATTTATTAATATATTCATTTCCAACAAACAAAATTAAAATATTTAGATATGCTTTTTTATTTTAACTAAAAGACGTTAAATATTTAAAAAATCCTCAAGATTTAGATATTTTTTTTTATATTCTAATATTTTGAATTTAAAAAAATTGTTATACGTCACATGATTAGTTTACGCCATATTAAAGGAAGAAACGTAATACAATTTTTTATGATAAACTTACTTTTTAATAGTTTTTTTTATATACCTTTTCTTTTGGTGTTTCCCTGCAGCGACTATTTATATCCATTAATTCCTAATTTAAGTACGATGGTGTTTTGCTTCATATACTAGGTGTTTCAAAATATTTGGTATTTTTTTTAGATGTACAGGATGTTTCCATTACTCTCTCTCTCTCTCTCTCTCTCTCTCTCTCTCCTCCTCTTTCTACTTGTGCTAGACGGGAGGTTGGAAAACACCTCTCCGATCAATCGACTGATCACGGCAAGATCTAACACCTGATGGTTGTCCTGATGGTATTACTCTCATGTTAAATCTCAACCCTTTTTTAACATATATGTGGTAGAAGGCAGTGGTTTGAGGATCTTAGTGTCTTTGGTATGACGTTTAAACTGCTGCTAGTGGAATTATATATATATATATATATATATATATATATATATTATATATATTATATATTTATTTCTCATATTATACATATATATTTTACTTTGCTCTGTTAATAAAAATTAAACATTGAGCTCTCAAACATGACCTGAACTTTGCAGCACCCAACTTTTGGAGGAAAGGACCAGTTTATATAATCATCCTAATACCCAAAAACTTGATATCCCACCAAAGAATATATATATATATATATATATAATATATATATATATATATATATATATATACCAAAACCTCCGCACGGACTGGATGTGGCACAAGTTCAATTTCTTAAGCATGTTCCTTCTCATAAACTGGTTACCCAACCAAAGTTAAAGAGCCTAGCCTGCCCTACTATTTACTTATAGCTTGAGGGAGAGTAGTTGTATGCATACCTTTCCCAAGGGTATCAGCGCAATGTGAAATACAAACGACCTCGTCCAGGATTTGAACCAGGATATCCCTCTTATACATGCACATTAGTTGCTACCAAAAAAAACAACTGTTTTTGTTGTTGTTTTAACAAGCTAGGATGAATAAATATGGCCTTTATGGCCGGATCGTTATTTCCGTCGGCCATAAGACGCAGAAAAAATGTTCCACCTTTCCCCCTAAAAAAACGAACAAACAAAAAATAAAAAAATAAAACAAGATACGCTAGTCCGACCGTTTCGTTCAGTAAAAGACGTCCAAGTAAAAAAATAAAAGGTCTCGCTTGTCAGAAGCTGAAATACAAAAATAGTTCCTGTCTATACGACCCAACCATATAAACTCCCGTTGTAATATTTATTGTTGGATACATACAACAAATTTGGCGCGAGGCCGTAAAAAAAGGGGGGGCTAGTCAATTATATCCTATCTACCTATCTATCTATCGATCTATCTGTCTCTGTCTGTCTGTCTCCCTCTACCTCTCTCTTTTTATATATATATATATATATATATATATATATATATATATATATATATATATATATAATATTATTCTCTTCTATTATTATACTAAAGCTGAGATAAACAACTTTATTTCCCTAAGGATTTTTTTCTATTCAGTTTAATGATACAAAATTTATACTAAAATATTCCTTGGTTTCAGGGCTACTAAATGTTTGAAAAAAATCTCACCCTCTCTATGTATAAGTAAGAATGAGAGTGAATACGGAGAGTTATTGTGTTAGAGACATTTAACCATGTTAAAATTAATTAGTGGTGAGTAGGTACAATTAGTGGAACCGTCCAAGAAAGCCTCGTCTCCAATAGATATATAAAAAAAGGATATTTTTGCTGTGACATCGGGGAAGGGGGGTGTAGATTGTAATGTAGCTATGTTGTGCGAGCCAACGTTTTTTTTTCTTTTCTTTTTTCTACTTGATTGTGTTTAATATATTTTTGTTTTCGAAACTGTCATATTTACTTAACTTCTTTTTTACGGTTGTTTTGAATAAAAAGAAAAAAGAGTATTTGCATTTGCATGTTCGTAAAAACAACTTTAGGGTGGTTAACTTTTATCACCTTCAAACCACTAAAAGTTATTAGTCGATAAAAATGCTTTCAAACCGCTAAAACAAATATTTTAAATTTGGGAGGCGGTAACATATTTACATGTCGAGAAAACTTGGGGGCGCTTAACATATCACTTTATCCCATTAATGTTTCATGAAAAATGCCTTTAAACAACTAGGGATTTCATAAGTACCACGGGTCGATTTTTTTTTAGCAGGCACGACTTAGTGTTTTAAGGCAGGTGGCCAAGGCGTATTTATCCGATATGCACCTTTTTTGTCTAAGTCTAAAAGTAGTTACATTTTGAGGATGGGTTAAACAAATTATATTACATATGTAATTCATTTTTAATACATTTTATACTAGGCTCTGTAAAAATGGTAAATCCCTATTTTACAAAACACTATTCGCCGTCTAGGCGGTGATAAAATCCTCCCACCAACGAACAAAGTCGCTGATCTGATGCGGTGCCCTAAAAAAAACCCCAAAAACAGCGCTTAAGGCGTTTTTTCCGAAAAGTTAATGCGATATTTTACCCACTACAGTCTTTTTTCGGCAAGTAAATGTAAATATTTTAACCCTCCTTTAATAATTTGGGAGGGGGTGGGTGGGTGGCTATTAACCAAAATATTTACATTCACTTGTCGATACAAATATGGCTTACTTTTAATGCCATAAAACCACTAAAAAATAATTTTTTGATAAAAATGCCTTCAATCTGCTAAAGTATTTCCCCCCAGTTTTTCATTTTATTTTAATATATTCATTTCCAACAAACAAAAATTAAAATATTTAGATATGCTTTTTTATTTTAACTAAAAGACGTTAAATATTTAAAAAATCCTCAAGATTTAGATATTTTTTTTTATATTCTAATATTTTGAATTTAAAAAAAATTGTTTATACGTCACATGATTAGTTTACGCCATATTAAAGGAAGAAACGTAATACATTTTTTATGATAACTTACTTTTTAATAGTTTTTTTTTATATACCTTTCCTTTTTGGTGTTTCTGCAGCGACTATTATATCCATATTAATTCCTAATTTAAGTACGATGGTGTTTTTTGTTTTTTAGAAAAATCATAGCTGGATTAGCTAAGATATTTCAACCAGCAAGCCCAAACCCCTAAAAAGTTTTGTCAAATTCATTTGCTTCCAGTCATTTAAAAAAAAGTAAAGTCGTCGGTCTTCTAAAGTCGATATCAGCCATATAGCGAGGGAGTGTATCCCCTAGACCAAGGGGATTGTTTTCTTAGCGTCAGAGCTGGAATGCTACACCTATCATCAGTTTATTACTCTACGACACAGATCCCTGAGCTACTCATACGCTTTGTCGAGGGCCAGTATCAAACCAGGAACCGAGAGGCTCCTAGCCGAATATTCTACAGTAGTATACTGTAAATAAATGAGAACAATACTTTGTTATACACACACACACACACACACACACACACACACACACATATATATATATATATATATATATATATATATATATATATATTATACAAAGTTTTGGAAAACATGTCTGATTTAACATGATTTTTGTTAATAATCTAACTTGGGGAATTATTTCAAATCAACTTATTTTCGAAACTTGATAAAATTCGTGATAGTTGATTTGAATTAAAATAAAATGAAAATACCGAAAAAAAAAGAAGATATTTTAAGGGGGTATACATTTGCTTGTCGATAAAAAAAACCCTGGAGATTGCTTATTTATTAATGCCTTGAAGCCACTTAAAAATATTTGTCGATAAAAACGCCTTCAAACCGATAAAAAATATTTTAAAGAGGGGAGGGTAAAATATTTACATTTACTTGTCGTAAATAGACTTGCGGTGCAAAATATTGCTTTCTTATCGCATTAACTTTTCGGGAAAAACACCTTCAAACAGCTAGGGAGTTCATAAGGTGCACGGGTCGGGTTTAAGCAGGCACTGCTTAGCGTTTTTTAGGCTAGGAAGCCAGAACGCATTTATGCGATATGCTCCAAAAATGTTGGCTTATTTTCAATTTGAAAACGAAGTAAAATTATTTAAATCCATTATCTAAGGTCAGATTTTTGTTTTAGTCGAAAAGTAGTAACATAATGAGCACCAATAAAAAAAAAGGCAAATTAAAATTACATAACTATTACATAACTAATATTTTTAATACTTTTTTAAACAATTAAATTCGTCCCAAAAGGCGTTTTTTTCTAAAAAATTTTTATTACAGCAGACTATAAAAAATACTGGAAAAAAGTGTCGGCTTCAGCTATGATTTTTCTTAAAAATGATTGTGCTACAGTTTTTTTAGGTTAATTAATTAATTAACCTAAAAAAACTGTAGCACAATCAAAAAGTGTCGGCTTCAGCTATGATTTTTCTTAAAATGATTGTGCTACAGTTTTTTAGGTTAATTAATTAATTAACCTAAAAAAACTGTAGCACAATCATTTTTAAGAAAAATCATAGCTGAAGCCGACACTTTTTTCCAGTATTTTTTATAGTCTGCTGTAAATAAATTTGGAAAAAATGTTTTATTTAACATGATTATTAAACTTACTTTTTTTTTTTTATAGATTAGATAGATATTTAATTAAAATTATTTCATGTTGAGTAAAGATTGTTACTGAGCTTTTCTAGATATTTAGAAATTGTGGAATTTTATTCAAATGTTGCAAACGTTGACTTCCCCCACCTATGATTGCACCACTTGGACCCTAACATGGCACCTAGAGAATAAGCTCAAGAATGCAGTACGTAATTTTTAACAAGTTGTGAAAGCAACTGTATAGCTACTTGCCACTTATCACACAAACCATCCGAGTAACATGAACAAGGCATGCAGGACACTGCGGGAGGATTTAGGACAAACTCGTCAGTGATATTCTTCTATGGAAACCAACATACAGGCACGCCAGGGTGGACCGTTGAGCCGTACGTTGACCAACTCTTCGCAGATATTGGATGCTGTGCAGAGGACTTCCTGAGAGCAATAAATGATTGGGTAATGTTGGCGAGAGATTGTCATGGATATCCATGATTAAAATCCTAATTACCTCTAATTAGAAATAAAGTAACTAAGTGACACTTCTCTTGTTTTTTTCCTTTGGTCAAATGAAAATGTTTACTCCGGTTTAAATAACTTATTTTGACTGTTTTTGAAAACTTTAAATCAATAAAATTCTTTCATCATGTGATTTTTCCAACAATCTAACCTGGGCTCAATGGGTAACCCAACGGGTCACTTTTTTCCTAATATATATATATATATATATATATATATATATATATATATTATTAAACAAGACGGAAAATGTAGTGTTTGATGAGTTTTTCTCCCTTTCTGCTTGTTGGTGTGATGAGAGTTTTGTGGTCAGAACCTCTGACTGATGAAATAAGTTCCGAAAAAAGAGTTCCGATCCCGACTTGAAATGGCTTAAAAAATGTAACCACACTGAAGAGATGTAATACGTCTAAACAGTACTGTATGTGGATGACTATATATATATATATATATATATATTATATATATATATATATATATATATATATGTGTGTGTGTGTGTGTGTGTGTGTATGTGCCAATATGATCTTAACGTGACAATCAGCACTTGAAATCCTGGCTTTTATGAGAACACAAAGATCGACATTAATAACATGGACTCTTTTGAAGCAAATATATATAAGTTTGTCCTTTATAGAGATATTGTTAATAAACAAGATTCTAATTAAGATTAAATAATGATTATTTAATAACCATTGAGAATATAACGTAAATAACTAAGGGAATTGGGACTTTGGTAGTGACATAATTTCGGCCGCAGACAGACACACAATCTCTATTATAATAAGATGTGTCGTTACAAGATGGACAAACATGAACTGAAAAAAATTGAACCATTTTTTATCGTTACCACAAATTTTAATGAAACTTCCCTGGCTTTGACACATATAGGAAGTGATTATTTTTACTTAGAAAAATGTTTAAGATAGCACGCATCATTCTTGTGCAGCTTTTATCTTGCTTATTCTTTAGGCGTTTCGTTAGAGTCCAGGTGGTGCAGCCATACAGTAGCACTGATATAACTACGGTTTGGAGGAATTGTCTGTTGTATTCCTTGAAATCGTAGGTGGAAAAGAATGTAGTTACTCCTTGTAGCAGAAAAGACTGTAGATACTCCTTGTAGCAGAAAGTCTTTTGTATTCCTTGTAATCTTGTAGATCTCGATCTGAGAAATTTAAATTTGCTATTGATTTCAGGTCAAAATACGTTTCCGATGGGCTAATTTTTACCGGAAATGCTGCTGGTGTTGGAAAAGATCATAAATATGAGTGGGAATTGGGCGTACATCTTCAACTCAATTATTTCAACACCTACATTTTTGAACTGTGAAAGTTTTCTTCATAATTTTGTCGGTTTGGATATCCACAACTCGCCACTAACATTTTTAAAACTCAGACAACTGCTTATTAGCCATTAGCTGTTGGATTAATCTTGGATATAAACTGTACGAAAAGTCACTACTTATATTTATAGACTACTCCACGTAGTAGGAGCGGCAATTACCAATGAAAAAACAACAGAAATGTATATAATACCGTTGATAAATCAGTTGCCGAATGCATCCCCCCAGAAGGAACGCTTACAGGCCACAAAGAGTATCTGATACTACAATCTTTCTACCAAGGAATACTACAGATTGACAGACAAGGAGTAACTGATACTACAATCTTTATACTCAGGAATACTACAGATTGACAGACAAGGAGTATCTGATACTACAATCTTTCTACCAAGGAATACTACTGATTGACAGACAAGGAGTATCTGATACTACAATCTTCTACCAAGGAATACTACAGATTGACAGACAAGGAGTATCTGATACTACAATCTTTCTACCAAGGAATACTACAGATTGACAGACAAGGAGTATCTGATACTACAATCTTTCTACCAAGGAATACTACAGATTGACAGACAAGGAGTATCTGATACTACAATCTTTCTACCAAGGAATACTACTGATTGACAGACAAGGAGTAACTGATACTAAAATCTTTATCTTCTTCAGAAATGTAAAAATAAAAGATTGTAAACATAGTTATTAAAGATTATGCTGTAATAACTTGATCTCTATACTACAGATTGAAAGACAAGGAGTAACATATTCAACAATCCTTCTACCATGGACTACTGTAGTTTGACTGACAAGGAGTATCTACGGACACTACATTCTTTCTCTTTTATAATTATTTCAATAGAAGCGCGTGGGGTAATGGTTAAAATCATGGGAAATGGACTCATCACCCTGAGTTCCAATCCTGAACTTGGTAATTGCATTTCAATTAGAGATAATACCCATGGGAAAAGGTATGAATCCTACTCTCCCTCCAGCTCTTGGTAAATAGTAGGACAGACTGTGCTCTTTAACCTTGGTTAGGCAACCGGTCTAGGAGAAGGAAACCTCTGAATTCAAACCTGTTAAACTTCGCTTAAGAAATTGAACTAGTGTCACATCCTGCTTGTGAGGAGGGGTTGATATATATATATATATATATATATATATATATATATATATATATATATACTTCAAGAATACATACTTTATCAAATGGCTACGAGGATTGTAATCTTAGATTATTTTGTTGTATATAAGGAGTGCAACAATACACCACCTAAATTTATAGACTAAGTGTGGTCACGTGGTTTAAACCGTACTAATTAACAGCCTAGCTGCGTGGCTGGTTGACTACTTAATCACTGATACCGAGAGACGTCCATTTGCAATCATTGACGAAGGACTTGCAATACCGAGGAGCACTAATGAACAACCAAATGATTCTTTACCCGTATATCAAAACTATGTTCTGCTTAACACAAAGAATCTCCACTGTACAAGCGCCTTTGCTTGAAGCCTAATAGATGGCCACTGAAATCGTAATAAAGAAACTTTATATCTAAATATTATAACAATCATTTATTCTATATTTGTTTACTTACCACTACAGACATATCTTCATGCTCTAACAAATCCACAAGAGTAAGGCACATCTTTTTGTATTTCTCTGTCAGCCATAATTTGTATATTTCTTTATCATCTGGAATAGAAATTCAAAAGTTTTGGTATTACGTCTCTTAATGCAAATTGAATTCAAACAGCTATGAATAAGACTGGGTTTTTTCTATCCTTGGGTAAGAACCAGTCTAGGACAACGATTCTGAATACAAAACCAGGAGCTGAAGTTCTTAGCCACTGACTCAAATGCGCATTCGAGTATAACCCTTGCTCTTAAAGCTCCACAGGGTACAGCGATTCGATTAACTTAAGGATATTACTCTTTTAAGATATAAATCGCTATTATCTGATTGGCTGTTGCATTAAGACAAGGTCAAAATGACCTATGATTCAATGTTTTTGATTGGAGGAAAAGATTCGAAATAGATATTGTCGGATTGGCTTATCTCTTTGGTGTTGAGCATAAAATATACACATTTCTTTTCTGATATCAAAAGAGAATATCTAATCTTAGAAAGATTTGCTGGGTTAAAGATGATGTTTTTTGTAAAATAGCAAGGAGATGGTTTTCTAGGATTAACCTAACATAAATGTTAATTAACAATATATATATATATATATATATATATATATATATATATATATATATATATATATATATTAAGATCAAAGAAAATTGCTTACGGCATCAGAAATCTTATTTTTTGTTTATTACAAAAATTCTTATTCTGCTGTAATATATATATATATATATATATATATATATATATATATATATATATATATATATATATATATATTGCCGTTTCGTTTTCTCTGTCTGTCTATTTCTCTATTTTACTCTTTATATATATATATATATATATATATATATATATATATATATATATATAGAGAGAGAGAGAGAGAGAGGGAGAAATAACAAAATGTATGTATGCATCTATCAATCTATCTATTCTAGTCTGCCAATTTGTCTATCTAATTACCTATCTATCCATCGATGTCAATCTGTCTCTATCTCTCTATCTCTCTATCTATCTCTCTATCTATATACATATATACATGTATATGTATGTATGTATGTGTGTGGGTGTATGAGGGTGTATATATGTGTGACGATGCACAGTAGATTCGTTAATGAATGAATATTTGATAAGGATTCCACAGAAATATCAAAGGAAATTGCTTAGGGCATCAAAGAAGTAATCACTATAATTATATATTAATTAACATATAACTATCTATATATCTATCAGCTTCTCCCTCCTCTCTCTGAATATATATATATATATATATATATATATATATATATATATATATATATATATATATATATGTGTGTGTGTGTGTGTGTATTACAAAATTCGCAATAGTAAATATATCTATATAAATGTAAGGTAATCCAAATAACTGGTAAGTAATCGAGGATTCTATTTGGGATCATCAGATCTCACTGTACAACCATACTGTCTGGTCTTGTAAGTGTAAACATGTAGATTCATATAAGGATTTTTATAAATCCCTAAAAAGAGCTCAATGTATAATAATCAATAAATTGAATTATATGCAGAGCAATATTTAACAACTTTCAAATAAAGAAAAACTTAACAAGCCGTCATCCGGTTATATATTTGAGACTCTGGTCAAAATAAGAATATAACGGGATAATGTTGTTAAGGTTTTCTTTCTTTGAAAGTTATATATATATATATATATATATATATATATATATATATATATATATATATATATATATATATGTAGTTTGCAGTCCCGGAGAGAAGAGAGAGTTCAAACTTGGTGCTTCCATGATTAAATAGTCAGGGACTCCTAGCGGTCAAAGCCTGTAAACCAAGGAAAACAACTCTATATATATATATATATATATATATATATATATATATATATAATCTTCATACAATGACTGATATTTACACAGTAGCATTGCAACCCACAAAAGCTTCATCAGATGATAACTCTGGGTTCAGACATAGAGAGAGAGAGAGAGAGAGAGAGAGAGGAGAGAGAGAAGAGAGAGAGAGAGAGAGAGAGAGAGAGAGAGAGAGAGATTAATATTTAAAAAATGCTATTGTAGCAATTGTCTGGCCATTTTTGGTCTGGAAGAGTTGTTTTCCTTGGTTTACAGGCTTTGACCGCTAGGAGTCCCTGACTATTTAATCATGGAAGCACCAAGTTTGAACTCTCTCTTCTCTCCGGGACTGCAAACTACACACATGGGTTAGACGTTTACGTTTATACCTTTTAGGTGGGGGGCTTCGCCATTCAGCCAGCCTAAGTAAGTGACATTCCTTAATAGACTCTCCCTCAGTTCTGTAGGATTTCGTCCAACCTTCCTTGCAATACATTTATGTATCTTCTGTAAACTTCTATATTGTACCTTATCTCATATATGTGTTCTTTATTATATCTTCTTTGTATGCCTTCTAATCGTATATGTATTCCTGTTATATGAATTTTCTCCACGTGCTCATGTAATAAAGTCCATGTTTGTTACACTTCTCAACTCCTTTGTTGGAATATGTCTGCTACTTTTATATACCCACATTGGAAGTCCACCCTCTCGCCTTCCAACCAACTATAATACCCTTCAAATCTTACACTATTAACTTACCAATTGTGTCCGAATTAATAGTGTATATTGTACTGAACTAAGGAGATATTTTATAGCAATTGCTGTTTGTTTATTAAGACAGTAAAATCGTCCGATGTAAAGTTTTATCAAGTTAATGGATTTTTATTGGAAGATGGTTTGTATGTTGAAGATTATTTAGACAATTATTTACTAAGGAGAACTGCTAAGTGAATTAGTGATATTTTAGCTAAAAGGAAATTGGATAATTCTTAAATTGGGATTAAGTAAGTTGATTTTTTGTATGTTGAGTATTGAGAGGTGTTACTGAAGTGGTGTTATGTATGAGCTGGAGTTTTTTGAGGAGGAAGGGGGGTGACAGGTTGATTGTGGGGAAGTAGTGATAATCATGCTAAGGCCCCGAAACCCGTTTCGACATCATCTGATGAGAGCTCTATTAAAATCCGTTCTACACCATCTACATTATCTCTCTAATTGTTTAAAAAGTTCAAGGTGAACACAATTGAAATGAGATAAAACTAAATAAAAAAATGAATAAAAAAAATTAAATAGAAAAGCTGCAGGCCTCGAAGAAATACCTCCTGAGCTCTGGATATTAAGAAAATTCGGAAGATATGACTTTTAGACACCCCTTTTGCGATATCGATTCATCTGGACATTTTTTCCATTTACACCGTCAAAATCCGATTGTTTGTTAGGAGTTAGGGTTGGGGGTTAGGGGTTAGGGTTAGGGTTAGGTGTTAGGGTTCGGGGTTAGTTTTATAATTAAAAAAACCTCTAAAAATCATCTGTTAATAAACAACTGAATTTTGACGGTGTAAATGGAAAAAATGTCCCTATGAATCGATTTCGAAAAAGGGGTGCTAAAAATTCGATGACATAATACATAGACTATGCAATGCAGTATATAAAAAATGCATTAGAAAAATGGATGAAAGGCTGCACCTCCTATTAATCAAGAAAGGCGATCTCGGTATAGCTAAGAACTACAGACACATAACTCTTACTACTATAGCCACTAAGATATATATTGCCCTTCTTCTTAATCTTATCCAACCAGAAATAGAGAAAATAGAAAAAAAAACCCAGAAACTAACGAAAAACAAACTGGAATCGGTCGAAATCGATACACAACTTCTCAGATCCTGACTATTCGTCGAGTGATAGAAGAGGTTCGAGCAAAAAATTGTCAGGCAACGCTGTTATTTGTAGAATTCTCCCAGGCATTCGAATCTACACACAGAGGGAAAATAGAACAAATATAACTAGCATACGGCCTCCCAGGAGAAATGGTTAACGCTATAATTATATTCTACAAGGATACGAAAGCAATGGTAAGCACAAAAGATGGCGACACAGTTTCTTTGAGATTGAAGAGAGAGTCCTGCAAGAAGATACATTAGCTCCAGATATATTTATAATATTTATAGGCTACGTACTTTGAACATCATTAGATCCCATAAAAGAAAAAGGCCTCACACTAACAGCAAGAAATAGGCGATATCCCACAGAGACTATCACGGATGTGGACTACGCAAATGATCTGACACTTCTTGCAAACACAACCTGCACAAGACTAACCCTTGCTACATAGCCTGCAGAAAGCAGCAGAGAACATCGGTCTCTATGTGAACTCCGATATATATATATATATATATATATATATAATATATATATATATATATATACTAATATATATGTATATATCAGGAGGAAATTGTGAAAACATATATATTTATATTCACCTCACAATATATATATATATATATATATATATATATATATATATATATATATCAAGAAAATCTTGAAGTGGATCGGACAGTATATGATTTTATAGAATTAAATAAAAAAACAAGTTGCATTGAAGGGTGATATTTATTAGTCTGATAAACATCAACTTTTTTCATTTTCATAAAATCACATACACACACACACACACACACACACACACACATACATACATACATACATATATTATATATATATATTATTATATATATATAATATATATATATATATATATATATATATATATATATATATTGATGTGCTGTGGGCTCGTTAACGATTGAATGTGTGATAAGAACTAGAGAGAAATATCAAAGTGACCTTCTGGATCTATCAAAAGAATTTGCTTCGAACATAAAAAAAATCATATATATATATATGTATATAATCGATAAAATTACTTCACTTCGATTTTTTTGTGGATTTTTTGCAATGTTGATTATATATGCATCAATAATAAATGCATCTGCATCGAGAAATGCACATGCAATCTGGTCATGCATGAACACGTGCATTCACATCGGCGAACCGAGGAGACGCCGTTTCCAGACCTCTGATTCGATTTCCGCGTATTTTGTGGAGAACACCCTGAAATTACTAGCATTTATCTAATAGATTTGTATTATTAATCTATACAAAAGTGTTACAATGCATATAAATAAGCAAGAGTTGTTCGTATAACAGAGAGAGAGAGAGAGAGAGAGAGAGAGAGAGAGAGAGAGAGAGAGAGAGAGAGAGATTCGTGACTTACTTGTTCTCTTCTCTTTTTATTTTGGCCATGATCCTCTACATCTAGTCTCTTCTTTCTTCTTCTTGTTGCCGCTTCATTTTCTAACTAAGGGCTTTTTTAAGGGTTCTTTTAAGTCATGTAATAACTAGCAAGTCTTGCATTACTTTGATCAAAGGTTTATTTTAGCCCATTTTCTAACAAACTGCGCGGAAGTCAACAGCCCCAGACCCTCTCTACCTGGCGTCTGGATGTCAACTGATTAACTTATTAAATCTCACGTGACTCGCGAGATTCTAACTGTCAAGTAGTTTTCCATTCCCTGATATGAAAACACTGGCTCCTTAGAATTCTGCTAGCGGGTGTTGCCAATAATCTATGCTGTCACATAGATTATGCAACAAAAGTATGCGTCCCTAGGCATAAGTATTTAACTTTTAATGTGATAAAATATTAAATTAAACTAGTGAAATATTGTATTAAACTAACGGACGTTGTAAAAATTAATTTTTTGAAAGATATTGCCTAAAGGGGTGAGAGTTTGTTTTGTTTTACGACAGACGATAATGCTTTTTTAAAATTTCACCCATTTTTCCATAATTCTTCAAAATCTTCTTCTTCTTCTTCTTCTTCTTCTTCTTCTTCTTCTTCTTCTTATTATTATTATTATTATTATTATTATTTTTTAACAAATATTTCAATTTTAGTGTAAAAAGATTATTTTCTTTAAAATTTGATCTCGATTTTTGTATGTAAAATGATTTTTTGTGACGCTCTTTCGTAAAAAAATGTAAACAGACCTTTGAAAGCTTAAATTATTTTTAATAATAGACATAAAAATTAGTATTCGATCAAAATTCAAATAAATATATTTTCTTTCAAATAAAATCACGGTTAACTTTAAATTAATACAAACAAGGTTGTTCTTGATTCTATATTCGACGATTTTGGGTAATGTTATGTAAGTAGTGACGTAGTTTAGGTTACAGACAAATTGAGACCAAATCTCCATTATTGATAGATTTTCTAATCTATCAATAATGGAGATTTGACTAACGAAACTAAATTAGAACGAATATAAAAATATTCCACTTATTTTAATTGATTTCTATATAAAATTATAAATAGGATTGTTTTTAATAGGTTTGTGAATCACATGAAAGTATTAGAAATCAGTAACAGCAAATAGTTATTTATTAAACCAAATTGTGTTAAAACCATTATGCAAATTATTCCCAACATATACAAAGTAAATATCTGTGTTTGTTAGTGTAAATTAACAACGTTGATCCCTGGGTGCTATCCTCCCAGGCAACACCTGCCCCCTCGATTTAAAGGGGCAGGGCTGGATTTATTGCCCAGTGCCTGAGGCGCCCCCTTGAGGGGGAATGCCGACGGGATCAACGCATTTTTTGCACCTACCACCCATGAGTCTCGGCTCGTGGGTGGGCCCATATAAAAATGTCTTTGTCAGGGTTAATACCTTAATAATATGAGCGTTTTTGCGGCAAATCTAACTCAGCTAGACTTTAATAGAAACATCATTAATAAATAAGATGCTGATTACGATTATAACAATGACTGGTTCGTAATCGTTGAGAATATAACTTAATTAACTAAGGAGATCGTGACGTAGTGGTGACGTAGATTCGATTACAGGCAGGCAGGCAGTTGCATAATCTCCATTATAATAAAATATTAATGTGCAGGTGCGTGGTGAAATGGTTGGAGCCGTAGGAAATGGATAGGCTGTTTGCATATCACATAGCACTAATACTCTTGGGATAGGTATGCATCCAACTACACTCCCACCAGTTATGTGTAAATAGTAGGACAGTTTGGGCTCTTTAACCTTGATTAGGTAAACAGTTTAGGTAAAGGGAAAATCTGAATTCAAACCTGTTAAACTCCGCTTAAGAAATTGACCTTGTATCAAATCCTTCGTCTGATTTCATTGACGAATGGTATTTAATAAGCTGTCGCTGCAGTGTTTCGGTTTGTTCAACAAACCTTCGTCAGGGTTTATTTCAACAAAAAATATTAGTGAACAAAAGTTTGCGAGCCTCTGCATTTTGTATGTGGCAGCTTTTAAAGTATGTCTTTTTCACATCTTTGAATATCTAGAAAAGCCGTCACATACCAAAAGTAGAGGCCCGCAAAATTTTGTTCACTAATATTTTTTTCTTTAAACAAACCAATGACCTGACAAAGATATATTTAATAAACCGAAACATGACAGCGTCGGTTTATTAAACATTACTAGTCAATGAACCTTGTGTTTTTTTTCATTTTCCATACAATTACATATTGTCGGATTTATTTCCACTTTTCCCCCATATATGTATATTTTCACGGCTCATCAGTGTGGCTAGACAGTGTGGCTTCAGGCTTGGATAGAAACTCGACCGATTCATCATTAGTCAGATATCTTAACACCGCACCATCTACACACCCAGTTTTTAGAAATGAATTTTACTGTTACAAACATACTAGCCCCCCCAACACACACACACACACACACACACACACACACACACACACACACACACACATATATATATATATATATATATATATATATATATATATGACGTATTATATGCTCCCATAACTCGGTAGAGCTCTTTAGGAGCGAATTTAATAAACTTTCACCGGCAGCATAACGCAATGATCATCTGTTTACAGATTTGATCTCTCTGGTGATCCTAAAGGTTAACGGATCGGACAGGTGTAAAGTCAGTCGGGATTTGCTTCTGGTCAGAGTTAGTTATTGTGTCTAGCCACACTGATGACACATGAAAAGTCGAAACACGGTGTCTGTGGATGACTATATATATATATATATATATATATATATATAAATGAAAGTAACAAACAATTAGTTTGAGATGGCGATAGCCGACACTTTTTGGGAGAATATGTGCTTAATTGAAGTCATACCTAATTTGAAAATTAGTTAGTTGATAATTAATGAATTAGGCGAATATATCTGTTCAAATGTAAGGCGTAAACAAATCGAGAAAAAGACGATCTCTATATGTACATTTCAGCATATTATGCCTTCAGGTATGACTTCAATTAAGCGCATATTCTCCCATATATATATATATATATATATATATATATATATATATATATATGTGTGTGTGTGTGTGTGTGTGTGTGAGAAAATTAACCTCCTCACATTTCTTCCAAATATATATATATATATACAAAATTATCTATATATATGTGGTCCCTTTTTTAATCGACAACTTTTTTAACATTTCACCGATTTTTTTTTTCAAAACATAAACTAAGCTCCGAGAAAAATGTTCAACATGTTATTGATAAATAATAACACTTTATTTTTTATTTTATTTATTTTTTGTAACAATAAAAAACTATTTTGTACCATAACCCCTAAAAAAACAAAAAAAACAAATATCCTAATCATAACGGTCTATCTTAGCTATTTCTCAGCGTTCCAAATTTAAAAAAAAAATTCGATTTTCGAATATTTCCAAAAATCTCTGTTTTTTCCCAACGAATTTTTTCATAAAAATAAATGTTCACTCTGATGAAGGTAGATTCATGTATGTGTGCGAAATATTTTCACACACATAAACTGACCGAAACACATGTGTAAGTGATATCGATTAATGTGATTAAATTCATCGATTAAATTCATTTTATCCATTTACTTTTCTTTTTTTTACTCATTTTTCCTGATATTGTCGGATTCAATTCCTTTTCCATTTTTACATATATATATATATATATATATATATATATATATAATATATGTGTGTGTGTGTGTGTGTGTGTGTGTGTATGAAAGAATGAATTGAAACTAAGATACAGGTTGTGAAAGAATGTGAGAAAAAGAAAAAAGGCGTCCCCTGTCTATAATTTTGAGCATCCAGATTGTGCATCCAAATTGTGCATCAAAGTTGTGCATCGCACATTGCAAAATACTCAGTTGTCAGTCGTACTTAATTAAGACTACCGCTTTTTATTCACCGTTGCATCACGCATTGAATCACTTCCATAATTATTGGTGACATGTTTGTTTTTATTCCGTTGTTCAATGCCATATCCGAAATGAATACGAAAATCGATAGAAATTAAATGTGACACTTTGACAGAAAACATCTCATAAATCAGAACGTATTCCGAATAAAGTTGTTATTTTTTTGTTTAATATTTTTTTTTATCAGCGATGAAAGAATAATAATAAAAAAATGGTAGCGATTGTCAGCTTTAGTTTTATTATCTTTATGTTTAGAGAGTTCTATATTTCTGATGAAACGAAAAAGGAATTGCTTAGCAGGGTGAATGAGAACTGGTGGCTTGGTTTTTGGGTACAGCAAGAGTTGCCGATTAAATGTGTGAATAGAATTATATAAATAAATAAATAAATAAATAATAATAATAATAATAATAATAATAAGAACAACAACAACAACAAGTAGATGGGACAGAAAAAATACTACTACTACTACTGCTACTACTACTACTACTACTACTAATGATAATAAAGTTATGGAATATGAAAGTGAAAGTGATACCAATTGTAGTTGGTGCACTTGGAACGGTCCCAAAAGGTTTGGAAAAGAGTTTGGAAAGTCTGGAAATCAGAGGAAGGATTATTACTATCCAGAACACTCCACTGCTGCAATCTACCAGAATACTCAGAAGAGTCCTGGAAACCTGAGGAGACTTGCTGTCACTCAGACTCCTGTAAAAGACCATCAGCTAATGCTGATGTGAAAACTCAAAAGGAGTAAATAATAATAATAATAATAATAATAATAATAATAATAATAATAATAATAATAATAAGAAGAAGAAGAAGAGAAGAAGAAGAAGAAATTAAAGAAAACAAAAAAGATAAAATAACGATACTGACTTCATCCCTTAATGGAAATTTATCGGGAAAAAAAGAAAAAGAAAAAAAAAAAGAAAAAATTCAAGTTTTTCTAAAAGATCAATTTTCATCTCTATGCCTTTTAACACGTCCATTTTATCAAAAATAAAAGTGATAAAAAAGCAAGCTAAAAAAGAAAAAAACAAAACAAAACAAAAATCAAAAAAGAACAAAATAAAACAAAAAACAAAACCAAAATTATCACCCAAGACTCGTTGTAGTAATAAGTGAAAAAATAAAAGTGATAAAAAAGCAAGCTAAAAAAGAAAAAACAAAACAAAAAAAAATCAAAAAAGAACAAAATAAAACAAAAAACAAAACCAAAATTATCACCCAAGACTCGTTGTATCGCGAGTCCCTATGGTGTCGTGGCTAACGTACTAAAGTTATGAACCCCTTCATCACCGCAACATTATTTTATCTATATATTAATACTCGTGTTCCTTAATTGGACGATCGTTATCATCTTGCGACACCCTCTGGTTAAAAATGTGACCGTCCAAATTGTCCAAGATGAATTGCTTAAATATAAATCCTAATCATCTGGTTTTGTTTATCCACCGAATTCTTATTTATTACGAGTGTTGTCACCTCAGCTAAATAATGAATCATTCCATTTTATCCTAAAGAAATAAAGCGAAGAAAAAGGACATGTTACAGATAAAATTTTGATAAGAAAGAAAGAAAAAAAGAAGAGAGTAGGGTAAAGATAAAGAGAGGTGGTGAGCTCGCGGAAGCGCTAACACTAATCTGTTTCAATCAAACATAATGAAAAAACGAAAAAGAAGGAAAGAAAGAAAGAAAGGGAGAGAGAGAGAGAGAGAGAGAGAGAGAGAGAGAGAGAGAGAGAGAGAGAGAGAGAGAGAGAGTTAAATCAAGATTATTATACAGATTTATATACAAATTGAACTATTATGCAATATCCACAGTTCATGCTAGTTATATAAATACCGTATTTGACGGCATATAGGACACACTTTTTTCCAACATTTTGGCGCCTTATAAATCGTAGGTGAAGTCTGAGACATCCCGTAGTCCTAGGCTAATCTTCACTATGATGCTCACTAATTTTCGTGTGCAATGTTATTGTTGTACCGGCCGTTCCTACAGTGGAGAACATGCACCGGTTCTCACTATAAATAGTGAGACACCGAGTGGAAAGGCAGAACTGTTCCCGTTAACGACAAGCTAGTCGTACATGTACCATGATTGTAAATACACTTGTCTTATTTTACCCTATCTCGACTTGACTTCTTTTTACTGTTGGACTAACATCACAACAGATTGGCGACGAGTAATCGAAACGAAGTCACTGAAAAAAATCACCTAAAGTGATTAATATACAAAGATTAACAGCAAAGTAATTACTACAAAATTCAAAACTTGCTACCAAAAAAAAAAAAAAAAAATTGACAGGTATAGAACGCGAAAAATATTCTCAATTATTAAGTTAATTGAATATACTGACACCTTAAGTGTTCAAAAGAAAAAGAAAAGTTGACTGCCTTTCCCAGACTCGAGAAATCTGTTCACGGTAAGACTTTAAAATTTTTAAGTTCACTGACTCGTTAAGATAATTGTTTGAGCAAAATTCGCTTGACTATTTATTAGAGCAAAATTCGCTTGACTATTTATTAAAACGGTCTACCAAATTGGGCAAGGGAAAGAAAAGGCAGACAAGAAAAAAATATTCGCGTAAGTCATTTGTGCTTCTAAACAAAAGACCTTAAATAAGCAAGTCAAAAAAAAAAAAAAAGATTCCGATAAAACTAGTCTTATTATGCTTATAACGACGAACTTTAATTTTGCATCGTGTAACAACAACAAATGGAAATAAAGAAATAAAAAGCTGTGCTTTTTTTTTCTTTTGTGTTGAAAAAAAAAGCTATTAGTCGGACGTTGTTTTTACGTGCAGAAAAGAAAGAAAGAAAAAAAAAGGCTATTGGTCGGACTTTGTTTTTACGTGCAGAAAAGAAAGAAAAAAAAGACTTTTTATTAGTTTCTGTTTTCGAACAAAAGAACTGGAACTAAACTGTATTAGTTGAACAACTAATTAAGCACGTTGAACAGATTTGTACAAGTGTAAAAGAGGTAGTGATGATGGATACTGAATTCAAAGATTCTCTTCTTCAATTAGTTAAATTCCAAACCGAACAAAATATCGCATTAACCAGACAGTTAATGGAACGACAATTAGAACTAGAAAGAAAACAAATTGAAAGTGAGGAGAAATTTAAAGGAGAGCTTTTGGACCAGCAAAAAGCCCAAAGAAAAATGAATGCTGAACAAAGAGCTTGCGACCACACTGGAAGAAAAATTCCAAGAAAGACTGCTACTACAACAGAGACACTTCGAAGAACTTTTGGTAAAAACACAGAAGGAACAGAGGAAATTTTTAGAGGCAACACAGTTATCGAAAGCAAGCGAGAATCATAATGCATTCTCCCAGACGGCTGTGTGGAACGCTATTGAAAATTTCAAATATAATCCAGAAGACGATGTCACTTTTGAGCACTTCTATAGAAGATATGAGGATATTTTTGTATCGGACTGCAGTACATGGACAGACTCTAAAAAAGTTAGATTTTTGCTAAGAAAATTAGGGGCTGCAGAGCATATAAAGTTCGTGAATTTTATCCTTCCAAAAAAGACCAGTGAGTTGAACTTCCAAGAAACAGTTACTTTACTAACAGAACTGTTTTCGACAAAAACTTCTCTTTTTCATAGGAGATATAAGTGTATGAATGTCACTAGAAGAGAGGAAGACTACTACACTACGTATGCAAGTATAGTGAATAAGCTTTGCGACGATTTCAAACTTGAGGAATTATCATCGGATAATTTTAAATGTTTAATATTCGTGCAAGGTCTGGTCTTAAATAAAGACTCTGAAATCAGACGTCGTGTGTTAAATAAACTCGAAAGTGTACCGAATCTAACACTTCAAAACCTAGCGGAAGACTGTGAACGTTTTGTTGCGTTAAAACAGGACAGTCGTGACATAGAGGAAAGCGGAGTGTCGCACATTAAAAAGATCCATCAGAAGAAAAAATTGACTTCAAAGAATAACCAGAGAAAAAAAAACATGGCAAAAATCCACCGGGACCGTGCTGGAGGTGTGGAGACAAACATTGGTATAATGAGTGTCCCTACAAATTTAAACAATGTGACTACTGCCACCAGAAGGGTCATAAGGCATCATGTTGTAAAAGAAAATCTGTTAGAAAGACATCCATTAAACTGACAAAAATTCAACCTGAGGAACAAAATATCCGGAAATATGTACAGGTCAAAATGTTTAAAAAGAAAGTAAGACTTCAGCTTGATAGTGGGTCTGACATTTCCATCATTAATGTACAGACATGGAAGAAGCTTGGGCGACCCACTATGATCAAATCACAAAAAACGGCGAGAAGTGTCAGTGGTGAAAAAATAACCTTCGAGGGGGAATTATTGATGAATATTTCTTTCCAGAATAAGACCGAAAAAGCCAAAATCTTCGTCATGCGAAAATCAAATAACCTCTTTGGAACTGATCTGATCGAAAAGTTTAGACTATGGGATCTGCCTTTAAGTTCTTTTTGCCAAAAGGTTGAGGATTCAAATGTGGAGGTAGAAACACTCAAGAGGGAATTAAAAGAAAATTTTCCAGACGTATTTTCAGGGGGTCTTGGAAGGTGTACGAAAGCGGTTGCAAGATTTGAAGTCAAATTGAATGAACAGCCAGTGTTAAGAAAGAAAAATGTTCCATACGCTGCTATGGAGCAAATAAACGGTGAATTAGAAAGACTCGAAAACATGGGTGTCATTTCAAAAATTGATCACAGCGAGTGGAGTTCACCTACAGTTTATGTTAAGAAAAAGAAAATTAAAAATATCTTGACGCCTGACTTGTTTCTGGCACATTATAATCCCAAGCGAAAAAAAACGATAACAAAAAAAACGGTATAAAGTTGGCGAAAAAATCTTTTTTAAGATTCACAAAAACAATAGGACTTTCTGGGAGTCCGGCACGGTGGATAAACAAATAGGCAACATGGTCTATATGATTAAGGGACCAGATTTCGTGCACAAACGTCACACTAACCAAATCCGGAAAAGATACTCGAACAGTGAGGTGACCATATCGCCCGAAGAGGACATCATGGACACAGTGTTTGATATTTTTCAGGTGCTCATACCAGAGACTACTCCTGAGAATAGGAGATCAAAAAGAAAACGGAAATCGACTGAGTTGATTATGGTGAACCCCAAACAAAAACGTTATTAATCCCCAGACGGGATATTTTCAAAGGGGGGTGTTGTACCGGCCGTTCCTACAGTGGAGAACATGCACCGGTTCTCACTATAAATAGTGAGACACCGAGTGGAAAGGCAGAACTGTTCCCGTTAACGACAAGCTAGTCGTATATGTACCATGATTGTAAATACACTTGTCTTATTTTACCCTATCTCGACTTGACTTCTTTTTACTGTTGGACTAACATCACAACAGTTATTATTATTATTTACTCCTTTTGAGTTTTCACATCAGTGTTAGCTGATGGTCTTTCACTGGAGTCTGAGTGACAGCAAGTCTCCTCAGGTCTCCAGGACTCTTCTGAGTATTCTGGCAGATTGCAGCAATGCAGTGTTCTGAATGGTTTCAATCCTTCCTCTGATATCCAAACTAATTCTTTTTTTGTTGTTATTTCCGCTTCATGACCTCAGCTGGGTCGTGGTCAATTTAGTTTTCCTTAGCGTAAATATCAGTCAAAAAAATCCTCAGCATTTTCGGGGCGATTCTATATTTAAAGAATGAAAACAAAAAAAATGAAAATGGTCCATTTCTTTCTGTAGATTTTAGATATGAAATTACTCAATTTAGTTGGATTTTCATTTTAGAATCCAAGAACGTAAATTCCTTTTTTCTTTATCTTTATCTGCTGAATGGAAATCTAGATTTCGTCTAGACGAGTTCATGTCAGTTTAAAATAAAAAAAAAAACATACAAAACAAAACTGATATTATAAAGTCATGATGTCTCGAGGAAGTGCCATTTTGAAAAAAAAAATGTGTGCGTGCGTTTATGTATATGCATATATATATATATATATATATAAGATTTTTGGATGTTTGTTTTTATAGAAGCAATGTTGAATAAATTATTATTTATATTTTTGCTTGAAGGCAATTATAAATGCATGTATCGCATAAAATTCGATAATTATAGAAAATAATCTTGACAAGTAAATCCCGCAAAGGATGGCTCGTTATGCAGAACACCGTACAGACTGTTTCGACTTTATTAAGTCTCTTCAGCGATGTATACTAACGACTCCCCTCCGACAGGAATCGAAACCGGGACTATCACAGGCATAGTCAGAGACCATATCCGTTCGGCCGCCGGTACATAGCGAACAATCCCTGCGAAATTAACCTTGTCAACGATACTATTCCCGGCGGCCGAACGGATATGGTCTCTGACTATGCCTGTGAAGTCCCGGTTTCGATTCCTGTCGGAGGGGAGTCGTTAGTATACATCACTGAAGAGACTTAATAAAGTCGAAACAGTCTGTACGGTGTTCTGCATAGCGAGCCATCCTGAAGCGGGATTTACTTGTCAAGATTATTTTCTATAATTATCGAATTTTATGCGATACATGCATTTATAATTGCCTTCAAGCAAAAATATAAATAATAATTTATTCAACATTGCTTCTATAAAAACAAACATCCAAAAATCTTATTCACTTCGCCGAAGAGCTTACGGCCGGGTTTGTTTACTAAATAAACGTCCACTTGCCTACTATGGCAGGGGCGTGTAATAGTATCGTTGACAAGGTTAATTTCGCAGGGATTGTTCGCTATGTACCGGCGGCCGAACGGATATGGTCTCTGACTATGCCTGTGAAGTCCCGGTTTCGATTCCTGTCGGAGGGGAGTCGTTAGTATACATCGCTGAAGAGACTTAATAAAGTCGAAACAGTCTGTACGGTGTTCTGCATAGCGAGCCATCCTGAAGCGGGATTTACTTGTCAAGATTATTTTCTATAATTATCGAATTTTATGCGATACATGCATTTATAATTGCCTTCAAGCAAAAATATAAATAATAATATATATATATATATATTCACTCCTTTTGAGATGTTCACAAGAGCATTAGTTGATGATATTTCACTGGAGACTGAGTGACAACAGGTCTCCTCAGGACTCTTCTGAGTATTCTAGCCAATTGCAGCAGTGCAGTAGTCTGGATTGTCTCAACCCTTCCTCTGATTTCCAGATCCTCAAGTCTTTTTTCCAAGTTTATTGGGACCGTTCCAAGTGCACCAACTACAATTGGGATCAATTTCACTTTCATATTCCACAACTTTTTCAATTCTCTGGCAAAGTCCAGGTATTTATCCATCTTTTCATTTTCCTTCAGCTTCACACTGTGATCTGCTGGAACAGCAAAGTCCACCAGTTGACACGTTCTCTTTTTTTAATGGCTGATCTCATTTCAAATGTGTGTATGTATGTGTATCCATCCATACATACATACATACATACACTTCGTCCGGTGCTTTTCAAGTTTTACACCCGGAATCGATATAAAATTCAGTCTTCCATCCATTTATATCGTGCTAATCACTATGATAACCCTCAATATACTATATAAATTTTCCTGTACCAATATATATATATATATATATATATATATATATATATATATATATATATATATTATTATTATTATTATTATTATTATTATTATTATTATTATTATTATTATTATCTATACATTTAATGGCTTATTTATTACCATCGGTTTCAAAGCCGAATGCATATCTTCAGAAAAATCACCTTGTACATGACATCCAAATGAATATACGATATGAATAACGTACCCACTTTTATTGATCGTGTTAATAACACTCGGAAAGATTTTTCCTTTTAACGTTGTTGATTTACTGTTGTTATTTTTTCAGCCCAAGATTTTAATAAAAATGTATTTCTGAATATTTCTGATTTAGTATTTAGGTGTTTTGTGCATTGAACAATCCGGATTGTAGGATCCGGAATTTCTGCAAAGCATAGTCCACATCTCTTGGATCCATTCATATA
Source organism: Doryteuthis pealeii (assembly GCA_023376005.1). NCBI lineage: Eukaryota > Metazoa > Mollusca > Cephalopoda > Myopsida > Loliginidae > Doryteuthis > Doryteuthis pealeii. Next base: position 64,154,554 of record CM042166.1, read on the forward strand.
TGGTTTGGGCTGATCTAAATTATGGAGCTCTGTAGAGTGTGGATACCCCTTTATCCCCTTTATTCCCACTTTGACCCGGAATTATAGTACCTATTAGGGTCCCATCCAAGTGTTGAATGGAAAAAAATTACTCAAAAAATGTGTTTAAAAAATGTGAAGAATGAATAAAACCAAACGTCTTCAGCATAAAATAACCCAACAAGGGTTGACATGCAGTTAGATCTAACCAACCTACCAACCAACCAACAGCTATATATATATATATATATATATATATATATATATGTGTGTGTGTTTACCAACCCTTTTACAAGAGCAGGACGTGACACAAGCTCAATTTATTAAGCGAAGTTTAACAGGTTCGGATTCAAAATGTTCCTTCTCCTAGACTGGTTGCTTAGCCAAGGTTAAAGAATCCAGTCTATCCTATCTACCCATAGCTGGGGGGAGCGTAGTTGGATGCATAGCTTTCCTAAAAGTATTAGCGCTATGTGAAATGCACACAGCCTTGTCCAGGATTTGAACTCGGGTTGACGAGTCCATATCCTACGATTCTAACCATTACACTATACGCCTCCCACCATATAACTCTGCGCAAATTATTTATATTAGATAAGTATACTTGATGTATAGCTGTAAAATATTTGTATCAAGCTATCTTTGCCTAGGATTGAGCGTAGTTACTCGAAGACATAAAACTGTGTGTAAGCAAATGACTATTATTGAATAGAAATACTTGCTTGAAAATATGATTAGTAGTATTACTTGGGAGTGTTACCTCTCCTCGTAAAAGTTTGTAGCCAGATTGCTTGCAACTTACAGGGTTTCATCTGCAAAACGACCTTAAGTGATTGACGTAAATTTGACGATTTAAAAAAATTCCAAACTAGCAGCCACGCACATCTTTTCCTGTTAAATGATGTTGGTTGGTTGGCTGGTTGGTTGGTCGGATTTTACGGCATCTCAATCCTTGTTGGGTTATTTTATACCAAATACATTTTGTTTTATTCATTTCTGTTGGGTATTCAATTATTTAAAAAAAAGCTAAATCTTTTATTAAACACATTTTTATATACTCATTTAAAAAAAATCTATTTAACCCATAGATGGAACATTAACAGGTGCTACCACTCCGGATCAGGGTGGACCTGGGAGTAATCGTAATAAAGGTGTACTCCTCATTCCGCAGAGTTCCAGAATTGGAACCTCCCCATTAGATGCAGTTTAACGTCATACTCAAAACATTAATACCCTCAGCCACCGCCTTCTGGCACATGAAAAATGGTTGGGGTTTGCCATAAGGGCAAAAAGGTTGTGAGAATCATAAAGGCGTTAGGGCTTGACTTAATCAACCGATTGATCGGTGGGAGTCTTCTCCGACCGCCTGTCTAGCCGATATAAGGGCCAAAGTAGAGTGTTGTAGGACATGGACTGTTCAGCCACCAGGATTCAGTCGTTAAGCATCAAGAGTCACCACACAAGTCAACAGGTAGCCCTATTGATGTGGAGTGGTCTTAACCTTGTACAGAGGTGCAGTCGGTGTACTCTACTGCTCCAGTCGATAGAGCAGCCCACTAAATGAGTCAGTCACTTTAAAAAGTCACTAACACCCATTTCGTTTTGTTGTCATTATAAAAATCATTTATCAGTATACTGGACACTTTCAGTTCATGATAATTAACATCACTTACCTAACAATTAGCATCACTTACCTAGGTAATCCAATCTAATTCAAAAAAACAAAAAAACAAATATAGGTGTTACATGGAAAACGATTTGTGTTGCTAGATAATGGGGACAGATTCTGTGGCGTTAATAAAAAAGAAGGTTTTCTTTGCAAACAGAAAGGCTTGTAAACAGAACAACTAACCGATAATTGTGTTTCCTCTCCTTGCAAAAGGTTATAGATATATCGTCAGCAGCTCACACAGTTTTATCTGCAAAATGACCTCGACCAGTCAACGTAATTTTGACGATTTTATAAAACCCAAACTAGCAGCGACACACATCTTTCATCACGCATCCAACTATTCTCCCTCTAACTATGGGTAAACAGTAGGGTAGACCTTTAGGCACTCCTTTTGCGATCTCAATTCGTGGGGACACTTTTTCCATTTACACCGTCAAAACCCGGTTGTGGGTTAGGGTTAGAGTTAGGGGTTAGTGTTAGAGGTTAGTTTTATAATAAAAAATCTCTAAAAATCGTCTGTTAACAATTAACCAGATTTTGACGGTGTAAATGGAAAAAATGTCCCCACGAATCGAGATCGCAAAAGGGTGCCTAAAGGTCATATGGTCCGGGTAGACCCAGTTCTTTAACCTTGGTTAGACGACCAACCTAGGAAAAGGGCAACTCTGATATCAGACCTGTTAAAGTCCGCTTAAGAAATTGTGTTGCATCCTGCTCGTGCGGAGGGCTGGGTATATATATATATATATATATATATTAATTCGCTAGTACCTACCTACGTGTGTCATACTCTGTTATTATAGATAAATAATGTACCCTTCCGTTTTGATTCATAAAATATGAATAAATATTTGAAAGGTATTCAAATGTTATGCCATATTATCATAAGGTTCCTGGTTCGATACTGACCCTCGCCAACTCAGCGTATTAGTAGCACAGGGATCTGTGCAGTGAAGTGATGAGCTGATGGTAAGTGTAGCCCTTCACCTCAAACCCTAAAAATAATCTCCTTGGTCTAGCGCTAGAGAAAAGGGGATAGACTCCTTCGCTATATGAATCATACCGATGTTAGGCCGCCACGACGACTTTACTACTTACTTTACTTATCACGTCAGATAAATAATGGAACATATTGTTGTAATTGTTTGAAAAGAAAGGAAAGAAAAAGGACGTGTTAGACGACAGAGGGGAAAAGAAAGCAATTAAATGAATAGATAAATAAAGAAACGCTGGATATAGGGAGCGATATCCCTTGTCATCTGTTTCAATGAAATAATATTGGTTGTTTTTTTTTTTTGGTTGGATTTTACGTCATGTCGACCCTTGTTGGGTTATTTTTTGCCTAAGACATTTCATTTTATTCATTCTTGTGGGGTATTCAGTCATTTTTTTAAAACTCAATTTTTATCAAACAAAGTTTTAATACTCATTTTTGTCCTATTAAAACCATATATGGGACCCAAACAGGTACTATCAATCCGGGCCAGGGTGGACACTACCTTCTAACAGATATAAGATAAAAAGGAATGAGGCTTGCCATAAGGGCAATAGGGTCGGTGAAAGTCATATAGAAGCTAGGACTTGACATCAGCCGATTGATCGGCGAGGGGTCTCTCCGATCACCCGTCTAGCCTACGTAAGGGCCAGAGTAAATTGCTGTAGGTCATAGACTGTTCAGCCACCAGTATTCAGTTGTTACGCTTCACGGGTCGTCACACGCCGTCAACAATTGGCCCCATTGTGGTAGGGTGAGGGTATTACCCCTTTGCTGAGATGCAGTCAGTGTATTCTATTGCTGCAGCCAACAGGCCGGTCTATTAATGAGTCGCTTTCTTTTATAAAGTCACTAACATTCATTTTGTTTTCTTAGCATTATCGAGTGGCTGGTTTAGCTCAGTCGGTCGAGTGTTCGGCTAGGAATCACAAGATTCCTAGTTCGATACCACTCCTCGCCAACTCAGCGTATGAGTAGCGCAGGGATCTGTGAGGAGCTGATTGTAGGTGTGGCGCCCCACCTCAGACGCTAAAATAATCTCGGTCTAGCACTAGTGAAAAGGGGATAGACTCCCTCGCTGTCTGGCTGATACCGACATTATGCCGCCCTGACGACTTTTTTATCATTATCGAAATCTTTAATCAGTATACTGGACACTTTTAGTTCGTGATAATTAACATCACTTACCCGACATACAACCTAATTAGTGTGAAACGAGTGTTACATGAACCCCCCCCCAAAAAAAAAAAACCATTAGTGTTGATAGATCATAGGGACAGATTTTGTCTCCTTTATAAAAAAAAATTGCTGACAGAAAGGCTTGTAAACAGAACAACTTATCGATTTTGTGTATTTTAGGACCATTCGTTAATGCATTGGTGATTTTCTGTAAACAAAACATAAAATAAAAAGTTTTGTTTGAAATATACTTACAATATAGTATTTTGCATAGGAGTATGCTTATTTTTGGACTGCTACATATTCATTTTTTTGGTTATAGAATTTCAATGTTGTAATACCTAATACTATCTATTTTATTTCTCTGAATTTTTTAGATGAGGCGTGATTATTTGTATTAATTGGACACATGGCACAACGGATATAGGCGTTGAATTAATACAGTTCTGAGTGACAGTTATCCGTGGGCTGCAAGTCCAATCCTGGCCAAAGGCAACAGTAACATAGAATAATCAACACAGTTTAACACTGGTACCCAGTCATGGTTAGTGGAATGAGAACAGTCTACCCGTGTGAATAAATGGTTTGGTTTGAAGTTCCGTGAAGGCTCCCAATTATGAGAGGGTTACTGAGTTTGAGAAGGTTTCAGAGGCTGACAAGAAATACCTAAAGAATTGTTTTTTTAAGACATTGTTTGATTTATTTTGGATTTATTTTGTTTGATTGGGTGTTTTTTTTAAATTAATTTTTCGTTTGGTATAGCTCAGTCGGTAGAACGTCCGACTAGAAACCATATGGTTCCGGGTTCGATACGGCCCTCGCCAATTCAGCGTGTGAGTAGCACAGGGATATATGCGTTAAAGTGAGGAGCTGATGGTAGGTGTGGTGCTTCACCTCAGACGCCCAAAACAATCTTCTTGGTCTAGCGCTAGTGAAAAGAGGACAGGCTTCCTCGCTGTCTGTCTGATACCGATTTTAGGCCACCCCGACGACCGTACTTCTTTTTTATAACTTGAAACCATGTAATTATTAGTATTAGATAAAATACTTGAAACTACAGAACGCTGTGCAAATTATTTATGCATTAGATACGAATAATTGATATATAAAAGTCTGCAAAAAAACCCCCTCTTAAGTAACAACTTCACAAAAAATATAAATGTACAATGAACGCAATTCTCTAACCTCTAGGCATACCCATCCCCAAAATGGGTTGGCATTCCGTTGAAATCAATCATTCAATAAAATCATACATATTCACATATACAACCTCACACCTAGATGCTTGTGTGATGATGTATTTAAATTATTTATATTAGATAGGAATACCTAATTTAATATAACTGTGCACAAAACCGCTTAAGTAACAGCTACATAAAAAAAAACATAAATATAAATGTACAATGAACACAATTCTCTAAACTCATGGCATACACCATCTTGATAGGCTGACATGTTTTAAAAATCAACCATTCTAGAAAATCATACATATTCGCATAGACATGCTCGCACCTATATGCATGTATGATGATGCATTTAAATATATGTACCTAGTGATCGAAGAGTGTCACAATCTAACGAATGTAATAAAGTCAAACTAGCAGTCATTGACAACAGGTTGGTATCTTTCCTGAATAAATGAGTTGCTCACTTTAATAAGATTCACATAGATTTGCTATTATTAACGCGATCTTTTATCAACATGATAGACGCTTTTATGTTCGTGATAATGAGCATCACTTACCTGAGTAAACCAACCTAATTAATATGACGTTAAATTACATCTAGTGGCAAGGTTACTGTGCTGGATCTATGGAGTACCACTTCATAGCCATTATTCCCAAGTATACTCTGGCCAAGAGTAATTATACCATGATGGTTACAACAATTAAAGAACTGGACATCAGGATGTATTTTAACATATACTAGCAAGAATAGACACCCTCCGCCGGGCGTAAGTATTTAAGTTTTAGTATAATGAAATATATTACATTAGAAAGATAAAAAATGAAGTTAGGGTCCCATCAATGGATTAAGTAGATAAAAAATAAATTTAAAAAGAACTGAATAACCAACAAGAGGGAATTGGACGAAAACATCTTCGGCATAAAATAACCCAACAAGTGTTGATACGCCGTAAAATCAAAGCAAGCAAGCAACCAAATCAAAGTCAAACTAATTGACAACAGGTTGATAACTTTCCCAATCAAATGAGTTGCTCTCTTTAATAAGATACATTTAGTTTTGTATTCATCGCAATCTTTTATCAACATGAGAGACACTTTCAGCTTGTGATAAGGAGCATCACTTACCTAGGTAATCCAACCTAATTAAAAAAACAAGAATACCCCCCCCCAAAAAAAAAAAGCAGGTGTTACATGGAAAACAATTTGTGTTGAGAGATAACGGGGACAAATTTTGTCACGTTTATAAAAAAAAGGAAGATTTTTTTTATGACATGTTTGTTGGCTGTCAACTCGTATTCGAGTAGGTGCTAGTTGCATTTGACACTGTACCCTTGTGTTTTCTCAGATTACTCACCAGGCCAGCCCCGGAGAGACATATTCTTCCACATAAACTACATGTTGGAACTTCTCCACTTTGAATGTTACTGGGCTGAACTACCCTTTCTAATAGCCAGCTTCAATTTGTTGTAATTCGGTTGGAGACAGGTAGATGGGGGCTCTCCAGCCAGGTCTATTACAAGCTAGCTTCACCCAGTCCTCCACAGCAATAGCAGTGTTTTTCAGTGTCCTTGAGGCAGTCCTTAACCCCAATTTGGGTTTGCACTGATGACGTTTGCCAGTTGAGATTTCTGCTGACATAGAGGCTTGTAAACATAACAACTAATCGGTTTCCTCTCCTCGCGAAAGGTTGTAGCTATATAGTCGGCAGCTGCACACATTATTCCCTACTAAATAAGTGTTGGCATTCTTCCATCTACTAAAGACGATGGCGTAGTGTCCACTTTTTAATTTTTTCTATCTCCAACTGCGGGAGTGGCTGAACAAAGCAATTTTTGAATGACAATCTCTGGTGCAGTGACTGCAAACAAACAGTGATGCTTGCTTGAGTTGTCTCTCCTTCCTTTTGTCTCTCTTTTCTGTGGCGGCTTCTTTCCTCTCTTTTTCACCCCTTCTCATTCCTTGTTTGACGAGGAGACGCCAGATCGCACGGTCTTGTGCACAAGCCTCCCATGTGTTTGTCGATGTGGCATGTCTTCATGTCCCTCTTACAGACATCTTTAAAGCGCAGGCGTGGTCTCCCTACCGGTTGGTTGCCTTTTACTAACTCACCATACAGTAACTCACTTTAAAAAGTCCAGGATTCAGTTGTTAAGCATCAAGAATCGCCACGCACGACCAACATGTGGCCCAATTAGAGTGTGCAGAGGTGCAGTCGGTGTATTCTACTACCCCAGCCGACAGGCCGGCCTAATAAATGAATCGGTCACTTTAAAAAGTCACTAACACCCAATTCGTTTTGTTATGATTATCGTAATCTTTAATCAGTATACTGGACACTTTTAGTACGTGATAATTAACATCACTTACCTACCTAACAATTAACAACAAAGTAACCCAATCTAATTCCGTAACCCCCCACCCCCCAACAGGTGTTACATGGAAAACGATTTGTGCTGATTCATAATGGGAATAGATTTTGTCGCGTTCATAAAAAAAGGGTACGATTTTATGGGCCATCCAAGAATCCTTTGGTTGTTCCTTGGTGCTCCTCAGTATTGTAAGTCTTTCGTCAATGATTGCAAATGGACGTCTCTCAGTATCAGTTATTAAGTAATCAACAAGCCACTCATTCGGGGTGTTGATTGGCTGAGGTTTAAACCACGTGACCTCACCTACTCTATAAATTTAAGTGTTGTATTGTAGCACACCTTATATTTCCAAATATTCCCAACAATTCTGCTGAGAGAAAGGTTTGTAAACAGAACAGCTAATCGATAATTGTGTATTTTAGGACTTTATAGTGTTTCCGCTCCTTGCTAAAGGTATTAGCTATATCGTCAGCAGCTCACAGTTTAATCTGCTGACCGACCTCAACCGATTGACGTAATTCTGACGATTATATAAAACCCAAAGACATCTTTCCCTACTAAATGATGTTAGTTAGCTGGTTTGATTTGACGGCATGTCAACCCTTGTGGGATTATTTTATGTCGAATACATTTTGTTTTATTCCTTCTTGTAGTGTATTCAATTATTTTCTTTCAATAAACACATTTTTAATACTCATTTTTAAAAATCTATTTTGGTTGGTTGGTTGGCTAGGTTCTTTTTTTTGGCTTTTTTTAATAGCATATCACCCTTTTCAAAACTCTTTTAAAACATTTCTGTTTTTATAACATTATTTGCTTGCTTTTTCTGTTTTTCCCCTTCTTTTCTTGGTTGGTTGGTTCGTTAGATTAATTTTTGTTGCTTATTTTTTTAATAGTATATCAACTCTTTTCTAAACTCTTTTAAAAATGCATTTAAAACATTTTGATTCATAAAACATTATTTGCTTTCATTTGTGTCTTTTTTGTTGAGAGGTTGTTTGGTTCATTTTTTTCATTGTATATTTTTATAGCATATCAACTCTTTTAAAAACATTCTGTTTTTTAAAACATTATTTGCTTTCTTTTGAATTTTTTTTTTCTTTTTTAATTCGTTGTTTGTTTGTTTGGTTTCATTTTTCATTTGTCAACAGGCTGATATCTTTCGCTACTAAATGATTTGCCCACTTTAGATCCATTTGGATTTGTTATCATTAACGCAATCTTTTATCAACTAAACAGACACTTTCAGTTCGTGATAATAAGCATCACTTACCTAAGTAATCCAACTGAATTACAAAGTAAGAGGTGTTAGAAGGAAAACGTTTTGTGTTGATAATTCGGTTAATTTCTGTTGCTTATTTTTATAGCAAATACACTCTTTTCAAAACTCTATTAAATCATTTTGCATTATAAAAATATTTGCTTTTATCTCTCGCTACTGAATGAATTGCCTCATTTTAGACCCATTTAGACTTGGTATCTTTTATCAACATGATAGACGCTTTTAGTTCGTGATAACGAGCATCACTTACCTAAGTGTTGTGGCCTGCTTAGGGACCAGAATAAAGACATAAGACAGGAAATGAGTTAAACAAATATATTAACAAAGAACAGTAGTACAAACATATACTAATGAGTCGGTTACACGCAAGGCTGTCTTATCAGCTGTCTGCTGAAATATTAACTCTCGCTTAAGTGCAGAACCTGCTGCTATTTATGATTGGAAGAGTTCATGCGTGCGTGGTAAATTACCATAACACTAAGTAATCCAACTCAATTAGAATGACGTTAAATTTCATCAAGTAGTGAGGTTACAGTTCTGTATCTCTGGTGTAATCCTTCATAACCATTATTCGCAGATATGCTCTGCCTCGGAGTGGTAGTACCTGTTAGGGTCTCATCTATGGGTTAAATAGATTATAAAATCTAAAAAGAATTGAATATCTAACAAGAGTGAATAAAACAAAATCATCTTCAGCATAATATAACCCATCAAAGATTGATATGCCGTACTGTTGTGGTCTGCTTAGGGGTCAGAATAAAGACACAACGACAGGAAATGAGTTAAACAAATATATCAACAAAGAACAGTAGTTCGAACATATACCAATGAGTCGGTTACACGCAAGGCTGTCTTATCGGCTGTCTGCTGAAATAATAACTCTCGCTTAAGTGCAGAACCTGCTGCTATTTATAGGTGGAAGAGTTCATGCATGCAAATTACCATAACACGTACAATAAAAGCAACTAACCAAATTCAAATTATAAATATAAATGTACAAGGAACGCAATTCTCTAACCTTAAGGTACCTCGCCTCTTACATGTGTTGAAATGTCATTAAAATCAATCATTCAATAAAATTATGCTTATTCACATAGACATGCTCACACCTATGAGTGATGATGCATTTAAATATGTGCACCTAATGACCAAAGAGTGTAACAATCTAACGAATGTAACTAAGTCAAACTAGCAGCCATTGACAACAGGCTGATATCTTTCCCGAATAAATGAGTTGCTCACTTTAATAAGATCCACTTAGATATGCTATTATTAACGAAATCTTTTGTCAACATGATAGACGCTTTCAGTTCATTATAATGAGCATCACTTACATATGTAAAGTAAGTAAAGTCGTCGGGGCGGCCTAAAATCGGTATCAGCCAATCAGCGAGGGAGTCTATCCCCTTTTCACTAGCGCTAGACCAAGGAGATTGTTTTTGGCATCTGAGGTGGAGCGACACACCTACCACCAGCTCCATACTTTACCGTACAGATCCCTGTGCTACTCATACGCTGAGTTGGCGAGGGCCGTAATCGAACTAGGAACCATGTGGTTTCTAGCCGTCCGCTCTACCGACTGAGCTAACCCGGCCATCCAACCCAATTACAAACGAACAGGTGTCAAAAGGAAAACGATTTGTGTTGATAGAGATTAAGGACATATTTTGTGGCGCATATAAAAAAACGTATTTTACTAACAAAAAGGCTTGTAAACAGAACAAGTAATCGATAATATTGTATTTTAGGACTTGTTTTGTTGCATTACTCAGCGAATGAGTTATTTCGGTTTTGTTTTGTAGGTGCAGGCCAGGATTTTGGGTTTATTATTTTGCAGACATGTTTATCAATACACACACACACACACACACACACACACACACACACACGCATATATATATATATATATATATATATTATATATATATATATATATATATGAGTGAGAAAGATGGAAATGAAAACACACAAAAAAATCAAAACACTCTGCCCTGATGATGACCTTTTGTTTTACATGCTTAATTTATGTTTTTTTTAAAATTATTATTATGATTTATTTGCATGTTAATAACTTGAACTATCAGTTCAAGTATTAGTTTATATAGAAATGTAACTAAAGTCAAGAAGAAAATGATAACAGTTATTAACACGGTAATTCATTTTAATGTTGTTATCATGCACACGTCAAAGGTGAAATAAAACCATACTTATTTCTTTTCATAAGTTAATTTGTTTTATACCGAAACTTAAACATATAAGGATAAAGAAGGAATATTTGTTATTGTTATTCTCATATCGTTTTAACAAAAATTTAAAAAAAATGGTGAGTCAATGGAAGAAGAATAAATCAGTGTTTTTTATGATCTATGTTATTTTAGGAATTTAAAATGATTTAAAATAATTTAATTACAATACAACCAAACATTTTCAGAGATTTTAAAAGCACAGAGCTTTTAGTAGTAGCTTATTTTAGTTTATATTTAAAATAATCTTAAATAGAATACTGTTTGTGTAAGCAAAATTTGGTTGAAACACTTGTTGACATATAACAATAATACATTTCCTCCATAGCAAAATACATATTTTTTTCTTCCATTAATCTTTTTGACATAAACAGTCAATTGAACAATACATCAACTAAACACATTTGGAAATCAACCACCTCTTTAATTTTAAAGAATCCAAAATTTTAGTTAGGATACACAACAAAAAACGAAGAAAAATTGTAGAATCTAGTATAATACAAGTATATATACAATTAAACAAAGACCAGGATTTTATAATTTGTCCCCTCACCTCGCTAATCTTATACTTAAATATTACAAAATACCTTATATTTGATCAATATTTTTACTTAATTAAATAAGGTATTTTTCCTTTAATTAATACTAGATAAGATACTAAATAAAATTCACACACACACACATCACGTAGTATAAATGGAGATGCCGTTACTTCACACACACACACACACACACACACACACACATACATACATATATACATATATAGCCACCCGCCACATACAAACAGGATGTGTTCAATTTTTAGCAGAGTTTACCAGGTTTGAATTCAGATTTTCCTTCTCCTAGACTGGTTGTCATATCAAAGAGGCTATTCTGCCCTACTATTTAGTCATAGATTGACAAAAATAGTTGCATACATACCTTTCCCAAAAAGTTGGGTGTTCCTTCGTTATGTAATAGTTAGCAGGCTAGTCTCACAGATCAATTACGACTAAATAGAGAACTCAATCCTCGCTGAATATCCCATACCTTTGACCTTGTGTCTAATACAACTCATCGTATAACGGACTGAATAAATATCTGCATACTTATTTACCACACAAGCAGAATGCGATAGAAGGTCAATTTAAAAAGAGGTTTATCAGTTTTTCTTCTCCTAGGCCGGTAGTCATACCAAGGATAAAGAATCCAGATCTCATTACCATTTACCTATAGACTGAGGGAGAATAGTTGAGTTAATACCTTTCCCAAGGGTATTTTCATTATCATTTATTATATCATTATTTTATTGTTATATATTATTTTGAATAAATGTTTATCAACAATATATATATATATATATATATATATATATATATATATATATATGAATGAATAATAAAAGGTTTAGCTTTTATTTATTTACATGGGAACAACATTTACAACCAATGGTTTCCTGCTAACGCATTTGTAAGGTAAGCGAAATAGATATTGAGCACTCTTTTAATAACACTGTACATTGGATTACTACTGGTTTTTCAAGTATAATAGTGCCAACCATACACACTAATATACATATATATATATATATATATATATATATATATATATATAGATAGATAGATAGATAGATAGAGAGAGAGAGAGAGAGAGAGAGAGAGAGAGAGAGAGAGAGATGGGGGAGGGTATAGATAGATAGATATGTAGAAAATAGAAAAACAAAGTATTCCGAAAGGATGAATTATTCTTGATGGTGAAGTCGACGTTATAACATTTCGGTTTTTACTAAACCTTCATCAGGACGTTAGGATGGAAAATGTCTGGACAGTGATTGATGTTTATTAAAATAATGGGAGTTGTGAAATGCATGATAAAGGCTCAAACCTGTATTTTGGCCAGCGTTCATTTTGGAAGTCAAGACGTCTAACTCATTATCAAAAATAACAAATTCAATGTTATTTTACTAGTTTTACATTTAACTACGCGTGTTTTTTTTAATAAACGTAAATATATCGAAATAAAATCTAGCATTGGACGTGGACTAACAAATTTGGAATTACTCAATTAAAAAAATTTCCCAAGTTTTTTAAATTAACAGCTATCAGATATGATGCGACACTATAGAGACTTATTATAAACAACAGTTGGAACCTTAGTTTATTAGTTTTAAGAGTTTCAACGCAAGTTTTTTGGGGGATTTTTTTTATAAGCGTTAAAAGGAAAACATTTCTATTTTGACGTGTTTTTATTAGATTTTGACGTCCACAATTTGTTTTTCAAATTTAACCAAAATTATTAATGTTGGCACTTATCAGGTATTAATCTATCCCTTATAGGTTTCCTAAGAAAATATGGCGAATGCTTACAATTGCATATGATGCAAACTAGCACCTATTGACAACAGGCTGATATATTTCCATCATGGCATGATATGAGTTTTTCACTTTAAAAAAAGTCGTTAAGATCCATTTAGTTTTATCATCATTATCGCAATCATTTATCAGCAAAATCGACGTTTTCTAAAAAATTAATCAAAGCTTTCGAACTTAAAAAACTATAAAATATAATGCAACATTGTAGAGACTTATTATAAACAACAGTTCGAACATTAGTTTATTAGTTCTAAGAGTTTCTACGCATGTTTGTTTTGGCTTTTTAAAAATAAGCGTTAAAAGTAAAAACGTGTTGATTTTGACGTGTTTTTATTAGATTTTGACGTCCACAAATTGTTTTTCAAATTTAACCAAAATTGTCAATGTTGGCACTTATAAGGTATTAATAGGTTTCCTAAAAATATGGCGAATGCTTACGATTGTATATAACGCAAACTAACAGCCATTGACAAAAGGCTGATATATTTCCATCATAACTTATGTGTCACTCACTTTAAAAAAGCCGTAAGAATCCATTTAGTTTTATTATCATTATCACAATCATTTATCAGTAAAATCTGCGCTTTTAGTTCGTGGTAATTAACATCATTTAACTAACATCAAACCTAATCACAAAGAAACAGGTGTTAAATGAAAAACGACTAGTGTTGATAGATAATGGGACAGATTTTGTCGCCTTTCTAAAAAAAGTATTTTACTAATAGAAATGCTTGTAAACTAATCGATTTTGTGTTTATTTTAGGATTTTTCGTTAATGGATTGGTGAGCGAGTGAAATATTTAGGTTTTGCCTCGTTGAGGTAGGTTGGCACTTCCGGTTTTGTCTCGCTGGGGTTGGTTAGGACTTCCGGTTTTGTCTCGTTGGGGTTGGGTAAGACTTCCGATCCAATGAAGGTTCAAGTTTATAATTGTCAGTTCAATATTAATTCTGTCCTAGGTATAACATTAAACTGCATCTGATGGTGAAGTTCCAATGCTGGAGCTTTGGGGAGTGTGGTATAACCCTTTATTGTCATTATTCCCAGTTCCCTCTGACATGGAATGGTAGTACCTGTTAAGGTACCCTCTGTGTGCTAAACAGAAAATCTGAGTTTAAAAATGTATTAAAAAATGAGTTAAAAAAATTGTTATACCTAACATGAATGAATAAAACAAAACGTCTTCGGCATGATATAACCCAACAATGGTAAAACCAACCAACCAACCAACCAACCAACCAACCAACATATTCTGGAACTCTGTGTATCTTGTATTTTATGATTTTTCGTTAATGGATTGGTGAGCGAGTGAGTTAATTAGGTTTTGTCTCGATTGTCTTAAATCGTCTTTGGAAATATGTGTATCAATAAAGAACAAAGTTTACTAGGATTCCGTCCTTAAGCATTACGAGTCGCCACCTACGGCCAACAGGTGGCTCCATTTGGGAGTGGGGTCCTACCCCTCTGCAGAGGTGCAGTTGATATATTCTAAAGCCACAGCCGACATGATTGAGGTCTTTTGGAGATATGTGTATCAATAAAGACTAAAGTTTTTAACTGACAGTTCGATATCAGTTTCATAATCTGCAATAATATTGATTCTTTGGTCAAGGAATTTCTGGAGGGAGTGACGTCATGTATATATATCCCCCCAAAAAAATCAACTAAAGGAATGACATAAAAATGTAAATCTGAATGTACACTGAACGCAACTCCCTAACCTATTAACTTAACATAACACCAGATGGATTGACATGCCATTAAAATCAATCAATCAGACATCACATTATTTGCCATATCAATGTTTTAAAAGCCAATGTATTAATAAAGTTCACAATCATTTTAAACAAATAAACACTTTATACTTAATTGGAATATCAATATTCTAACCCTGGCTCTTAAAACATTAATATTGGAATTAAGTATTAAGTGCTTACCTGTTTAAAATGATTGTGAACTTTATTAATACATTGGCTCTTAAAATATTTGTGACGGAGAACGAGTACTACTCATTTAGAAAAAGGGCAAGACATTGTCTTGCCTGCTGGAGTCGAACCCGCGCCCTCCGGAATGCAAAGAACTGCAATTCAGGCGCTGGATGGACGCGAGGTGTAATTCGGATGTTGGGAGACTGTGTCCATAAATAACAAGTGAGTGGAGCGCTGAGGAGAAGCAGTTGGCCGACGCGAGACGGCAGTCAGCGACGAAGCGCTTTGTGAACGACCCAACAAAGAAATTGATTTTAATCCAACAAAGAAACAAAACTAAATGGGAGTCGCGATTTTTCAGCTGCTAAAATATTTTGACGACGACGGCTTTTCAGCTGCTGGTCGAAGACGAAGACTGTGTTGACCAAAAGAAAGTTTGGCCTGCGAGAAGACGGTGGACTCGCTTCTTTTTGGTCCACTCTCTGCAGGAACTTGTTGACTCAAATATTTATTCCCCCCCTCTATTTTTTCCTTCTATAATATTGATATTGGAATTAAGTATTAAGTGTTTACCTGTTTAAAATGATTGTGAACTTTATTAATACAATGGCTCTTAAAATATTTGTTTGTAACTATGTATCCAGTTTTAACTAATTTATAATGATTATGGACTATATTCATACATTGGCTATTAGAATATTGATATTCCAATTAAGTATAAAGTGTTTACCTGTTTAAAAATGATTGTGAATTTTAATACATTGACACTTAAAATATTGATATTGCACCTAGATATGGAGTATTTAATTGTTTAAAATAATTGTAAGTTTTATTAGTACATTAGATCTTAAAACATTGGTAAATGCACCTAGATAAGGATTGTTTACCTATTTAAAATTATGGTGAACTTAGATTGGCTCTTAAAACATTGATATTTTTCAAAGAAGTGTTTACCTGATTAAATTGATCGTGAACTTTATTAATACATTGGCTTTTAAAACATTGATGCACAGAAATCTGATGCACAGAATTAAAAAAGGACGCAGTAAAATCATATCCATGAGTCCTTGTATCTTTCTTTTTGTCCCTCACCATTTCAAGCTAACTGTAAATACATTTCAATAGTTTCTTAGAAATGAATTACACATTGGATTTGAATTGCAATTTAAATTACTTTTTTATATATAAAAATGCATAATGTACCAAAGATATTTCTTTTTTTCTTTCTTTAATTCGGTTTTTGATCTTTTCCAAAATTTTGTTCAAATAATAATCGAAATAAATGAAGTTAGTTATGACTAAATCCTTCTAATCGTTTAGAGTAAATTTTAATATCTATTAATAATGGAGATTAGGTATCTACTTATCTGTAACAAAAACTACGTCACTGCTTATGTCACAATTACCAAAGTCGTCAATACATAGAATAAAGAAAAATTGTTACTAATAAAATAAATAAAAGCAATTCCTATAAGGAATAGCTTTGAATGTTTGAATCCTTTCCATTATAATAAATAAACTATATATTATTTATATGAATTAACTAAATAAAATATGAAATTAAGTAAAAAATTGTATTACTTTAAATGGAAAAAAATTGCGAAATTTATAATCAATGTTAAAATTTATTTTTTACTCTCTCCCTTTTTTCAGTAACAAGAAGTTAACTAAAAAGTTTACAAATAAATAATTAGCTACGATTTTATGTAAAATGTCATTGTAAAGTATTCTAAATAATTATTTAATAAATAATAGATGAACACAACATTTTATTTGAGGCGGACAGAAGTAAGTTTAATTTGAAATTGTCTTATTTTTTACTCCTTTAATACATGTGATAACTTAACTTCCTTATGGTACAGATTCTCTGACATTGAATTTTTAACTCTCATCCCTCTCAGACAATATCTTTCAAACATTAACTTTTACACCACCCGGAGGGTGTTTTTTATTTTTAATTTTTATTTTGCTAGCAATTATAAATTTATAGAAAAAGCAGCTGAAATCATGTTTGAAAAATTCATTGGCATCTGGATTCTGTAGAATTCTTTTTTATCGCAAAACTTCCTTCGATGTAATCCTCAAAATTGATGGATGACACAAAGTAGAAAATGATAATAAAAAACAGTTTCGTTAAGATTATACAAACTAAAAGTAACATTTTTCCCTCGTCTTGATTTATTTTAAAAAAAGTTATTTTTATGACTTGTCCAGTGGGGTAGGTCGATTTTGGAACTGTAAAGTCTCTCATGTGGCAGAAGTTGCAAGTTAACATAAAAAAATACCACAAAATATTTTTCTTCGTTTGAGGAATTTATATTTTAAACTTTTCAAATGTTATCACTGTTAAAACTTAATTAATGAGATAAAAAAACAGCATATCTGAGGCATTGGTGGCGATGGGGGATATTTTTAATTTGAATTCTAGTTATGATATTTTATTCGTTTTATCTAAAATGACAATATTTTCTGTTTTAAATAGTGAAAGTTTCGAACCAATATCTTGTCCAAATGTTACGAAAACGAGGATTTTGGGTGCATTTTAACCGACGATCTATTTCCTTAAACAGTGGTGCAAGCGAGAGATCTAGTTTTTTTTGTATCAGTATTAATTATACCAACACACAACTTTTGCTGTTTGAAAGAATTTGATATTCTAAAAAAAGTTAAAAATCAACCTACGCTATTCTCCAGCACCTTAGCGATTTTATCTGGAGACCTTCTCACTATTTGGATCAAGAAGCACAATGGGGGATGTAAGTCTGAGATAGCCGGAAATTACAGGAAGGCAACCAAAACAAGTGGAACCGTTCGGCTAGTGGGTGGACGGGCTGGCTGGTTGGTTGGTTAGTTTTTACGGCATTTTATTGGGTCATTTTATGTCAAAGATATTTTTGTTTTATTCATTCTTGATGGCTACTCAATTTGTTGTAAACACATTTTTACAGATACTATCACTCCGGATCAGAGTGGATCTGGGAGTAATGGTGATGAAGAGGTACTCTACATTCCACACACCTCCAGAACTGGAATCTCACCATCAGTTAGAGTTTAACGTCATACCCTGGATAGGAAGGCCATTAGCCACAGCTGTCTAGCACATATATAATTGTTGGGATAATCATATAGGTGCTAGAGCTTGCCGTGACTAGCCGATTGATCGGAGGGAGCCTTTCCAACTGCCCGTTTAGACTAAGTAAGGACCAAAGTTGAGTATTGCATGTTATGGACTGCTCAGCCACCAGGGTTTCACGGGTCGCCACCCACAGCCAACAGGTGGCCTTGTTGGGGAGTCTTACCCCTCTGCAGAGGTGCAGTCTCTGTTTTCTAAAGTCCCAGCCAACAGGGCTTGGGTGGTCGGGATCGGTGGGAGAAGGGGGTACAGCAACAATGTGTTGCGCAGTACACGAGAACATGTTCCTCTCTAATAGCACATATTACAATATATATAACAAGGACCTCAACACCATCTCTACTAAAAGACTATCTTCCTCGGGTTCCAACCTGCTTACTACGCTGTCGCAGTCTAGCACATTAGCCACAGGAAATCCTCTTCTTAATAGAAAGACAGTAGTGGTAGTATTTAACCCGTAGCTGGGGTGGATTGAGGGCATTCATACCTTTTCCAATAGTCTCAGTCTGAATGTGACCTGATTTCTTGGTTTGGAATTAAAAAAAGAAAGACAGAAAGAAATCGGAAGTTAAAATCTTCCGATAAACTTGAGTCGGAGTAGAATCAAAACATATGGTGCGATTAGCCACACAAAGCGATTCGGAAGTCAGTATCGAAAGCAAAGTCTCAAGTGGGTTAGAAGACCCCTGGGGCGAATCCACTTGAGTCAGTGGTGGTTTTCTTTTGAAGTGCTAGACAATTGGGCACCGAGACGGGTCGATTGACCACGGCTTAGCTTGGATCTAATGGAAGAAAAAATTTGTATTTTTCCACTTAAGAAAAAAACCCAGATAAACTCATTGATTTATGGGTGGCCGGAAGAGATGAATTAGAAACAAAAATCAAATGTATTTAAGACCACACATTTTGTTGGGAAACACTCAAGTAACCGGAAGAGATAGCACAGAGTAGTGAGCGGAAGTGAATTCGATTGGCCGGTTAGAACTAAAGGAGGGCGGCTCCCTTGATAAAGTGGGAGGTCCAGAGAGAGTCACTAATATCTTCATGCCGACCGGAAATAAAAATGTTTCGGTTGAAATATTATTTAACTGAGAATCAGATGCAGTTGAGAAGCTAGATGAGGCCAAGGCGGACTTGATTAGTTGACTGGGCTAGTATGGAAGATTAACGCACATACTGAGAGCCGAGAGAAACTGACTCCAGCTAAGACCATTGAAAACTTAGTCAACTTGACGAACTGTTTTGCACAATACTTTGCAGAAGACCAGAAGTTATTGATCCCCATCGCTCCCACAGTATTGAGAAATAATTGTTTGTATTCTTTTGTTTGAATATAAATGTTGTTGAGTTTTTTAAAAAGAAGAAAAAGTGCCGTTGTTATTTATGTGACCACTAGGCCGCCGTTAACCTTAGAAATCAGTTTCTATAGCAGATTTCTAGTCGTTTAAGATTTGAACACAACGTGGGCATTCGGCTAGACTTTCGGCAAATATAGAGACCCTGCAATCCATTGTTGATGCAGCAAATCCGATCTTGACGGCCAATTTCGGAAATTCCGTGAGCCCTTTAGCTCAGTAGCGACCGACGGGTTATACGAAAATGAATGAAATAGCGCGACTGGAGTTCGAACCCGCTTACTACGATGTCTCAGTCCAGCACATTAGCCTCAACGCCACAGGGACTCCCCTTCTTAAGAGAAGAACCAGAAGGGTACTATTTAACCCATAGCTGGGGGATATGGAGATTCAAACTTTTCCCAAAAGTGAACGAAATAGTGATACTGGAATTCGAACCCGCTTCCTACGATCTCAAACCAGTACATTAGCCACAACGCCACAGGGACTCCCCTTCTTAGTAGAAGAACAGCAATGGTACTATTCAACCAGTAAGCAATGTTGCAGTCAATCACGTTAGCCACAAGGCCTCGGGGAGTCCACCACTTATTTCTGTCTTGGTTAATACAGTTTTGGACTCAATAAAAAAAGTTTTAGATATCCAGTTTTTACAACAAATTTTTCCTTGTCTGCGGTGGCCATTATTCACCATGTTTCCTACCGAGTGCCCTTCGGCCTTCTTCAAGCGTCGAATCGGTGGCGCCACCTGTCCTTAGTAAAGTTCCATTGAAATTTGAATATATTTTCTCGTTCGAGATTACTTAAGTCACGTACACTTTATGCATGAGTGCGTGTGTGCGAGTCTGTGTGTGCGTATATGTGTGTATGTGTAAATATAAATTAAAAGAGTGTATGTATAAAAAAAGTGTGTGAAAGAGAACGAATGTTGGATTGTGTGTGACAGAAAGTGTATATCTGTGTGTGTATGTGCGTGAGAGAGAGAGAGAGAGAGAGAGAGAGAGAGAGAGACAGACAGACAGACAGACAGACAATATACAGATAGATAAACAGAGAAACAAATACAGAGATAGGGAGAGTGAGGAAAGAGAGAGAGAGAGAGAGAGAGAGAGAGAGAGAGAGAGAGAGAGAGAGAGAGAGGGGGGAGTGTATGTGTGTGTGTGTGTGTATGAAAGGTGCATGAAAAAGACCGTGTCTTCGATTGTGTGTAACAGAGAGAGTATATGTGTGCATGTGTGTGTGTGTGTGCTTGAGAGAGAGAGAGAGAGAGAGAGAGAGAGAGAGAGAGAGAGAGAGAGAGAGAGAGAGAGAGAGAGAGAAATTGTGAGAGTATCTATATGTGTGTGTGATTATGTGTGTGCGTATGTGCGAATAAAAACATTTGAAACACCGCAAACTGTGGGGTCTGAAATTTACATTAGTGTTAGCGGAGACACTTATCGAGATACCGACCTTTCTGTTTTTGAAACAGAAAATGAACATGCCCAAAGGGTTCTTCAGATTTCACACAGATAAACAGAATCTTATTTATGAGATAAAGGCTAGACACTAAAAAAATCACCAATCATTAGTAGGCAAAAATATTAAGTTTTATATATATATATATATATATATTATATATAATATATATATATATATATATATATATGAGAAGTAAACAAACAATGTTTTTGATATGGCCTTAGCCGACAATTTTTGGGAGAATATATGCTTAATACCTAATATGAAAATTAATTAATTGATAATTAATGAATTAGGCGGGCATACCTGTTCAAATGTAAGGCCAAACAAATCGATAAAATGTCAATCTTTGTATGTCCGCCTAATTCATTAATTATCAATTAATCAAATTTCAAAATTAGGTATGACTTCAATTAAGCACATATTCTCCCTCCAAATATATATATATATATGTATATATAATATATTATATATATATATATATATATATATGTTATATATATATATATATATATATATATATATATATATATGGTTGGCACTATTATTCTTGAAGAAGTGGTAGTAATCCGACGTACAGTGATATTAGAAGAGTGCTCAATATCTGTGATAGAGCATTAATAGATAAATAAATGAATAAACAAAAGCACGTCGCAATCCTCACGCACTTTCATGTGGACGCGCATGCCAACATACGCATACGTAAAAAACAGAACAGACGCATCCGACATTACACACGCAATCACGTAAACAAGAAACACGAGAATACAGTTAAAAGAAACGCACACATTTGACTATATTATATCATTTGAACATGTTTTAAAGACAATTTGGTTGCCTGAAGACTGCCAAAGAGCAAGAAACCAAATGGTTGCAATAATTGTTCCAATGATAATAAAAAAAAAGCTAAATCATATATATACATATATATATATATATATATATATATATATATATAAAAGTACATTTTTATTTATCTCGTCTCGTCATTTAGCATGATTTACTAGAACTAATACCATCCCCCCCCCCATCCCGGACCTACCTACTCATGTAGAAATAGGAAAGTAATTTTGTCAATATAAAAATGTAGACGGTGAGAGACCATTTATCTGAATTCGGCTCTCAAGATAAGTAACTTATTTTTTTATTTCAAATGTTAAATATTGTATTAACACTATATGGCGTTTAAATTTCTGCCCTAATCCATTTCGTTTGAATAGAAAACGGAACCTATGGATTTATACTAAGTTAAAACTTAGTTTGTTTTTTTTCGGTGTAGTGGACCCGTAGATCTCGTCAGATAATCTACCTGCGTTCCCCAAAGTCTCCCAGTCATTTTGCCTCGGCTTGTCACTGATACTTGACTTTGGGGAAGGAGAGCATGCGGTGCGTGTCACACAAGCGCACAACATGTAAAACAAAAAATATGTGCAGATATTTCTACAGAGTGATGGAGGAATGATGAGTTGTGCAGGCCTGACGTGCCGGAAGCACGCAGATGTGAATCTACATACGGCGTGACTCTTGACCTACTTAACATCACCACCTTGCTGATTGAACAGCAACATGCCTCTGCGAGGTTGTGGGTGAATGAGCAGCCCCTGGTTAATACTGTTCACCCAGCCATTTGGGAAGTGTCTAGAAAACATGACCTAAACAAATGCTGGTTCACCTATCAAGCTGGCCAGTCAAACTGGCCAGAAACCAGCATTTCGACGGATGTCCACATTAGCTGGGCTGAAAACAAGAAAATACTACAACACAAAACAAGGCAAAGAATAGCCACCTGGAAGGTCTGGACACTTCTCAATCGTGAGAGATTGGGAAACACCAAACTACGTACTGGTATCGTGACAGGGAGGCATCTCTATATGGGGCCGACATCGATGCCCTTGCAGAAGCCAGTTCAGCGATAAGGACCAATTGACAGAAGAGGGTGGGCTGGATACACATCCTCATGGAAAGACAGGCCGATGGTAGCTATAAGAATTTTGAGGTAAGGTGACTCGAGCCTTCCATCCTGAAGAAACACATGACACACCATGGAAACATTTCCCACATTGAAGTCTGACCTGTATGGCAGGGCCTGTATGCCGAGGGTTTCATATGTGTGACAGTATACATAAAAACAAGCTGGAACCGTGGGCCATCTGCGTGCTCACAACTACTCACAACTGAAATACTTGTAGAAATGGCATTATTCTGTAAAGAAGCGGCAATCACCATATATATATATATATATATATATATATATATATTGATAATTTTGAATCATATTACCACGACCAGACAACTCGGCAAACACCATTTGCGACATCCGGAGCACTGGACAGCTGTTTCGACCTCCTTTGGTCTCATCAGCAGTGCATACCACAATCTCCGCCACTAGAGATTGAACTCGTGGACCACAGCGTGAAGAGCGGGGACTTAACACACTGGGCCACCAGCCCATGTCACAAACGGAGAATGCCAAATCATCTAGTCAATGGTAACATTAATTCAAATGCGCAGTCACTTAACCTATATTGCCATGTATCCTAACGAAGGATTACAGAGGGCAAGGGCACCTCTAGGACAACGACTTCCCAATTCGGGGCCTGCATCCACAGAACGAAACCTAATGGGCAAAGGGTATATATTGAATTTTTGATTTTTTTTGATAGAGGAATTATATATATAATTGATAATTTTGAATCATATTACCACGACCAGACAACTCGGCAAACACCATTTGCGACATCCGGAGCACTGGACAGCTGTTTCGACCTCCTTTGGTCTCATCAGCAGTGCATACCACAATCTCCGCCACTAGAGATTGAACTCGTGGACCACAGCGTGAAGAGCGGGGACTTAACACACTGGGCCACAGCCCATGTCACAAACGGAGAATGCCAAATCATCTAGTCAATGGTAACATTAATTCAAATGCGCAGTCACTTAACCTATATTGCCATGTATCCTAACGAAGGATTACAGAGGGCAAGGGCACCTCTAGGACAACGACTTCCCAATTCGGGGCCTGCATCCACAGAACGAAACCTAATGGGCAAAGGGTATATATTGAATTTTTGATTTTTTTGATAGAGGAATTATATATATAATTGATAATTTTGAATCATATTACCACGACCAGACAACTCGGCAAACACCATTTGCGACATCCGGAGCACTGGACAGCTGTTTCGACCTCCTTTGGTCTCATCAGCAGTGCATACCACAATCTCCGCCACTAGAGATTGAACTCGTGGACCACAGCGTGAAGAGCGGGGACTTAACACACTGGGCCACCAGCCCATGTCACAAACGGAGAATGCCAAATCATATATAATTCCTCTATCAAAAAAAATCAAAATTCAATATATACCCTTTGCCCATTAGGTTTCGTTCTGTGGATGCAGGCCCCGAATTGGGAAGTCGTTGTCCTAGAGGTGCCCTTGCCCTCTGTAATCCTTCGTTAGGATACATGGCAATATAGGTTAAGTGACTGCGCATTTGAATTAATGTTACCATTGACTAGATGATTTGGCATTCTCCGTTGTGACATGGGCTGGTGGCCCAGTGTGTTAAGTCCCCGCTCTTCACGCTGTGGTCCACGAGTTCAATCTCTAGTGGCGGAGATTGTGGTATGCACTGCTGATGAGACCAAAGGAGGTCGAAACAGCTGTCCAGTGCTCCGGATGTCGCAAATGGTGTTTGCCGAGTTGTCTGGTCGTGGTAATATGATTCAAAATTATCAATTATATATATAATTCCTCTATCAAAAAAAATCAAAAATTCAATATATACCCTTTGCCCATTAGGTTTCGTTCTGTGGATGCAGGCCCCGAATTGGGAAGTCGTTGTCCTAGAGGTGCCCTTGCCCTCTGTAATCCTTCGTTAGGATACATGGCAATATAGGTTAAGTGACTGCGCATTTGAATTAATGTTACCATTGACTAGATGATTTGGCATTCTCCGTTTGTGACATGGGCTGGTGGCCCAGTGTGTTAAGTCCCCGCTCTTCACGCTGTGGTCCACGAGTTCAATCTCTAGTGGCGGAGATTGTGGTATGCACTGCTGATGAGACCAAAGGAGGTCGAAACAGCTGTCCAGTGCTCCGGATGTCGCAAATGGTGTTTGCCGAGTTGTCTGGTCGTGGTAATATGATTCAAAATTATCAATTATATATATAATTCCTCTATCAAAAAAAAATCAAAAATTCAATATACATATATATATATTAACATTAATCCATTGTTTCGTACTAACTGCCACCACCACTCTTAAGCTACTACTCGTTCTTCTATAAAAACGAGGCACTTGAAAAACTTAACATCGTTTCCCCACCTGATGATGGCTGATAAACCAGCCGAAAGCGCTCGAAAAAAAGGATTTGGTGGACTATTACAACTTCTCCACCCAAACACGAAAAAGATCGCTAGAAAAATTGAAAGGACCATGAAAAAACTCCTCAGACTTGAATTGTCTGTGGCGTTTAACAGAACTTGTCTAAAAGAAAAAATGCTGCCGAAGTATATATATATATATATATATATATATTTTGCAAAAAGATTATGACATAATTATTTCATGGGCAGCTGTAGCCATTTACTTAATCTGGTACAAGGCTAGAAGTTGGTTGGTTGGTTGGATTTTACGGCATGTCAACCGTTGCTGGGTTATTTTATTTTATTGTATTATCCACCTTCGAATGAGAATATGTATCCCTGTCCCGTAAAATTCGGTTGATTGTTCTTTGAGACACTTCTTTTCTACAGATTTCACTTCCTTGTCACTGGAATAATGTTTGCCTCTCAAACCCTTGTACATGGGTCCGAAGAGATGATAGTCGGAAGGCACTAAATATAGTGAGTATGGAAGTCAGCAATCGATACAACCCGAAATTAACGGTACCATACGTTATGAATGATACAGTTGTTTTTTGTTTTTTTTACAGACGATTATTATTATAATTTATACCAACAGGACCTGTGAATATACCACAGCAGGGTAATTTAATTATTACAACATTTGATATGTTTACTTATGAGCAAGTGCAAATTGTTTAATATGTAAAAAGCATAAGAATCTTGATTTAGCTCTCTCTCACTCTTTTTTCTTTCTTTCCTTCTTTTCATCTTTTCATTATGTTCAATTGCAACAAATTAGCGTTATTGCTTCCGCGCGTTAAACCCCTCTCTCTATCTTTCCCCTACCCTCTTTCTTTTTATATTTTTCTGCGTAGCATGTCCTTTTCCCCTATCTTTCTTTATAATAAAAAGAAATGGCACATTATTTAGCTGAGGTAACGACACCCAAAAGAAACAAAAATCCAGTGGATAAGCAAGCAACACCAGAAAATCAGGATTTACATTTTTGCATTTCATCTCGGACTATTTCGACGGTCTCACTTTTAACTAGAGGGTGTTGCAAAAAGATAACGGTCGTATAATTAAGGAACATGAGTATCGATATATAGATAGCTTTTAAGATTTTAGTAGTCAAATAATTTTGAAAAGCGACGTATCATGGAAAATAACGTAAGTCGAACCGACATAAATTGATGTATGACTGTATTTTTCTGTTTTGAAATAAAAATGAACATTTTCCTTTCGTCTTAACAAATATGTTAGCATCCTTCCACTCTTTTTTAAAATCTGCAACTGCGTGATTGGCTGAACAGACCTATTTTTGAATGGTAATCTCTGGTGTAGGGACTGCAAACAAACAGTGATGCTTGCTGGATTTGCTGTTGTCTCTCCTTCCTGTTGGCTTTCTTTTCTGCGGTGGCTACTTTCCTCTCTTTTTAACTCTTTCTCGTTCCTTGTTTGACGAGGAGGCGCCAGGTCGCACCGTCTTCTGCACAAGCCTCCCATGTGTTGGTGTTGGTGATGATATACAACAGAAGTAAATATATCTTCTTAATCACAAATCCAATAAATCAATACACTCACTCACTAGCAAAACAAATTAAAACTCCTCAGATAAAAATCCAACAAAGATATATTTGGCTGAAGAAATGCAACATCAACTGGATGTTGACCCGACAGTAGCTACAAACACAATGAACAGAACAGGTCTTTGCGTATGAGGCTCCACGCAAGCTTCCGGATGAAAACCTAAATTAACATACAATTAAAAAAGACCTCACCCTCAAAAGCTTCTCAGAAACAATTTCGACCCAAAACACTCCCAAACACAACTATAAAACGGTCGACCAAAAATCATTTTTTTCTATTTAATACTTCAAATAATAACATCACTCAAAAAATATTTAAAGCCACTGAAAATCATTCAACCAGCAGAACATATAGACATAACTTGTTGATACAACAGTGTTTTATTTTAATTGAAAACATCTATTACCTTGTGTAAACCGGTTAACAGGAAAGGCTTAACTCTTTGTCCACCTTTAACCGCTCACAGCGGCTCTCCTACCACTGCGCTCCTACCGTAAACCGCCATACAGGCATAACTTGTAGATACAACAGAGTTTTATTTTAATTGAAAACCTCTATTGCCTTGTGTTAAACTATTTGCCTACTTTAAACCGCTCACAGCAGTTCTACTGCCACTGCACACCTACCGTAAACCGCTGATGGTACACAGAAGAGTCTCCCGCGTGACATGTCGGACATAATCAGAGACAATTGACAGCCTACCACCCCACACCGCATCACCACGTCACGCACAAGCAAATCACCCGGCCAAGAATAGAATTACACCCACTCGCCTTCCGAAAGAAGAAAGTCTATATCTTTACTATGGAGGTGGGTTGTGTCATGGTTAGAGTCGTAGGAATTAGTTTATTAGTTATTATGCATTGAGTTCTCTTAGGGATTTTATAAAAATCCTTGCACCTACAACAGCATGCAGTATGAATATACAGTGAGATTTCAATGATCCTAAATAGAATCATCCCTTACCAGTCATTTGGATTATCTTACACACGCACACACGCATCCACACACACGCACATACACACATATATATATATATATGTGTGTGTATAATATATATATATATATATATATATATATATATGTGTGTGTGTGTGTGTGTGTGTGTGTGTGTATGTCTTACAGTAGAGGTGGGCAAATGAATACTTTTTTCCTAAAAATTGAATAAGACAGGTGTTTT
Organism: Doryteuthis pealeii; assembly: GCA_023376005.1. NCBI lineage: Eukaryota > Metazoa > Mollusca > Cephalopoda > Myopsida > Loliginidae > Doryteuthis > Doryteuthis pealeii. The sequence continues at coordinate 64,182,843 of CM042166.1, forward strand.
CCATGACCAATTTTACTGCTGCGATTCTGTTGCGATCCTTGACCTAGGATGTCATTTTAGGAAAAGGACAATATATGGCTTAATAATTGTGTAATATGTTTAATAATAGGTTTTCTTAGTCACAGAATATGGAAATGCATTCATTTTATTGATTTAACCAGTTCTAATTTCTTTATCATGTAAAAAAATGAAAACTAACTAACCTAGAATGACGTCACATCCCCCGAAAATCAGGAGCAAAAATGACCATTGTTACAATGTGTTTTGCCATCCTGTAGGCCTTAAGCCAGAGTGCTTGTGCAGTGGAATTGGATCCTTGGTAAAGAGTCCTCCGATAATGAATCCTTTGGTTCTTCTGGTAAAGAGTCCTCAGTTCCTTCGTCAATGGTTGTAAGTTCCTCCTCAATAATTGCAAGTGAACTGTGGCAAGTATCCGTGTTTAAGTAATGTATCAGCCACTCAGTATGGCTTGTTGATTGGCCGGAGGAGTAAACCACGTCACCTTGGCTAGTCTATAAATCCAAGTGGGGAATTAGAGCACACCTTATATGCCAAAATATTCCAATAACCATAGAAAACACTCATCCCAAAAATTCGACCTTCATTTGCCCACCCCTACTTACAGATGTATTTGATCTGCGAGATTAGTATGTTCACCATTATTTTACGCTGCATTAA
>CM042166.1:64186020-64218520 GCA_023376005.1 Doryteuthis pealeii
GCGCGACATGATATATATATATATATATATATATATATATTCTAGTATCAATCTATATATTCTTTATCTTTTTCAATATATATCTAACTATCTATCTCTCTATCTCTCACAGTCTGTTCATATCTACCTATCTGTTTCTTTTCTCTCTATTTTCCCCATTTAATAGGGTCATCCGCTTATAAGTTATCTAGTTACGCCTTTATCGTCTAAAATACAATCTATTTTCTGTTTTTCTTTTTTCTTTCATTCCCCGGATTAACGTTCTTTTCTAGCGCCGCGATTCATTTCCAACGCCCCCGCCTCTCTCTCAATCGCTTTTGTACATTAATGCTGTTAACGTTCGCGCCGAACGAGCCGGCAGCTATTGCGTCTCCAGGTAAAAAAAGAGCTCAAAGCTCGACGCTAAATTAATTCCATGAATAATATTCGGTGTATCACTGGAGGACAAAAGACGATGAAGATGAAGACGTTCACGAGTTCTCCCCATCTCGCGCTCTCGGCGAATTTTTACGGAGACACGACCAGGAGAAGATGATTCTGTCTGCAACAATATTCTTCCCTGAGTCATTCATTTGATATTATATATATATATATATATATATATTATATATATATATATATATAATTCTCTTCGCATTCTGTGGGTGACGACAGCCGAGCGCTTAAGCTGTCCCACTGAAGGTGGAGTTCTATCCTGGTTGTAGGTAGCTCACAAAATGTCTAGCCACATTGAAGAGACGTGATACGTCAAAACACGGTGTCTATGGATGATTATATATGTTCCCCATCCCCCAGGGGGTTGAGCACTTTGAAGGGGATTTCGCTGATTACCGCCAACTAAAGTGTAAAAACGCAACGCTCTCCTATAAAGGGATGGAGCACTCTATGTCGGCCTTTACATACATACAGATGTGTGTATTAAAACCCCCTTCGCATTCAGTGGGTGACGATAGCCGAGCGGTTAAGCTGTCCGACTGATGCTGAATCGATCGGAGTTTATCTCCGGTGTAGGTAGATCTAGACACACTGAAGAGACTTGTGGAAACACGGTGTCTGTGGATGACTATATATATATATATATATATATATATATATATATATTATATATATGTTGAGTCTAGTTCTCAGAATGAATATATTATATTTGTATATATGTATTTTATATATAACTATGATATTTATTTTTGGGGATAATATGTGAAGCATGGAGTGTAAAATAAATAAGAAACTCAGTTGTTTATTAAGTGTTAAGTTTCATTTTATTTCATTCTATATTTCGGAGGTTCGACCTTCCTTTATCAAGACAACCTAGAAAATACATATATACAAATATAATATATTCACATTGAGAACTAGACTCACCAGATATACCAACAAAGAAAAAGAAGCAATAATCGACTCCACAACGTCAACACACACACACACACACACAACACACTCACACACACACACACACACACACATATATATATATATAAATATATATATATATAAATATATAAAGGAGAGATTTTGGTATGTACGTGTCGACGTATAACTTCAAAACGGGAGGTCACTCAGATTCAAAATCTTGCATACACATTGATATCGTTCTAACTAAGAAACACTCAACATTTTTGATTTTTACTGATTAAGGGATATAATTAATTAATCAAACAAAAATCAAACGATTTTTCGAAAGCTATCTCATAGCTGCTTCTGCTGATATTCCAGATACAATCAGCAGGCACACCCCACCCTGCTGCCTTTTTCCGTATGTCCACTCTATTTCTACTGTGTTGTTGAATGCGTTTGTTTATATTTAAAAAAGAAAAATGAAAACCTTTTTATCAATATTTTTACGAATACTTTCATATTTCTTAGAATAAAATATATCCATTTTTAATCAGCGAATCAAATTTAAATTAATATGCGAATTAGCAATTACAAAAACTGAATTTCCCTCAAGCGATTAACAAAAAAGGGATATAAATAAAAGTGGATAACCACATACTATTATTTTCATATTTCTTAGAATATAATATGATTAAATATATCCAGTGAAACTCAAAACGTTTTTTAAAGAATAACGAAATTCAAACGCGAAATATAATATTTAGTTGTCTTTGTCATTTTTGTTGCTCAAATAAATAAATAAATTGCAATGTTACATTTTATTTCTAACTCAAACAAGCAATTAAAAACTGAATTTAAAATTGTCTTACGTACGAAAAATTTAGAATATTATTCTCAATGCTGTAAGCAAACAAATTATTAGCGCTTAAAAAAAGCGGGGATATTTAACACAATGAAACTTGAATTAAGGTTAATATTATCTTCAAAATTACGAAATTCACACAAACACTATTTGTTTACTTATTTAGAATAAATAAACAAACTGTTTGTGTGAATTTCGTAAGTTATTTACGAAATTCGTTTTTGTCAAACAGTAAAAGAATGATAAAGAAATATCTAAATAAATACATACATATAGTTGTCGAAAGTTTTTTTAGTAACACTTAGCTACAATAGGTAGACCTAAAATGGCCCTAAAATGTATTTTTGACAAAATGACTTTAGCCCCCCACCCCGAAAATAATTTACCAAAAATCAGGGAATTATCGGATTTTAACAAATTTTTCAGTGTTTATTTATCAATGAATGATCTTTATAATACATTACTTATTTTATTTCAAAACGTTCTCATTTTTTTTCAGGTCACTTAATTTTGCCCCCCCATGTTGGGGGGCGTAACATATTTTGAGTGGGTCTTATAGTTTACTACTTACAGTATAAATAAAGAGATAAAAGACCGAAGTTATGAATAGAAAAAAAGAAATTACGGTGGCTTTTCTATGAGAAAATAAGTACCGAAAATCAAAAAATAAAATGTAAGAAAATAATAAATAATTGATTTGTTGGAGATTTCTTTTTTACTCATTTCGATAATTATTTAATTGGCTATTATCTTATAAAAGAAAAAATTATACATCGATGTTTTTTCCTGCTTAAAAAGGGGGGTACATTTTCAATAGAGTTTTTTCTTCAAAACGTATACTTTGACGTACTAAAATAAGGTTTGCATTAAGTAGATATTTATTTCTAGAATCTAAAAATATAACATTTTAAACTTAACATCAGGCTTTTCCCATTTTAAATGAATTTTATATATTAATTTTTCATAGCAAAAATACTAAATTAAAGTTTTGAAATAAAATAACTGATGCACTAAAAATTAATTAATTGATAAATTAATACTGAAAATTTCATTAAAATCGGATAATTACCTGATTTTTTGATGAAATTTTTTGCAATCGCGAATGTTACATTAGAATTGTAAACAAGCGCTTAAAACCCTTGAAAATGGCGGATCGCGTCGAAATTGACCAAAACAAATCCTTTTTAAATGTATTAAAAATAAACTACATATGTAATGATATTTTTCTTTTTTTAATGATGGTCATTATGCTACTACTTATCGATTTAGACATAAGTTTGACCTTAAATAATAGATTTAATTAATTTTAATTCGTTTTTAAAAACGTAGCAAACGATTTTTTTTGTATTCCTAACTTAACATTTAAATATGAAATACAATCTACTGTAATTGTTACGATGTTTTAATAATAAACAAACATCTTTTAATATAATTGTTTTTAAAATTACAATAACAAGTAAATGTATAAAACGATAATAAAATTTTAAAAGTAAAAATTCGAGGTAGTTGAATAACTTATATGAAGTTTAGTGTTTAAACACTAAACATTAAACAAACATAAAATAAATATGATTCTAATGTATGTAACTTGAAAACATAATTCTAATAACAAATAAATAGACAGATTTTTTTAAAATTAAGTCACCACTTCCATTTTTTTCTTCTAAAAACCGTTAAGATAAAAGGGCTTATTTACGTACCACCGATTTTCCCTAGGAAATTTACCCCCCTCCAATATTTAACACAATGGAACTTTCATAAAAATTAATGTTATCTTGAGAAAACTTTTTCCATTCGAAAGAAGAAGCATTAAACAAACTTCTGATGATTTAAAAAAAATTAAAGCTTACGGAAATAATGAAAATTATGACTGAAAAAAAAGTTTTCATATTTGCACCGTTAAATCAACTAAATTTTAACGTAGCCAAAAACAAGTTACGACAAGAATTAAAAAAAAAAATCCTATGAAAAATCGGTTAATGGTTCGATTTTCACGAAAATTTCAATAACTATTTACCCTTGGATGTAAATATGTTTGAAAACATTCTCTGGTGTTCCTAATTTTTTAGTCCGGTCATGGACCAGTTACTTTAGCTAGTATATATATATATATATATATATATATATATATATAAATATATATATAGTCCCTAAGGTGGTGTGATGCTAAAATCCAGCATTACCTATCAACTCTTGCGACACTACCGTTGCCAAACCGCATTGGTAACTCACCTTTCGTTTGGATCACAGCGGCAGTGTGGAAAGGGGGGATTTGCTTCATGGGCAACAGATTATCCTCCATATGAACCCGCCCAGTCTATGTAGTTCAAAGAAAAAAATAAATGTAAAAAAAATTTGACACTACTCCATCGTCATTCATAGACGGAAGGCTGCCAACCACACACACACACACACACACACAACACACACACATATATATATTATATATATATACACAAAAAGTCAAAAAGTAGCGAGATTTTTTGTACGTTTTGACACAGTCGATATTCTGAAAAAAAAGTAATGTTCCATTCATTCATTTATTTTTTCAGAATACAAGTTGTATAAAAAAATTACCAAGTGTAAAGCTGTATTTACCAAGGTAGAAACCTGCGGTTTTGTGACGCCGAACAGATCCGGTTTTTTTTTAGTCAGAACAAGATCGTTCTTTCGTTCCTCTGAATGATTTTGAACGGGTCGTATGTGAACGACACTTTACTATTGGTTGTCTTACTCAATCAGGCCTTCTGCTAAATTTATCGATATCTGGCAACTTGTCTACAGGAGTCAGTAAATTTTGTGAATTTTTTTCTTACAAAGCGATATATATATATATATAATGTTATTAGATATATATATATATATATATATATATATATATATATATATATATAGAGAGAGAGAGAGAGAGAGAGAGAGATGGGCAGCATCTTTATTGTTTTCATTTTTTTTTCTTTTTCCTTTCAAGTTTCCTTAGTAGCTTTGGTTATCAATTGGAGTTGCTGTAGGTTTTAAATTTTCCATTTGAAATCTTTTCAAAACTTCTACTTTCATCCATTCCCTTTTCTCATGATTGGAAAGTGCTTTTTTAACTGCTAATGGCTCATCCAACCTATGAGCAACCATACTGATCTGGAACTTTTCTAATCCTTGGTGATCTTCGTGCTCCTGTGGCCTCGTGAATTCTCATCATCATCACTGCTGATGTTTTCACATTCAACTTCCACTACAGGTTGATTTCCAACTCCCTCTGTCCCCTGTTCATCTATGGACGCTGTTTCGTTAAATATGACATCTCTGCTATGGAAGACTCTAAATGTGTTTGTATCAAAGAATCTATACCCTTTGACACCAAGGAAGATGCTCTTCTTTGCCTTAGGATCCATTTGGACTTTTCATCCTTTTGTATATGGGCATAAGCACTACATCCAAAAATGCGTAAATAATTCATATTTGGTTTGTAGCCTTTCCATCCTTCATACTGCAGTTTTTGGACTTCGGTTTCGATGATCATCTTCAAATATACAATACCATGATAATTATTCAGAAAAGAACCGAAAGTATTTGGTCAACAAATGATAACTCTTTTGGACAAATTATTAACAACTTTCAAGATGATAATATTTTTTTTGGGAAACTTGAAAGAAAAAAGGAAAAAAGAAAAAACTTCAAAACAACAAGGATTATGTTATGTCAAACCAAATTTGTTTGAATATATATATATATATATATATATATTATATATTATATATATAATGCAGATTATTATTTTATTTTATTCATTTATCTATTTATTTGTTATAATTTTTGTTTACATATCAGTTTATTTATTTATTTATGTGATAAGATTTTACAAACTCTACGTCATGTGAGAAATATGTGTGTGTGTGAAATGTATTTAGGAATTATGGTTATTTTATTAAAATATAAAATTCTAAAAATTTTACCGATTTTTATTTTTGTTGGTACAATATTTTTAGTTACGGGATGAATAAATAAATTGGGTTCGATCTATGTCGGAGGGAGATCATAGGTATACACTGGTGATGAGACCTAATAAGATTGAAACAGCTGTACAGTGTTTCACAATTCGCACGCGTTATTCGCCGAGTTTTCTTGTCATGATTATTTTCAATAATTATAGAATTTTATACGATATACGCATTGTAATTGCCTATAAATATATATATATATGTGTGTGTGTATGTAATAATATATATATATATATATATATATATATATATATATACATATATATATATATATGCATGGGTGGGTGTTTATTTGGTTGTGTGAATCTACAAAGTTATTAAGCCTTTAAGATGTAGGCGTTATTTCCGTCAAAAGTTTTACAATTACATATAAAATATAACCTTGCAACATTTTATGGAAATAGCGGTGTAGAAATAAATATTTCCTTGTCTGAATTTGGCCGCAAAATCTACTTTTCAGTTGGCATCGATCTATAGTAAAGCCACGTTAATACATGCATTTTAAAATTGCGCTTGATACATGTATATGGCAATCATGCATTATCTTGTTGAATCAGATCTATAGGCATTCTAAATATGGCGTCATGCTCTTGCTGTATGGGCATCTGCATTTTCGAATCAAACTCCTCCAAGCAAACTGCACAATTATTTCGGTGTTCGGATACATTTTCAGGAGACACTCAACTCGCAGATTTGTGACGCCGAAAAGATCCGGATATTTCAGTCAGAGCAAGGTCGTTCTTTCATTTCTTTAAATGATCCGTATGTTTTGAACGGGTCGTATGTGAACGACATTTCATCATAGTTGAACACATAAATAAAATAGAGACAGATAGAAAAGAAGGGAGGAATAAGGGAGTTAAGTTGGATTAGGTTTGGTTTGTTTTGTTTTGTTTTACGCCATATCAACCTCAGTGGGTCATTTAATGCCGATAAAGTTTTGAAATAAATTAATTATTAATGGATACACAATTTTTTTCAATAAATAATTTTTTCTATTTAACCCATAGATCGGACCCTAACAGGTACTACCAGTCCGAGTCAGAGTGGACCAGGGAGCAATAGTGATGAAGGGGTGCTCCACATTCCCCAAACCTCCAAAACTGAAACCTCACCACCAGATACAGTTTAATGTCATTCCCAGGACATGTTGACCCTGAGCCACCGCCTTCTAGCACCCATATGAAAAAATGGTTATGGCTTGCCATAAGGGTTGGGGCATTCATATAGGTGCTAGAGCTTGACGTGACCAGCCGATTGATCTGAGGGGGCCTCTCCGACCGCCCGTCTAGCCCAAGAAACGACCAAAGTGGAGTATTGCAAGACATAGACAGCTCAACCATCTGGATTCTATTCTTAAGCATCATGGATCGCCACCAACAGGTGGCCCTATTTGGGGGAGTCTTACCCTTCTGCAGAGGAGCAGTCGGTACATTCTAACGCTCCAGCCGACAGGGCGGAAGTTAAGGGGGGGGGTTAAGACGAAAATAGATATAATTACAAATTAGATTAACATTACAGAAGTAGACGTGTAAATTCCCTGACAACAAATTTTAGTTTTAAAGAGAAAAAATACCGAAAAAGTGCCTAAATTTGGAAACTAGAGTTAATCTATACAAATATAAAGGGCAGTTGTGTGAATCTGTATGTCCGGAGTAAACTTCGAAAATAAAACAATTTAACGACAACGTAAATATATATACACATTCACTATCACAAGATCTTGGTTTTTGGGCAAAAATAACGAAGGTTTGATTTATATTCGTGAAGATAATTAAAAAGTAAAAATTAAATGATAACAGCATGGATTTTTTTCATTTAATATTTTAGATAGTAGACATTTACATTACTTTTCAGAGTAGCTGGATCAATGAAAGGTCTATTTCTTTTACATAGGGATTTAAATGGGGCATCCCACGAGGATTCAACTCATGATTCAGTAATAATGGATCTGCGGGACTAACTTATAATATAATTCAAAGACAGAAAGAGTAATCAAAATAACAAAAAAATAATTCACTATTGGCTGTCTTACCTAATCAGGCCTTCTGCTCGATGAACGATATATCCGGCAACTAGTCTACATGAGTCAGTGAATTTTCTTCTCTTACAAAAGGAACAGACGAATATAAGCAAAAATGTAAAGATGTTGAGGTGGTCTAATGTCGGTATGATCCATACAATGAAGGAGACTATCCCCTTTTCACTAGTGCTAGACCAAGGAGATTGTTTTAGCGCCTGAGGTGGAGCGCTATACATACCATCAGCTCATCACTTTACCGCACACTGTGCTACTCATACGCCGAGTTTTACAAATGATAGGATAATTTTGTTAAAAACATATGAATGTTCATCTCTTGTAGTTGTATTTTTTGTCCGTTTGATTACCTTATATATATATATATATATATATATATATATATATATTATATTAAATATGAGTACTGCATTGAACATTAATTTTATTTAAGGATGATTTGTATTGTTTGATGTATAAAGCTTCTAGCATTTGGAGTTTTTGTTTATTTTCTTCTTTGTGCAGAATGTGCGTATTTTCCGTTATGATATTTCGGTAATTAGAGTGGGGGCATGCATATAATTTTAGATATTGTGATATGGAGCTATTATCTGTCATATGAAGAGTCAAACGGCGTGACAAAGTCGTTGAGGTAAAACCGATGTAGGTATTTTAATTTTTTGGGAGACAACTCCTAAGGGACATTTAAATTAGTATACTATATTGGTCTCATTAAGACGACTTGTCTAGGAAGAGGAGTTGTTGTGGATAACAAGGTTAGATGTTTTAAATTTTGTGTGATAAATAATTAATTTTACTTTATCATCGGACGTGGTTATATATATATATATATATATATATATATATATATATAGTGTGTGTGTGTGTGTGTGACTGATATCCGGCAACTAGTCTACTGTGAATTTTCTTCTCCTACAAAGGGATATATGAATATAAGTAAAAGTACATATTTACCCCCCCCGCACGATCAGGATGTGACACAAGGTCAATTATGAATACCTTTCCCAACGGTATTAGCGCTATGTGAAATGTAGACAGCCTCGTCTAGGATTTGAACTCGGGTCGACGAGTCCACTTTCTACGACTCTAACCATTACACCACGAGCCTCCAGTATAAGTAAAAGTAAGTCGTCGGAGTGGTCTAATGTCAGTATGAGCCATACAGCGAAGGAGTCTATCCCCCTTTCACTAGCGCTAGACCAAGAAGAGCGACACACCCATCCCTCAGCGCATCACTTTACCACACAGATCTCTGTGCTAATCATACGCTGAGTTTGCGAAGGCCGGTATCGAACCAGAAATATTATGATTCCCATGCAGACGCGCAACTGACTGAGCTAGCGAGTTTTCTTTACAAAAACTTTTAAACCGTTTTTATCGCTTCATGTTATCAGTTTTCATAAAATAGGGTTCGGGTAGCACACCGCGTAAAATATTTTCCCTAATATGTTTTAAGAAAAAACTATTTTAAACATAATTTTATCAAAAGGTGAATAAGTGACGAATTTTTTGTGAAAATTTGACTTTTAATTGATTTTTATAAGAATCTTTTAAAAGGTCTCTAGTCTTAATTTGTTTTTGACTACGTTAAATTTCAATTGATTTAATTGTGTGAAAATGTAAACATTGTTTTTGTTCATAAATTCTATTATTTCCGTGAGCTGAAAATTAAAAAAAATTCATCAGGAGTTTTTTTAAATATTTCTTCTTTTGAATAGTACAAAAATTTTGAAGATAATATTAACCTTTATTCAAGTTTCATTATGTGGAATATAAGGGGGGGGGGTAAATTTTACACGCCAGATTGGACATCCCTAGTATCAATATTTACAGAAAAAGATGTCCTATTTTCTGTTTCACTTTACAAACAAACAATATTCTACTTTTAGTCTTGTCTATTTTCTACTTATAGGATTATAAATAAAATTAAAAAAAACACTATTCATCTACCGAGCCCTTTTCATTTTCATGATAAAATGTCTGTATTTGACAAAGATGAAATATACATTGCTTTTAAGAAAATTAAACTTTTTGAACAAAGACAAATATATATATATATATATATATTATATATATAAAGGAAGTTGGCATATATTTTGGTTGAGATTGTTTTCATAAATTAAATAGAGTTGACCTCTAGATAATCGAACAGAGAAGTCAATAATAATAATAATAAGAAGAAGAAGAAGAAGAAAGAGAGGGAGAAGAAAAATAACAGCAACAACAAAAAGAAGAACAAGAACAAGTAGAAGAAGTAGATGGGGCAGAAATAATAATAATAATAATATGAAAACTGAAACGCATAAAATTCTCTGAGACTTTGAGATAGAGACGGATCACGCTATCCCAGCAAGGAGATCGGACCTAATGTTGATTAAAAAAAAGAAAAGAGAGAGAGAGAGAGAAATTGTCAACTGGTGGACTTTGCAGTTCTAGCAGATCACAGGGTGAAGCTGAAGGAAAATGGAAAGATAAGTACCCGAACCTTGCCAGAGAATTGAAAAAGCTGTGGAATATGAGTGAAAGGGATACCAATTGTAGTTGGTGCACTTGGAACGGTCCCAATGAACTAAAAAAAAAAAAGACTGGAGGACCTGGAAATCAGAGGGAGAATTGAAACCATCCAGACTACTGCACTGCTACAATCGGCTAGAATACTCAGAAGAATCCTGGAGACCTGGGGAGACTTGCTGACACTCAGCCTCCAGTGAAATACCATCAGCTAACGCTGATGTGAAAAACTCAAAAGGAATAGGGGGATAAATGTAATTTAAAAAACAAAACAAAACTCAAAATTTAAATGGATGGATAGATAGACATACAGATAAACTTGAAGGAAGGAAGGAAGAAAGAAAAGAAAAGAAGGGGGGGGGGAAATCGCGGGAGATTCAAATAAAGTCCCGCCTTTTCCAATGTAAATATTGGAAATAAGCCACAATATTTAAAGTTTATTAAATAGAAATAGTATTATTAAATGCTTATCTTGTTTCTATTTGCACCGGTGGAAGAAGAAGGTATGTTTTACTTCTATTTGTCAAGTTGTTAAAATTAACTACATTTAACCTTGTTGATATTTTTCTCTAAAATATATATTTAAGCTTATAACTATTATATTGAGTGATTTTCATAACTCGCTTCTAAACGTTCAATGTATTAATATATATTTTGTATGATAAATATTAATAACACCAACGTTGGAATGAATATTTAAAAGGGGGATAAATGGTAATTTAAAAACAAAACAAAACTCAAAATTTAAATGGATGGATAGATAGACATACAGATAAACTTGAAGGAAGGAAGGAAAGAAGAAAAAAAGAAGGGGGGGGGAATCGCGGGGAGATTCAAATAAAGTCCCCGCCTTTTCCAATGTAAATATTGGAATAAGCCACAATATTTAAAGTTTTATTAAATAAGAAATAGTATTATTAAATGCTTATCTTGTTTCTATTTGCACCGGTGGAAGAAGAAGGTATGTTTACTTCTATTTGTCAGTTGTTAAAATTAACTAACATTTAACCTGTTGATATTTTTCTCTAAAATATATATTTAAGCTTATAACTATTATATTGAGTGATTTTCATAACTCGCTTCTAAACTTTCAATATATATTAATATATATTTTGCTTTTAACTCTCAATGTTATATGCTGCTAAGAATATATATATAGTAGATAAAGTGGCATAAATACTTATAATAAAAGGGTTCATGTGGACTTAAACTAAGTTAAAAACTTATAATTTATAAGGTGCTACTATATCTCCTGTGCATAAGGGATTTAAGTATGCATGGATGTCAAGTACATAGATACAATTACCATCTAATTGTAATTAATACTAATTAGGATGAACTCCCTCATCAATAGCTTAACCATCAAAGTATCTACAATATTTGCTACTCATATAAGTTGTCTGACATCTTTACTAGTAACACTGCATGATACTTAACAGTAAAGGTATACTGGGATATTTGATGCTACTCGCATTCTATAATGTTTGACCCTCTCTTAAGTAGGTCCTAATAATAGTGACTGCACACCATACAACAAAAGATTAAGTTTAGTATCCTGCTTACCAACATTTGCAGGTGGTGAACTTGATCAATGATTTTACGATCATAATGAATTGACTGATTGACATAAAATGGTTTCCCCATATGCCACGGGATCTTCCGCATTGGGAGCGCTTTTGCCATCTGCAGTATTGCTCATCAAATATTCATAGTATAGGTACTAGAGGACTTGATGGTGACCATTGTGATGATGGAGCGCTTTTGGGGAGTGGGAGGTCTGGTCGTGTGTGAGAAAGCAATATTTGTCTGCGTTAACTATACGCACATTTTTTTTTTTTTTTTTTTTTTTCTGGGTCAGGGGCTCAGAACTTAAACAACCTCCTGGGTCAGGTATAAACCACACTATAACCACCTCATGAAAAATGTCTAAAATAAATTATATCAGCCGTGGAACGCAGACTTCGGGTCTGTGGGACGCCATGGGCAGGTGCTCCCTTGATGGCCAACATGGGGGACCCGGTCCGCATCCTGCGAATGTTGGCTCAAACTTTCATTTCAATACTCAACACAAGATGATTCATTCCCCAGGAAAAAAGAATAATAATCAGTATACCAAGATTTCAATCAGGGGGTAGATGATCAACCTTATATGCATGTAGGCTGCTGGTTGTTTTCTTGTTCTTCCAGATATTCATGGGAAATGTAGCTCGCCGATAGACCGACCCAGTGAGGTGTAGCCGATAGACGACCCAGTGAGGTGGTGCCGAGCCGACCCAGAGGTGTAGCCGAGACAGACCCAGTGAGGTGGTAGCCGAGAGTGACGACCCAGTGAGGTGGTACCGAAGAGACAAAGAAAAGTGTGGACTAGAGAAAATAACACACAAGTACTCCATTGTTATTTTAAAAAGCAACCCAACACAGAGAGGTTATAGAAAAAGATGCTTCAGATTTGGAATGACAACAAGAATTTCAGCACAACCCAGCCAAAGACTGGCAGACCAGGCAAGAATGAATCCTGAATAAAAATTATTCTCCTGATCTCGAGATAATAGAAATATGTGGACAGGAAAATCAAGAATAATACAACCGAACAAGAATCAACCAAACAAAATGAACATGCTAGCAACCAAAACCGTATACAACCTACCTTTACAACACAGGAACTAACACCAGAACAGAAATGGATATAGAACTTATACAACAAATCATGAATGAGAACAAAAGTACATTACCATCCCTAAGAAACATAGAGTGGAAAAAAAAAGTCAAGAAAAGAACGGAAAAAATAAACAAATATTTAGCGAACATCCCAACAAACAATATCATGAACTCAAACAACCTTATCTATGCAGGAGCAAACTAGTCTGTGATAGAATTGACGCACCCTTCGAAACACTAACACAAACAAAGAACCAAACAGAAATACAAAAGCTGGATGGGAGTTCAGATTGGAAGAACAAATAAAAAAACTACGACAACAAACAAATACGTTAATAAAACACAAAACACATGTAGCTAAAAAGGTTAAAAGACAACACAAATTAAGTTGGAAGAAGTAAAACAAAAGATATCGGCTATAGAAGGAAGACTCAAAAGATATCGAGAGAGAACTAACAGTAACAACAAATAGGACCTTCCAAAACAATGAAAAGAGATTTTATGAACAATTGATGGAGCAAAAACAAACATTAGTGAACACCCAAATGCAACAGAAGCAGAAAAGTTCTGGAGTGATATATGGATGAAGAAAGAACATAATAAACAGTCAAAGTGGATAAGTGATATTAAGAATGAACTGATGGAAATTGAGGAAGGACCTGTTGCCAGTGTTCATGTAATTACGCTTAAATCAGTACTCAGAAAGTAACAAATTGGAAAACACCAGGCCATGATGGCATACATGGATTCTGGTTCAAAAAATTTACGACTATTCCACAAAAGAATGGCCCAGCAAACTGAAACAGATGCCTACAAGAAACGGAAATACCCGAATGATGACAAAGGAATAACTACACTAATCCAGAAAGACCCACAAAAAGGAAATGTCCCCAGCAATTATAGACCGATAACTTGTCTACCATGATGTGGAAAATTCTAACTGCTGTTGTAAGAGAAGAAGTATACTTTTCACTCAATTGCGGAAAACTTCTCCCAGAAGAACAGAAAGGATGTCGCAAGGGAAAAAGGGAACCCACGACTTACTCTTATAGACCAATACATTTCTTAAAGAAGTCCAAAAAATAAACGGAAAAATATTGCAATGGCCTGGATCGATTACAGAAAAAGCCTATGACATGGTCCCACATACCTGGATTTAGAATGCCTACAAATGTATAAAATTTCCAACAACATTATAATTCATTAAAAAAGCCATGGAAAACTGCGAGTTCAATTAAAAGCTGGAAAACAATCCCTGTCAGAAGTAAAAATCCAAGAGAGTATCTTCCAAGGAGGACTCATTATCACCACTACTCTTATTATGCAATGCATGCCTGCCGCTAAACCATATACTGAAAAAATGTACCGGGGGATACAAATTTAGTAATTCACAAGAAAAGAGATCAACCACCTTATGTACATGGATGACATTAAAATTTTTGCAAAAAAATGAACTAAGATTGGAGAGCCTAGTACAAACTATTAGGATATATAGCCAGGATATAGGGATGGAATTTGGAATCGAAAAATGTGCTATGCTTTGTAATAAAAAGGGGTGAAAGAAAACTATTAAATGGAAAGTACAACCCTACCAAATCAGGAACTATAAAATCTCTTGATGAAAATGAAAGCTACAAATACTTAGGAATTTTAGAAGCGGACAATATCATGCAAGCAGAAATGAAAGGAAAGGTTAAAAGGAATATCTCAGGAGAACTAGAAAACTTCTAGAAACGAAACTTAACAGCAGAAATCTGATCAAAGGAATTAATAACCTGGGCTGTCCCCATTATAAGATTAACTTCAGACCATTGCGGGCTTAAAATGGACAAAAGAAGAACTCAGACAGATTAACGACCAAAGGACGAGATAAATTAATGACCATGCACAAGGCTCTCCACCCTAGAGAAGATAGAGATAGATTGTATGTGTTCAAAAGAAGGAAGGGGGAAGAGGTTTGCAACATCAGAGGAATGCGTTAGAAACCACAATCCAACAACTTGAAAGATTACAACAAGGAAGAGCAAAGACAAATTACTTATGGCGCCACAATAGTAAGAAACGGCAGATGGACAAACAGAAGAACGACAAAGACTAGAAAAACAAAAATGGGAAGAAAAACAATTATATGGACGCTTCAAACGACAAATAACGATGAGGTGCACATCAAAAGACTTGGACATGGTTAAGAAAGGGCAACCTCAAAAGAGAATACAGAATCACTTAATTAATTGTGCAACAAATGAATGCCATAAGGACAAACTACTCAAAGCGAAAATTGGATAAGACCCAACAAATAGTAATGTAGACTTGCCGGTAATAGAGATGGAGACTGTTAACCATATACTTCTGGCGAAATGTAACGCAAACTAGCACAAACGAGAATACAAAACTAGACACGACTGGGTTGGGAAGGTGATCCACTGGGAATTATGCAGAATTTTGACCACTCACACAACAAATGGTATGCATAAACAGAATCTGTTCTTGAGAAACGAAACGCACAAAATCTCTGGGACTTTGAAAATTAAAACGGATCACCTTAATCCCAGCAAAGAAGACCAGACCTAGTGTTGATTACAAAAAAGAATAAGAACTTGTCCAACTGGTGATTTTGCAGTGCCAGCGGATCCCAGGGTGAAAGTTAAAGGAAAATGAAAAATTGACAAATATCTGGACCTTGCCAGAGAATCTGAAAAATTTATTGGATATGAAGTGAAGTTTATACCAATTGTAAGTTGGTGCACTTGGAACAGTCCCAAAAGCCATTAGAAAAGGGTTTGAAAGTTTGGATATCAGAGAAGGATGAACACCATTCAGAAGCACTGCACTGCTGGCAATCTGCCAGAATACTCAGAAGAGTCCTGGAGACCTGAGGAGAACTTTGGCTGTCACTCAGACTCCAGTGAAAGACCATCAGCTAACACTGAATTGTAAAACTCAAAAGGAGTAATAATAATAATTAATAGTGGATTTAACTAAAGTTTTCGATGGAGTGGCATTCAAAAGAAAGTGAGAAGAAGAAAGAAAGAAATCATTTTGAATAAAACCGATGAATGAAGAAACAAGAAAGAAAGACAGAAAGACAGACAGAAAGAATGAAAGAGGGTAAATAATAAAGAAAGAACGACAAGGAAAGAAAGGAACGAAAAACGGAGAGAAAGAAGGAAAAATATAGATTTGATTTGAATAGGCGAAGAAGAAAGAAAGAAAAGAAAGGAAAAACGAAGCGAAAGACAAAAGAAAGACATGAAAGAAGGTAAATAAGAAGAAAGGAAAAAAGAAGAGAAAAAGAAATAAAAGAGTGAATAAATAGATTAAAGAATGAAAGAAGTTTAAATAAAATAAAAGAAAGGGAACAAAAGAGGAAGAAAGAAAGAAAGGAAGAAAGAAAGAAAAGATTGAAATAAATAGACGAAGAAAGAATGAAAAGATAAAAGAAGAAAGAATGTACTTAAGAAGAAAGAAAGAAAGAAGAAAAGAAAGATTTTAAATAAATAGACAAAGAAAATAAAGAATGAAAGAAAGACGGAAGAAAAGAATGAAAGAATGTAAATGAGAAGAAACAAAAGAAAAAGAAAGAGAAAGAAAGATTTGAATAAATAGACGAAGAAAAGAAAGAAATAAAGAAAGAAAGACAGAAATAATATAATAAAGAAATGAATTAATAAAAGTAAAAATGAAATGAAAGAAAGGTAAAAGAAGATGAAAAGAATGTAAATAAGAAGAAAGAAAGAAAGGAAAAAAGGAAAAGAAGAAAAAAGAAATAAAGAATTTGAATAATTGTCGAGAAAGAAAAAGAAAGAAAGAAAGAAAGGAAGGAAGGAAGGAAGGAAGAGAGATGAAAGAATGTAAAATAAGAAAGAAAGAAAGAAAAGAAAAAGTAAATAAATAAAGATTTGAATAAATAGACGAAACAAAGAAAGAATGACAGAAAGGCAAAAGAAGAATGAGAATGTAAATAAGAAAGAAAGAAAGAAAGAAAAAAGATAGAATAAAGAAGATTTGAATAAATTAGACAAAGAAGAGAAAGATAAGAAGAAAGAAAGAATGAAAGAAATGTAAATAAGAAAGATAGAAAGAAAGAAGGGAAAAAAAAAGAAATAAAGAAGATTAGAATAAATAGACAAGAAAGAAAGAATGAAAGAAAGCAGAAGAAGAAATCAAAGAATGTAAGAAAGAAAGACAAGAAGAAAAGAAAAAAGAAAGAAAAAGAAAGAATTTTAATAAATAGACGAAGAAAGAAAGAAGGAAAAGAAGACAGAAGAAAGAATGAAAAAAGAAAGTAAATAGAATGAGAAAGACAGAAAGAAAGAATGAAATAATGTAAATAAGAAAGAAAGAAGAAAAGAAAAAAAAGAAGAAAGATTTGAAATAAATAGACGAAGAAGAAAGAATGAAAGAAAGACAGAAGAAAGAATGTAAATAAAAAGAAAGAAAGAAGAAAGAAAAGAAAAAAGAAACAAGAAAGATTTGATAAATAGACGAAGAAAGAATGAAAAAAGACAGAAAGAAGAATGTAAATAAGAAAGAAAAGACAGAAAGAAAGAAGAAAAAAAGAAAGAAGAAATTTAATAAATAGACGAAGAAAGAAGAATGAAGAAAGACAGAAAGAAAGAATGTAAATAAGAAAGAAAGAAAGAAAAGGAAACAAATAAATAAATAAATAAATATAAGATTGAATAATAGACGACGACAGACACGAATCGACACGAAAGACAGTAAGAAGAATTAAAGAATGTTAAATAAGAAAGAAAGAAAGAAAGAAAGAAAAAGAAAGGAATAAAGAAGATTTTAATAACTAGACGAAGAAAGAAAGAATGAAAGAACAGACATAAAGAAAGAATAAAAGAAGAGAAGAAAGAAAGAAGAAGAAAACGAAAAAAAGAAATAAAGAAAGAAAGATTTGAATAAAATATGACGAAGAAAGAAAAGATGATGAACAAAAGCAAGCACCTGTTAAACTTTGATGCTTTAAAATAATATTCTTATTTCGAAATGCCGTTTTGTTTATCGCTGTCCGTTGATAAGTGAAATTCACCTGAGTGATTCTATGACAAGATTAGGAACATAAAATAACGAGTTTAAAATACTTAATAACAATGCTTAATAATATTAAGTCTAAGCATATTTATTAGAATTTTTCTATTAGAGTAATTAGAATAGGCATAATTCAATCTATCAGTAAATTATGATTAACTAGGAAATAATATGCACCCTCCAGGTGGCAAATGAAAATAGATCACATTAGGACTGAGCTATTCTAGTAGAGATGGTAGCGTATTATTATGGTAACGGGGATTTGGGGATTGAAAAGAAAAACGGTTATCGGAATTTCTGGAGAAAGAGAAGAAAGGAAGAAATAAGAACAAAAGAGGTTAAAGTTTGGAAGGGTAACCACTCTCCAGGGGCCAGCCCATTGACGACAATGAACCCCGGAAATAGATTTAGAAATAAAAACGGAAGTTTCGGGTTTTAATGGAAGAGAATGTGACCTTCCAAAACCACGGCGAGCAATAACGGAACCGTAAAAAAATTTCGGCCTCTTTTTCGCCGGACTCGAGAAAGGGTCGGACGCGCGTTTGTTGGGGGTCCGTTGCGACATATCTTAGGGTCGCAAAAGACACGTCGCGCAACGAACGTGATTTAAAAATGAACAGCTCGAACTTACTCTCTCACTCTCCCTTCTCTTGAGCCTTTTCGTTTTCTGATAAATGTCCTGTATTAGATAAATTACATTCTCTTAATTCCACTGAGCCTAGAAATAAATAAACACGCCATTTTTGGACCTATACCGACTATCGTGTGTTGTTTCTCCGAGCTACGACCACACTACTCTAAGACTACTATTAACAATTCGACTTTGACCCTATGCAACAGTGGCCACCTCCAAGTGGAATTTAACATCTCGAGTTTTCCTTATGACTTGACGGGTGAAAAACTTGCCTAACCAAGGTTAAAAAGCCCAGTCTGCCCTACTATTTTACCCATAGCTGGAGGGGAGAGTAGTTGTATTCATAACTTTCCTCAAAAGGGTATTTAGCGATATGTGAACTGTAGCTGCGTCAGAGATTGATATATACAGGGTGGCCAATAAGTCACTAATTAGCGCTTATGGGGAAATGACAAAGAGCATCATCCAAAATTTGAACACGTCTCGATGTGTCCTATTTCTATCTTAACCCATGACTTATGGCAAACTATGAATATTGTGTATGGATTTCCTATGCTTAACGTAA
The DNA here is from genome assembly GCA_023376005.1 of Doryteuthis pealeii. Taxonomy (NCBI): domain Eukaryota; kingdom Metazoa; phylum Mollusca; class Cephalopoda; order Myopsida; family Loliginidae; genus Doryteuthis; species Doryteuthis pealeii. Next base: position 64,205,656 of record CM042166.1, read on the forward strand.
TTCTATAATCAAAAACCATATATGAATCTGTTTCCTCAGTGACTTCTCTGCACCTGTGAGACTCGCTTCGCACTGATAACACGCTCCTCGTGTCCTGATTCTCCGGTTTACCGTCGCGACGGTACGCTAGCGGTGCCGCCCGACTCTGAGCCAGCGACCCTGCAGTCGTCGAAGTTAACGAACGACTACTTCGACGGGACCACCCCCCGGCAACACCACTTCCTTCATTTGATGTATGATACAATGTTTCTGTGTTGATAAGTATACCTATCCTAAACAAAATAGCTTATTTTTTGACTCACCTCGTATGATATATTTCTATTTCCCGCTTCCTTCTCATTCTCCCCCAACCCCCTCTCTCTCTCTATCTCTATCTGCTCTCTATCTCTATCTCTAAGTATTGGCAATTAATAACTATACATATTGCAAATAATTTAAAATAGGGAGTTTACTTTTCAATCATATATATAATATATATTATATATATATATATATTATATATATATTATATATATGTGTTGTGTGTGTGTGTGTGTGTGTTGTGGTGTGTGTTGTGTGTGTGTGTGTCATTTAGTGTATTTTCGTAGTCAGATGTTTTATAGCGTGAGTTGTATTCACGTGGTATGACCGTTAGTTTTGCACACGACAAAAAATGGCTAGGTGTTAGAAACAACGTGACATTCAAAGGCGTATTTTTTTTGTTTTTTTTTTTAATTCACCTAACGCTAGTACAACCTTGACTGCCTCTCTTACCCGCACTTCACCCAAGATTAAAAAACAAAACATAAAAATATCGATTCGGATACAGACCGGTCCATAACTGATAAATCATAATATATATAATATATATATATATATATATATATATATATAAGTAAAAGGAGAAAGGAAATGAATCCGACGGTTATATATGTAGATTAAAAAGTATGAAACAACACAATATTGTTAAAAACTAAATATGATATTGAAGCGAGCTCGTGGGCGTACAAATTTACGCTTTTTGGAACAACAAACCTTCCGAATTGGAAATTTAAAATTATTCTTCAGCTTCTCACTTCTCACTCGAGAAAAAAAACACGCTCTTGCTAATGATTTTTCAATAATCGAAAATATTGTTCAAATTAGCTATGAAAATGTATAGATATTCATTTTAAAAAATATTGTGTGTTTTCATACCTTTTTTATCTATCTCTCTCTATATATATATATATATCTTATTATATATGGGAGATTTGTGTTTTTCTGTCTGTAACCGAAACTTATATTATATACAAGGTCACAATCCCGTTTTTATTTACATCTAATTCTCCATGATTTTATTTTTATTTAAACCTCAATTATTAAAAAATGTTTTACATTATAATACGTTGGACATTCTACAATGGATATTTTCCAAACGTACCCACTTGTACGGGTCAGGCACGAAGGCCTAATTTATGTGGGACCACCCAACAAGCCCGAAAGCTCATGGGATTGGCGGGTGAAAAATTGCGTCGTCCGAGTCGGGCAATTTCCCCCCTCAGGGGGCGCCTCCAGGCACTGGGCAATAACCCTAAAACCCAGCCCTGCCCTTTAAATCAAGGGGGCAGGTGTTTGCCTGGGGGGATGGGCCCCCCCCCCCCCCCCTGGATCGACGGGCCGGTTAATTTTATATCAATGGTCAGAGGCCGAAGCAAACTGTGACCATATCTACTGATATTTTCCCAACCACGTACCCCACTTGTACGGTCGGGCACAAAGAGGCCCTATTTATGGGACCCCCCCAACTTTTACAGCCGAGAACTCATGGGGGTGGCAGGTGAAAAATGGCGGTCGATCCGTCGCATTCCCCTCAAGGGGGGCGCCTCAGGACTGGGCAATAAACCACAGCCTCCTGCCCCTTTAAATCAAGGGGGCAGGTGTTGCCTGGTGGGATAGCCCCTCTGGGATCGAACGCTATTTAACTCGTATAAAGATCCAGGGCCGAAGCAACTGGACCACCGGCGTTGGCCAGGTCCTACATGATATTTACCAACAAACCCGCGTACCAGGTCGCGCACTGTAACGGGTCAGGCACAAAGTCCCTTTAACGTGGGCCCACCCACAAGCCGAAGCTCATGAGTGGCAGTGAAAATGCCGTCGTTCCCCGTCGGCATTCCCCGCCCTCAAGGGGGGCGCCTCTCAAGGCACTGGGCAATAAACCCAGCCCTGCCCTTTTCAATCGAGGGGGCAGGTGTTGCCTGGGGGGATGGCCCCTGGGTCATCGACGCTATTAACTACTCTTAACTCCATTAACTCGTAAAGATCCAGGGCCGAAGCCAACTCGCCACTGGACCCCCAANCTTGTGTGTTGAGGAGAGGGAGAATATTTCACTAAAACTCACCGCAGATAAACAAAATAAGTAAATGGGGAAAGAAAGAAAAAAGATAAAAGGTGGGCAATAAAGAAGGAAAGAAGGTAAGAATTAAAGTAATAAGGCACCGAAGGAAAAAAGCAAAGGAAAAAAAAGAAGATGTAAGAAAGAGAAAACTAAATAAAAAATGAATGGAATGTTGGAAAGAAAGGCACATTTAGAAAATAAGAAAGAAAGAAGAAAAGAAAGTATGCTCAGAATGAAGTAGAGAAACAAACAAACATAGGGAAAAAGCGAATAGCAAGAATTAAGAGAAAGGAACAGAAAGAAAGAAAAGAAAGACAAGATAAATAAAGATTGAGGAAGATTGGGACCGAGAAAGACATCGAGTAGTTTCGGTAAGAGCATGTTAGAAGAAAGAAGTTTGAAGAAGTGTGTGAAAAGGAAACGACATCATGAAGGAAGGTAAGAATTGAAAAGAATAAAAATAAAATCTAAAAAATTACGAAAGACAAGAAAGATAAAAGTGAGAGAAGCAAGAAGTATGCGTTTTGGGGGATCGACTTTTGATATTCTTTCGTTAGTAGTCTTCATAAAATCGGAGCTCAATCTATCTTCTATTCAGTCAGAAGTACAATCGAAATCTCCAGATTAGAATGGACCGATCATCAATCCATACGTCCAGGCCATGATGATTGATACCCGCTAACACAAATGGAGCAACAACAACCAACGTACTCAGACCATAGAGGTAAGCTCTGACCTGGCCATCGACGTGACCAAAACTGAACTTTAGCGTTGGAGAAGAATTACATATATTCTACTGGCTGTTCCCTGTTCAATTTCGCAGTTATCACTGCAAACAAGTCCGCCACCTGGGTTCACACAATTTGATAGAACGATAGCTTGAGGACGCAGACAAACAAACAATCTAGCGCTGTGGAAGCAAGGGGATAGCTCTATTCGACTCTATCTGATATTGATTTGAGGCCACTCCGAAGACTTTTAATATGATTATTAATGAGTGTTCTCCGTTAATTATCTGATCGTATCATCTCTTCAATCCTCTGGTTAAAAAATGAACCGTCCAAATGTCTAAATTGAAATGCAAATGTAAATTCTGATTTTCTGGTGTCGCTTGACAGCCGAATTTCTTATTTTCGTTATGAGTGTCATCACCTCCAGCTAAATAATGGACGATTTCCATTTTTATCTTACAGAACATACTTTTCTCTGTTCCTTTTCTATTCCTGTAGGCTAAATCCCCGTTCGCAGCGACGATGAGTCACACTGTCATTCAAACAGTTGGGACTTGCCAGAAGCGGCACACATTGCAAGGGAAATTCTATCTGCATATTTGGAATTCATAAAGACGTGGCCGTTCGCAGCCCGGTTTAATCTCCGATAGTGGGCCGCTTCCAGGCTCATTGTGCGGACACGCGTGTTGTCGTGCATGTCTAAAATCACTTTCTGTGGGGGCACTCTTCTGCCTGGACTCTTGGAAGCTGGTGTTATGAGAATGTGCCATTTCTCAAGGCCGTTGTCGTAATATGGTCTGTCTCAACTCCGCCAGTGATGGGTGGGGGCGGTTCCTGTCCCCGCGTGGCACATAACAAGGAACACTTATAAAATTAATAATCGTTGCTGCAGATTGTCTCACTTCCAAATATCCACTATTAACGATGAATTCACTAAACGTGCTTGGCTGTGTGTTCCAGTGGCATAATCCAAGAGCCCCAGGACAGTCTTCCAAGGCCGGACGCGCCGTGATCTGTTTAACCAGTCGTGTGTGACAGGCTACGTTTCTGTGTGATATATTTGTCACTCGTGCAATCGCCGTGCTTATTAATGTCTGCTACGGTGCCTGTCTTCTATCTAGCCAGACTGCTCGATTTGTGTCTTTATCTTCGCGCATAATAGTTAATTCTGTCTTTCTACGTTATTTGTCGATTATGGATTAATCGCCTCTAACGCGGAATGATCGGGCAGGCCGCTAGGAACCCGGTATTTAATGTAAAACCAGTGATTCCCAGTTGAAGCAATACATGTCTATTATATGGACTTGGACTAATGTCCCCCTCGATGCCCCTTGATGTCATTACTGGCTCTGGACAGAACATTACTCCCATATGTATACCTACTGGTCCCTTCCCTACGTCCTTTATGTCTACTGCTCTGGTCCCTACTCCCTTATGTTTACTGGCTCTTCCTACCCTTATGTCCTTACTGCTCCCGTTTGAACGCGCCTTCTGTCACGCTTCCCTCTGGGCCAAATCTTGCCCCGACTACACCTATGTATCCGGCTGGTTTGTGTCCTCCCTTCTAATCGCTCATGTGTCCCTCATAGCCCCTTCACCTCGCGCGATCTCTTCATATATTTTACGTAGCTCCCTGTTCCCCACCTTCGCCTCATCCGTCCATCACTGAGCCCTGTAAGCTCGAACTGCCGATACGCTATATTGTGTCGTGATTTACGTGGTCCATGGGTCGTCTGATGCAACATACCGTAACTGCGTTCTGCTGCTTAGCTCATCACCCACTTCATGAATTCACTCGCAGCTCGTCCTCTCTCTCTCTATGCCACTGATTGTAGATTCAGTATATTCCATATAACGCAGACAGTGTGTGGTGTCCCTGTCTCGCCTATACACCTCGATCACTTCCTGGTATACATATAGCAGTGTTCCTACTGTCGTTCTCTCCTCTTAGTTCGGTCAACTTCCCGATCGCGACCATGTGCAGATCGCCGGTGATTACTTGCCATACTCTCCCAAAATGCTCGTTTACCCTCAGTAGTGAGTGACCACAGTGTCTCTAAGTCGCGCGCGAAGTCGTCCCCCTGTCCCCCTACTCCCTTATTGTCTTACTCCCTACTCCCTTATGTCTTACTGCTCTGGGTCCCCTACTCCCTTTCCTTACTGTCTCTGTCGCTACTCATGACTGTTACTGTCCCTGTCCCCTCCCTTATGTCTACTTCTCTGTCCCTACTCCCTTATGGTCTTACTGTCTACCTTATGTCTTACTGGCTCCCTGTCCCTACTCCCTTATGTTCTTACTGGCTCTGTCCCTACTCCCTTATGTGTCTTACTGTCCCTACTCCCTTTACTGTCCCTGTCCCTACCTCCTTATGTCTTACTGTCCCTGTTACTCCCTATGTCTTACTGGCCCTGTCCCTACTCCCTTATGTCTTACTGGCTCTGTCCCTCCCTTATGTCTTACTGCCCTGTCCCTACTCCCTTACTGTCCCTGTCCCTACTCCCTTATGTATGTCCCTACCTCCTTATGTCTTACTGCCCTGTCCCTACTCCCTTCTGTCTTACTGTCCCTGTCCTACTCCCTTATGTCTTACTGCCCTGTCCCTACTCCTTATGTCTTACTGTCCCTGTCCCTACCTCCTTATGTCTTACTGTCCCTGTCCCTACTCCCTATGTCTTACTGGCCCTGTCCCTACCCTTATGTCTTACCCTGTCCCTACTCCCTTATGTCTTACCCTGTCCCTACTCCTTATGTCTTACTCCCTGTCCCTACTCTTATGTCTTACTGGCCCTGTCCCTTACTCCCTTATGTCTTACTGGCCCTGTCCCTACTCCCTTATGTCTTTACTCCCCTTATGTCTTACTGTCCCTGTCCCTACCTCCTTATGTCTTACTGGCCCTGTCCTACTCCTTCTGTCTTACTGTCCCTGTCCCTACTCCCTTATGTCTTACTGCCCTGTCCCTACTCCCTTATGTCTTACTGTCCCTGTCCCTACCTCCTTATGTCTTACTGGCCCTGTCCCTACTCCCTTCTGTCTTACTGTCCCTGTCCCTACTCCCTTATGTCTTACTGGCCCTGTCCCTACTCCCTTATGTCTTACTGGCTGCCTACCTCCCTACCTCCTTATGTCTTACTGCCTGTCCCTACTCCCTTATGTCTTACTGGCCCTGTCCCTACTCCCTTATGTCTTACTGTCCCTGTCCCTACTCCCTTATGTCTTACTGTCCCTACTCCCTTATGTCTTACTGGCCCTGTCCCTACTCCCTTATGTCTTACTGTCCCTGTCCCTACTCCCTTATGTCTTACTGTCCCTGTCCCTACCTCCTTATGTCTTACTGGCCCTGTCCCTACTCCCTTATGTCTTACTGTCCCTACTCCCTTATGTCTTACTGGCCCTGTCCCTACTCCCTTCTGTCTTACTGTCCTACTCCTTATGCTGTCTGTCCCTACCTCCTTATGTCTTACTGTCCCTGTCCCTACTCCCTTATGTCTTACTGGCCCTGTCCCTACTCCCTTATGTCTTACTACTCCCTTATGTTTACTGTCCCTTCCCTACTCCCTTATGTCTTACTGGCTCTGTCCCTACTCCCCTACTGTCCCTACTCCTATGTCTTACTGTCCCTGTACCCCTTATGTCTTACTGCTCTGTCCCTACTCCCTTATGTCTTACTGGCCCTGTCCCTACTCCCTTCTGTCTTACTGTCCCTGTCCCTACTCCCTTATGTCTTACTGTCCCTGTCCCTACTCCCTTATGTCTTACTGTCCCTGTCTCTACCTCCTTATGTCTTACTGGCGTCTCCACTGTAAAATGGTGCCAATCTTATCAACTCTCTTGGGCAATTCCATGTCAAATCATCCAGAGAAAAAGTAAAATTCGCACCCACCCAATTGTTGTTGTAAGTAAGGACATGCTACACAGAAAAAATATAATAAGAAAAAAAGAAAGAAAGAAAGAGAGTAGGAGAACGATAGAGAGAGGGGGTGAGAACGCAAAATCAATAACGCTAATATGTTTCACTCGAATATAATAAAAAGATGAAAAGAAGGAAAGAATAAATAAAAGACTGAGATAGATAGATAGATAGAGAGAGAGAGAGAGAGAGAGAGAGAGAGAGAGAGTTAAATCAAGGTTATTACACTTTTTACATATTGAAATATTTAGTAATAGCTCTTAATTAAACATATCAAACATTGTAATAATTAAATTATCATACTATGCTATATTCACAGGTCCAGCTTTTATAGTAAATGATACCATGGCAAAATTTATAGTAAATGATACCATGGCAAAATTTATAGTAAATGATACCATATAGTAAATAGTAAATTTATATGGTACCATATAGTAAATAGTAAATTTATAGTAAATGATACCATGGCAAAATTTTTTCGATCTTGGTACAGGGTATTTTAAATTTGGACGGTCTCATTTTTAACCAGAGGGTGTTGCAATATGATAATGGTCGTACAATTAAGGAACACGAGTATCAATATATAGATTTAGACAGTTCAGGGTTCTAAAATCAATAACTCAATAATCGTATTTTAGATGATTAGAGTAAATCTTAATATAATCTTAAATATTGAACCCCCCAAAAAAAAAACAAACCAAAAAACAAAAAACAAAACAAAAACAAAACAAGCCTTCTTAAAGCAGCGGAGATCATTGTTGAAACATTCATTGGCATCTGGATTCTGTAGAATTCTTTTCTATTGCAAAACTTTAGATGTAATCCTTAAAAATGATGGATGAAGTAAAACAGATGATAATAAAAATTTCATTAAAGTTAGGTAACATTATTAATGCTTGCAAAAATATGCGCCCTCTGAGCACAAGTATTTAAGTTTTAATGTGATTGAATATAATTAGAAAAAAAAAACCCACTCTCCGGCTGGTGTAGAATTTAATTTTTGAAAGACATTGTCTGATGGGAGTGGGAGTTCAAAATTCAATGTCAAAGGGTTTGTATCATAAGTAAGCAAAATTATCAAATTTATTAAAGGAGTAAAAAAAACCCACAAAAAACAACAATTCGAAATGGAAACTTAATTCTGTCCTGTCAAATGTTGAGTGCATCTATTAACTATTAATCAAATAATTATTTTGAATATTCTACATATAAATTGTACACAAAATCGTATTTATTTATTTGTAAACTTTTTAGTTTAGTTTCGTTTGGTTTGTTTTGTTTTACGGCATATTAACCTCAGTGGGTCATTTAATGCCGACAAAGTTTTGAAATAAATTCATTGTTAATGGATACACAATATTTTTAGAAACACATTTTTCTATTTAGATGGGACTCTAACATGTACTACCACTCGGGTTCAGAGTGGACGTGGGAGTAATGGTGATAAAGAGGTGCCTAACATTCCACTGATCTCCAGACGTTGCCGCTCTGCAGCCCGGTTAATCTCACTATACGATAGAGTTTAATGTCATTCCCAGGACATGAAGACCCTCAGTCATAGCCTTCTAGCACCCATATGATAAAAAGAGTTAGGGCTTGTCATAAAAGCAATAGGTTTGGGGCAATTTTATAGGTGCTAGGGCTTGACGTGACCAACCGATTGATCGGAGGGGATCTCTCTGACCGCCCGTCTAGCCTAAGTAAGGGTCTAAGTGGAGTGATGCATGTCATGGACTGTGCATCCACCAGGATTCCATTCTTAAGTATCACGGGTTGCCACACACGGCCAACACGTGACACTTATCGTCTTACCCGTCTGCCGAGGTGCAGTCCGTGTATTCTAACGCCCCACTGACAGGGTGGTGTAAACATTTTAGTTAATCACTTGTTACTGAAAGAAAGTAAAAAAAAAATGTTTTCATACTATTACCTGTTCTTTATTCTATGTATTGTGAGGGAATTGTGATGTATTCAGTGACGTAGTTTCAGTTACAGACAAAGACACAATCTCAATAATAATAATAATAACAACAATAATATCATCATCATGTCGCGCATGCAGCACGGATATCCATGACAATCTCTCGCCAACCTTCCCTATCACTCATTTCCCCTGTGAGGCCTTCTGCGCAGCAACTAGTATCCTCACATAGTTGGTCAATATAGGTCTTAGCGACCCACACTAACATGTCCATGTGTTGGCTTCCACAGGAGAACGTCGCTTATGAGCTCGTCCTTGCTTCTCCTACAGTGTCATGCTTGCCTAGTTCGTACCACTCGGATGGTTTGTAAGATGGTGGGCAGGTGGCCATACAGCTGATTCCTTGTGGGGTGCTGTTTCTTAGACTTGTTCAAGAATGCACACAGCATTCTTGTGAATCTCTCATCTAGCTTATTCTCAAGGCGCTTCGTTAGGGTCCAAGTGGTGCAGCCATACAGAAGTACAGATATAACCACGGCCTGGAATAATTGTTGCTTTAACTTGTCAGTGGTATCTGACCTCCATATTACTGATAATTTGTTTGTGGCTGACCATGCCTTTCCTATTCGTGTATTAATATCGCTTTCTGTGGATACCTTGGTAGTAACAATATATATATATATATATATTATATATATATATATATATATATATATATATATACATCCTCATCATCATGTCGCGCAATTTGCACGGATATCCATGACGGTCTCTCGCCAACCCTCCCTATCACTCATCGATTCTGGGAGCTCCTCCGCGCAGCATCCAGTATCTTTACATAGTTGGTCAATGTAGGTCCTGGCTGGGCGGCCTACGTTAGCATGTCCATGTGTTGGCCTCCACAGTAATACGTCGCTTACGAGCTCATCCCTACTTCTCCAGCAGTGCCCCGCATGCCTAGCCCTCCTTACTCGTATGGTTTGTGATATGGGAGGCAGGTGGTCATACAGCTGCTTCTTGGTTGGGTGCTGTTTCCACGACTTATTCAGGACTGCTCGCAGCATTCTTGTGCAGCTCCCATCTAGCTTATTCTCAAGGCGTTTCGTTAGGGTCCAGGTGGTACAGCCATACAGCAGTACCGATATGACCACAGCCTGTCTGTGACAGTTTGTGCGGGGTATCGTCTGCTTCTTGCTTTTTTAGTGTGAAACCTTTTTCTTTTATGGTATCTAATGAAGTTCGGAGTACATAGTCTAGGCAAATAATGAATATATATGGAGCCAAAGTATCTCCCTGTAGGACCCCAGCGGCAATGTCAAAGAAATCTGTGTCTCCATCAGGCGAGCGTACCATCGCTTTAGTGTCTTTGTAGAGCATCATTATGGCGGCAAAAGTTTCTTTGGAGACCATACGCTAGTAGTATTTGTTCCATTTTCCCTCTGTGTATGGAATCAAATGCCTTAGAGAAATCTACGAATAGTAGCGTTGCCTCTAGATTCTTTGCTCGAACCCCTTCTATAATTCGTCGTATAGTCAGGATTTGTGAGGTTGTGGATCTATTTTTGCGGAAACCGTTTTGGTTTTTTCCTAAGGATTTTCTCGATTTCGGGTTGGATGCGGTTTAGAAGAAGGGCATTATATATCTTAGCTGCAATAGCAGTAAGAGTTATGCCTCTGTAATTTTTAGCGATTCCCAGGTCTCCCTTTTTTTGGAAATGGGAGGATGCATCCTTTCGTCCATTTATCTATTTTATTTTGTCTATATACAGCATTGCATAGCCTAAGCAGTATGTCATTGAACTTTCTGGTCTTCCATACCTCTGGGGGTATTTCATCGAGACCTGCTGCTTTTCTACCTTTTAGTTCTTTAAGACTTCGTCGAGTTCTTCTGTTGTAAAATCTCCCAGTTTTATGTCTAGCTGTCTATCTATGATTTTTTGGGTGTTATTTTCTATGATTTTAGGTGGGTTCCCAGTAGTTTCTGGAAATGGTCTTTCCATTTCTGTAGTCTATCTTTCTGGCTGGTTGCCTTTAGCTTTGATCTAGAGGTACTTTTCCTACCACTAATATCATTTACAATTTGCCACGCTAATCGCGACTGTCTGTCTTCCACTGATTGTCTGATGTTATTTATTTGTGTTTGTATATATTCTGTTGTTCTTTTTTGTATGTTTTAGTTAGTTCTATCTGGGCTTTCCTAAGGCTATGTAGATTGGTGCTGGTTGGGTTTGTTTTATTATGTTGGGGTGCTTTTTTTTATATCATTTCTTTTTCTCTAACTACTTCTGTCTCCCAAGGAACGGTGTGTTTAGATCTTAGTTTGGTTGGTACGCACTCAGCTGCTGCTTCTAGGTGAGCACTGACGAAGTTTTCGTATTCCTCGTTTGGTGAGAGACTTTCAGTTGTCTCCTGGAGGATATCAAATTTATTTCTTACTGTGACAGCGTAGCGGTTGCATATATCGCTGTTGGCAAGTGCTGACCATTGGTACGTGTAGATTTACTAGTTTGCCTTTTATTTATACGCAGGCTTAATCGTAATTTCGCAGTGACTATTCTGTGGTCGGAGGATACTCCTTCAAAAGAGGAATATGCCTCGCATTTCATTGCACTATTTATCCATTTCTTGTTTATTAGGATGTAGTCAAGTTGTGCTTTTGTGTTATTTGGATGTGTGTATGTCCATAGTTTGCCCTTCCGTTTTTGGAATTTAGTGTTTAAGCAAACGAGTCTGTTCTCAAGGGAGAACTCGGCTAGGAGATCGCCGTTTCTGTTTGAGGTGTTGTGTAAGCTGAATCTATTGTTTTCAGTTTTTCCTATCTGTGCATTCATGTCTCCCCCAATGATCAGTATATTATGTTTGGGGGGGTGGGTGTCTGCATAGCGAGGATAATCCATTGTAGAATGTTTCTATATCTGTTTCTTTGCTGGCATTTGTGGGGCTGTAAGCACGATACTACAGTCATGCAAGGATTGCCATTAAACGTAGCACTCATGATTCTTGGTTGGATTTTTTCTATGCTATTAAGTGATTTTAGTGCCCGAGGACTGAGTAGCATTGCTACACCTCCTATACTGGCATTGATGGAATTTTTCCATGCAGATGCTGACACGAGTGTCCACCCATTCCCAGATTCATGGTATTTTAATTCTACATCCCTATGGTCAAATCTGTGTTCTTGCACACATATGATGTCTATATCTTTTTTGGCTGTAGACGCCGTGAGCTCGGGGAGTTGGCTTATTGTTCTTAGCGTTCTAACGTTGAATGTTGTTTTTTTTACATCTGACTAAATTTGTATTGGGTTTGAGCTCTATATCTGTCTTGTTAGTTATTGTCGCCAAGTCAGTATTTTTGGTGTAATGTATGTCTTGTTTGTAAGTGCTGGGAGTGATATATTTTGGGTGTGTGGTGAAAGTGGAGCTTTGTTGGTTATATATTGAGGACTGGGCCAGAGCTAGAGCCTCAGCAGAACGCTTGCATTTTGTGTGAGCAGGGAGTATGTTGTAGTATGATTCGACTTTGTGAATAGTCATGGTTTTGGTTGGGTCGAGGTCATAGATATCTATCGGTAGCTGTTTGGTTAACTCATCAATAGGCGCTGGTCTTAGAGATGAGGAGCAGTAGTTACCTCACTGAACTGGTCGATCCTGGCCGTTGACCCATTCAGGGTTCCTCCGCCCAGCATCTTGTGATACACACCGTTGACCTATTTAGGTTCTTCCGCCGTTTCCCACATCCACCATGCTGCTACCCATGGTTTGGTTTTACAGGCCTATGTGGCATGTAAGGGAAGGAGGGAGAGAGAGTGCCAGAAGGAAGGAGAGAGTGCCAGAAGGAAGGAGAGAGAGTGCCAGAAGGAAGGAGAGAGAGAGAGACATGTAGAGGCAGACGGGGAGGTAAATAGGGGGAAGTCTATATAGTAGGTAAGTTTTAACTTAGTA
>CM042166.1:64223520-64233520 GCA_023376005.1 Doryteuthis pealeii
TTGTCTAACCAAGGTTAAAGAGCCCAGTCTGTCCTACTATTTACCCATACCTGGAGAGAGAATAATATTTATACCTTTCCCAAATGTATTAGCGCTAAGTTAAAATGTAATTTCCACGTCCAGGTTTTGAACTCGGGGCGACGAGTCCATTTCCCTTGACTTTAACCATTACACTACACGCTTCATATTAGAGCATGTATAAGTTTAAAATAATTTGATAGACACCAGACTTTGTTAGTTATGTTTTAAGAGGAAGATAGATACAGAAAAAGATGTCACTTCCTGTCAATAAAGCTTTAAATTAACATCCTCCAGGTCTAATTAATTCTCAATTATAACAAGGAACCAATTCTGCAATGGCAAAGTAGTCAGGATATTACCATTAATTGTCGGAAGTCATTGACAGTTGTTTTTGAATTTGCAACCATTGAAATTTATCACCAGCAGTATGTCTGGGTGTGGTATCTGTAGATCAAGTGACAACAACCTTCTTTTATAACTCCTCTTCGAATACTTCCCCTGTGTCAATTAAGTATTTATACAAAACCTAGTCCCTCTTTATCAGCCTAGTCGGCTGGGGCTCTTCGGCAAACCACCTACGCTGCAACCTGCCAACGATCAAGTCTTCTGCTGACCACGATCCGGCCCTTTTATCGACTTTGTCCGACCTGCCGATGACCCAGTCTTCTGCTTCTGCTGAACTTACCGGCAAACCATATACTCTCCAGCCTGCCGATGATCCAGTCTTCTGTTAACCACGATCTGCCTCGTCACCCGACTTCGTCTGGCATGCTAACGGTTCAGTCTTCTGCTGATCACGATCCGGTCTTTCTGCTGACCATGTTCCTGTGGTATCCCTAACTTGCTGGGAAACTGCATACGCTCCAGACTGCCGACGACCCAGTCTCAACCCGGCCTTTCACCAATGCTGCTTTTAGCTGTAGTACCAGAAGTTATGGCACCAGCTTATCAAACTGTCCATTTCAGGACAAAACACAAAGTCTATCCTTACCGACTACGGATGTTATCGCAGTCCACAGACTTTCTGTAACATAATGGTGGGTGGGGTGGTGCCATGAGTGTAACCTGATATGTTAATTAACACGGAAAACTTTCTAGCAAGGTTTACCTGTTGAATGAAAATGGAAAAGTTTAAGAGTGAATCATCAAAGTGACATGGAAGTTTTTATTGGACGAGCTGTGAGACGTGGCGAAGTGGAGAGAGTAGGAGTGAGAGTTGTAAGTGTTGATTGTTTTTGGAATTATGCGTTGAGGTTGAGACATGGAGCTTTTGCTCTCGGTAGTTTTGGCTAGGGGAAAATAAAAATCCATGAGAACAAGAGGTGGCCTTGTGTTATTACTAAAATCTCTAAATGGCACAAGGCAAGATGTCCCCCAAGATGGTGGTCAACAGAAAACTCCAAACACCAAAGAATCTTCAGCAAACTCCAGTATAGAATCAACAACTAGGATTACAGTCATTCTTTATTCATTGTATATATTATATATTGAAATGATAAAGTCGTAACGTGACGACTGTGAGATACCGAGTTCACCTGTTTTTTTTTCCGTAAGTGCTCTTCTCCAATTTGCCTTTGGAGTACAGCATCGAAATTCATGGTTTCAGGAATACCTAACCTTGTCTGCTCGTCAGGACTCTTGCTCTAACATAATAAGGTGGAAAAAAAAATCCAAGAAATTACGTGGAAAGATTTTTTTATGGGTCAGCAGAACGCCAGCTGTCGATTTCTTATTAGTCGATAGATGTCACGTGGCGAAGTGTGAAAGATTAGGGAAAGGATAAAATGAGAAGAAGTTGGAACTAAGCAGTGGAAGGAAGCAGACGCAAGACGCGTGTCTGTTATCCATGACATTTTGACTTGGGGATATATCAAATAAACTCATGAGAAAACAAAAACAAAAACCAAGATTGTCTTGTGTTGTGATTTAAACACTTATGAGCGGCATAAGTGAATATATCCTCAAGTGAATCCCAAGTTGTTCCAGACTCAAAATAGCAAGATTGCCATCGAACCAACCAACTAGCAACTCTGATCCAGCCTCAAGAAGTAAAATAGAACCAGAAGATAAGTATATTACGATTATCATTAATAGGTAATCACTCTTTTCAAATTGAGCTCCGCTACGTTACATTGCAACCTGGGTAATATTTATTGAACCATTAGAGTATTGTACTGTGATCAACTGCACCTTCATCTTTCACGGAATTTTTTTTCTTCCGTGGCATTATAACCCAGTTCTAACTCGTAAAACATATGTTCCCAAATTAGACTGTTCAAATTTTAGACTATTTCTGAACGGTTTTCAAATCACACTGAGAACAAAGCAATGCACAACGTGTCAATACACCAACTACCGTGTTTCCTCGAAAATAAGATCTACCAGCAAAATTAGACCAAGCATAATTTTTCAGGGTTATTTTGATATAAACCCCCTTTAAAATAAGTCCTACTTGAGAGCGGCAGACACACGGAATAAATTACTTGGGTGAAGAATTCATAGAAGAAAATCACAGACAACTGTGTTGCCTGTGCACTATGAGCAGTGCTACCTGGATATCTATCTATCTATCTATCTATCTATATATATATATATATATATATATGTGTGTGTGTGTGTGTGTGTGTGTGTGTGTGTGTGTGTAAAAGGAATGACTTACCAGTAAAATATTGGGTTGGTCTCAATATTTGGTTGATATAAGTGTTACTCGGACAAGTCAGCGTTATAACAAATCTAAAGTGCTCAATACGTAAGTAGAGCGGATTTATTATTATAGTGTGTACAGAAATAACCTACTCGAGTTTCACCATAAGGATGTTCAGGGTAAGATCTACTGAATTAATCAATATATTGATTAATTACTGCTAACTGCGAGAGTTCATATAGTAATTATGACCGTTGAAAACAGTTTCATAACAGTTTCATACACACACACACACACACACACCACACACACATATATATATATATATATATGTTTTAGGGAGAATAAGTGCTTAATTGGAGTCGTACCTAATTTTGAAAATTAATTAATTAATAATGAATTAGGCGGGAATACCTATTAAATGTATGGCTAAACAAATCGAGAAAAATCAATCTCTGTATGTACATTTCGGCCTATTAGGCCTCATCAGCAGAGCTATAGATAGGAAGGCC
Organism: Doryteuthis pealeii; assembly: GCA_023376005.1. Lineage (NCBI taxonomy): Eukaryota > Metazoa > Mollusca > Cephalopoda > Myopsida > Loliginidae > Doryteuthis > Doryteuthis pealeii. The sequence continues at coordinate 64,226,698 of CM042166.1, forward strand.
GCCCTGTGCGTGATCTGAAACCGGACTGCCAAGCTGACAGGCCGATATTACAACCTCTACACCAAACGCACTTCCTAGATTTTAATATTAACCTACTCTAAACAAATCGTAAAAAGGTGGCTCATTGTATATATATATATAAAATACACACACACATATATATATATATATTTTTATATATATATATATATATATATATATGCAATGAAGCAGCTAGTGTAATGATTACCATTGTAGGAAATGGACGGATAAAGTTCACAGCCAACAGTGCTTGGTGACTGTTATTTTATCTGATGATGCATACTTGAAAAAATGACAGTCGCCAAATACTGTTGACTCTCTATCTACACCATCCTCAAATACATATGCTCTATCACACACACACACACACACACACACACACACACACACACACATATATATATATATATATATATATATATAGTGTGCTATATTTATGAGTAAATTATTGATATTGTTAATAGAGCATATATATATATATATATATATATATATATATATATATATATATATAAGACTAAGTTTTTGGTATGTACGTGTCGACGCATAAGTTTAAAACAGGAGGTTACTCTGATTCGAAATCTCTCATACATATTAATATCCTTCTAACTAAGAAACACGCCAAATTTGGTTATTGATTTTTACTGATTAAGTGATATAATTAATCAATTAAGCCAAAATCACCCAATTTGCAAAACTGTCCGTATACCAACTCCTGCTGATGATAAGATATTGTCCGCGAATATCAGCAGTGAATTCAATTTTAATGAATAAATTTCGCAGTCTTAAGCCGTTCAGCTCGGAATTTATCGCCTAATTGTTTGTCCAATCTTAAAAAATATCCATATTGTTGAAAAGAAGTGAAAATAATCTTGCTCAATATATAATTTGTATGAGTCTTTATCCATTGAATTATTTTTATAGCGAGTTAGAAAAACATTATTTTGCTTCGGACAGCAAAAGTATGTTTTAACGAAAAATCAAATCTTATTCATATCGCAATCTTTTTATTCCTGTCTTTATAATATTAATTTAGTTAGAAATCAAATAATCTATCTTATGAATATTTATTTGGTAAGAAAGAGCGAAGTAAATAACAATAAAAAGAGAAATAAATAATAAGCGAAGTAAATAACAATAAACAAAATATATATACAAAAGAGTTTTAGAAAAAAAGCCTTTTACAAAAATAGGCAGTTAACTTATGTAACTACTTATTTCGTAACTAAGTAAACATGTAGTTGTATTGTAATAAAAACAATTTAAAAAAAATAATTATTGTAATAAACCAAAAAAAATTTATAATAAAAATACGATGTAGTTAACAGTTTCGTATATAAACAAAACAGTATATTTAAATGTTAAATTAAGCTTACCTTAAACATGAAATAAAAATGATTCTAATGTACGTAACTTGAATGAGAAAATTTGTTATTAAATTTATCATAATTCTAATGATAAATAAATAGGCAGATTTAAAAAAAAAATTAAGTCACCACTTTTTTCTCTCCTTCTTTTTTAAAAATAAAAACCGTCAAAAATGGTCTTTCGAACTCAGCTGGACTAGAAAAATGGTCGGAAAATTAGGGTGACCCAGAAAAAACAAAACCCACAAAATTTGTAGTAAAACTGTTAATTTTAACTAGGGGGGTTTAGGTTAGGGTTGGAGTTTAGGGTTAGTTTAATTGGAAAATAAATAAATAATTTGGGTTCTGTTTTTTCTGGGTCAGCTATATACAGGGTGACCCAGAAAAAACAGAACCCACACATTTTGTAATAAAACTTAATTTTAACTAGGGGTTAGGGTTAGGGTTGGAGTTTAGAGGTATTTTAATGGGAAAATAAATAATTTGGGTTCTGTTTTTTTTTTGTTTTTTTTTGGTCAACCTAATTTTCGGACCGTTTTTCAAGTTCAGCCCTTATCTCGAGATTTCTTTTAATCATTTATTAACATTTTTTTTTAACTTTAGAAATCACTTTAATTCATTCATATTAGTGTCGTCTCGAATATAATATTTATTTCGACAGTTTATTCATTAGACAATTCTCGGAGATTTAAAAAAAAATTTGATAAATAATTATTAGTTACCACCAATTTTCCCTGTGAAATTTACCCCACCCCTATATTTAACACAATGAAACTTGCATAAAAAATAATATTATATTAAAAAATTTTCTCAGTTCGAAAGAAGAAACATTAAACAAACTACTGATGATTTTTAAAAAATTTTCAGCTAACTGAAATAATGAAAATTATGATTTAAAAACAATGTTTTCATTTTTGCACCGTTAAATCAACCAAAATTTTACGTAGCCAAAAGCAACTTACGACAAGAGGATTTTAAAAATATACTATGAGAAATCAATTAATGGACCGATATTCACGAAAATATATTAGGGGAAATATATTTTACGAGGTCTACCCCCTATCCACTATTTTATTTTATGAGATATTTAAAAAAAATGAACCGAAATTGGGTATACCTATCTTTTATTTTCTCGCCACTCACTCTTTGGTGTTCCTATTTTTTCTTTAGTCCGGTCATGGACCGGGTACTTTAGCTAGTATATATATATATATATATATATATATATATAGTGTGCTATATTTATAAATATATAGTACTCAATATCGTTGATAGAGCATATATATCTAAGTTAGGGTACTTTCTCGTCTATACGGTTTTCAAATCAAGTTGTTTGAAAATCCTATAGGCGAAAAACTGTCTGTTACCAAGTACCATTCTAACTTAGATTTTAATATATATATATATATATATATATATATATATATATATATATACTGAGACAACGTCGTTCCCAATGGCTGGGTCATGTCCGCCGGATCCCGAAGGACATCCTCTATGGAGAGTGTTCGTCTGGTAAGAGACAGATTGGTCGCCCCCCAGCTGCAATTCAAGGATGTCTACAAGAAGGATCTCATATATATATATATATATATATATATATATATATATATATATATATATATACATATATATAATATATATATGGATAAGCGAAACCCAACATCCACCCTGAAAGATGAAATTACGGATTCTTACAAGACTTTACCATCAGAAAACTTAAATATAAACAGACTTTTAAAATATGATTTCGGATATATTATTCAATAAAAGAATGCATTTTCAATAAGGGAAACTCATCATCCACCCCCCAAAAAATTAAATTGAAAAATGTGCTGAATATAACATCAGAAAATTTGAAAAGACATACATATTTTAACATATTTTAACATATGAATTTGATTAAAATAATCACAATTAAAAACAAATTTTCAAAGGGTTAAAGGGAGATAACTTTATGATTTTTTAAAATAAAATACAGGAATTTAAAAAAAAAAATTCCAAAACATAATCGAATACAAAAAGAGCGTCCGCAATAATCAACCGACGTAATTTGCGGTCCATAAACATAACAACACAAAATCTCTTCAAATAAACACCAGGAGATTGAGCAGCCTGACGATGGTGAAATAACCTGAAACCTGGGTAGTTGCTTATGAAAAACTTTTATATTTAAAAAATTCAACATATATATATATATATATAATATATATATATATATATATATATATATATATAAAGTAATGATAATGCCAGTACTTATTCTTTTATTCGCCAAGCTTTCTCATTCTGGCATATCTATTTGTATTATTTGAGGACTTAAAGTGAAAAAAAAAGAAAAAAATCCTTGCAAGTTGATTTTTAACAAAACCCTTTTTTTAAAGGAAGTAAAAATCCAAACACTCCTTCTAAGTTGTATTTTTAACAAAATCCTTTTTAACAAAACAATTATCGCAAGGTTTTTCTATAAACACCTACACTCACTCTGACTTATCTTTTCATATCAACATATATTTTCATAATTTAAAATGCCTTCAAATATTTAAAATAAATTCATTTATTAATAAACATATTTTTCTATTTAACCCATAGATTTGACCCTAACAGGTACTACCACTTTGAATCAGAGTGGACCAGGGAGCCATGGTGATGAAGAGGCGCTCCACATTCCCCAAACCTCCAGAACTGCAACCTCACCATCAAATAGAGTTTAACTTCATTCCCAGGATATGAAGACCCTCAGCCACTGCTTTCTAGCACCCATATGATGAAGCGGGTTGGGGCTTGCCATAAGGGCAAAAGAGTTGGGGCAATCATATATGTGCCAGGCTTGATGTGACCTGCCCTAAGTAAGTGTCTAAGTGGAGTGTTGCATGTCATTGACTGCTCAACCACCAGGATTCCGTCCTTAATCATCATGGGGCGCCACCCAGAGCCAACAAGTGGCCCCATGGAGGGGGGCTACAAATCTGTAGCAGCATCAAATAAATCTACATACTGTCAGAGAAAGAATTCCTATTTTTTTTAAAAGAAAAATGCACTTTCTCTGATTTTTTTTAAGATGAGGCTTGATAATTAGTCTTATTTGGATTATTCGAACTATTGTCCTCATCGTTATTGTCATCTGTACAACGTTTCGACCGATGTGCCCTTCGTCATTCTTCAGGTATTTCTTGTCGGACTAGGCAACTTCACGAACTCGGGAACCTACTTTTAGAACTCGGGAACATTTTGTTGTAATCGGGAACCTTCTTGTCGTTAGGGAGCGATCGCGGAACTTTGAACACAACCCTTTATCCAATCTACGGGGGTATCCTGTTCACATTCCGCTAACCATAGGTGTTAAGCTGTGTTAATTATTATTCTATGTTACTGTCGCCCCTGACCCGGATTGAACCTGCAGCCTAGAGATAACTGTCACTTAGAACTGTCTTAAACCAACGCTTTATCCACTATGCTAAGTGTCCAATTGAAGAAGATTCCCGAGTTCGAAAAGAAAGTTCCCGAGTTCGAGAAGGTTCCCCAGTCCGACAAGAAATACATGAAAAAGGCCGGAGGGCACATCGGCCGAAATGTTGTACAGATCAAATATAGATGGGGAGAATAGTCCGAATAATCCAAATGATACTAAAAAAGGCCCTTATATTTGGCAAACAAAATAAGTCTCATATAAAATATATGTTTTTCCTTTAAAGTTGCAAAGTGATGAAATTGTGTGGCTTCATATACCTTAGAGGCAGAAGTGATCTTTGAGTGGCTTCACATGGGAACATAAAGAAAGACTCCAGCCAGTATATTTCTTAATTATATACTCAACATATCAACATATTACAGAGTGGGGGTAAATATTGATATGAATCCGACAATATATAGAAATAGAAAAAACACATTGTTCCAAAAAAGATGAATTTATTATATCTATGTCGACATTAAAACGTTGTGGTTCATATTAAACCTTCTTTAGGACAATATGATAAAAAGAAGAGAAAAAGATTTTTTGTTGTTCAAAAGGTGATCGATGTTTTTGAATGAATGTTTTTTTTAATTTTTAGTAGTAGGGAAGCTCTAGAACTCATTTTACAGAAAAAAATAGATCACAAAAAGTCGCCATTTTTCGCCAACCCCACCAAATTTGGCCAGCTAAAAATTGATATGACTCCGCCAATTTTTGGAATTGGAAGATCAAACGCTAACATAGTTCACACCTAGAAAAAAATTCAGAAAAATCGAAGTGAGTGGGTGTCAGTTTTACTTTTTTCTGAATGTTTTGACTTGGAATTACCCATATATGTATGTAATAACGCCCCTAACGTTCATTGCGTCCATACGACATTCAGAATCTGCACAGCGCCATATAATTGACTATCTGTCTATAGCAGTCCATGCCTTTCCTATGCGGACATTAACATCGTTTTCTGTAGATGAGATATTACTACCTAGGTATGTGAACGGGTCTACTAATTTCAAAAATTTCAGGGTTTACGATATAATGTGAAAATATCTCTATCTTATTTTAAACATATGAACTTGATTTTATCTATCACGTAGAGGCCAATGCCTTCTGCCGCTTTCTCCAGGCTATGAAGCAGTGATTCGGCTTGTGCAGGTGTATTTGGGAGAAGCGCAAGATCATGTGCGTAGTCTACGGCTGTAACAGTTTCTGCGGGTGAGAAAATAAACTTCACTGAGATAAACTCCGCTATGTCAGCTGGGGCTGTAGAATACGCTGACTGCACATCTATAGAGGTAAGATTCCCTAAATAGGACCCATCTATTGGCCGTGGGTAGCAACGCGTGATGTTTTACGTCCATGACTTGCAATACTCCACGTTGGCCCTTACTTAGGCTAGCCGCGCGGTCGAAGAGGCCCCCTATGATCAATCGGCTAGTCACGTCAAGCCCTAGCACGTATATGATTGTCCCGACGGTATTGCCCTTATGACAAACCCCCAACTCGTTTTTTTATCATATATGTACCAAAATACGGTGAAGTTCCAATTCTGGAGCTCTGGGGAATGTGGAGTACCCCTCCATCACTATTACTCCGAGGTCCGCTCTGACCCGGAGTGTTAGTACCTGTAAGAGTCCCATCTATGGATTAAATAGAAAAAAGAGTTAATCAAAATGTGTTTAAACATTGATTTAAAACAAGGATTTTTGATACCCATCAAGAATTAATAGAACAATACGTCTTCGGCATAAAATAATCCATCAAGGGTTGACATGCCGTAAAAGAAAAGAAAAAAACCTAGATGCGATAAACTTGTAAAAAGTTTATTTTTAGCTTCTGATTAGCGTTATCTGGTGTTGTTCTCTGTACTTCCTTGACTCGTTCACACAATAAAAGACGAATGTGACAGTTCTGACGGAAAGAAAAAAAACGCCATTTTTATTTTGTTATTTAGTGAAAAGTACCCGGATGTTAGTGAACGCCG
>CM042166.1:64236020-64243520 GCA_023376005.1 Doryteuthis pealeii
TCATATATTGTACTAATTACAGTATAAATAATGAGATAAAAGACCGAAGTTATAAATAGAAACAAAAAAAAAATTAAGGTTGGGCTTCTATGAGAAAATAAGTACCGAAAATCGAAAAATAAAATGTAAAAAAATAATAAATAATAAAATTTTGGAGATTTCTTTTTTACTCATTTCGATAATTATTTAATTGGCTATTATTTTATAAAAGAAAAAATTATACATCGATGTTTTTTCTGCTTAAAAAGGGGAGGGGGTACATTTTCAATCGAGTTCTCCTTCAAAACTTATTACTTTTGGCACCTAAAATAAGGTTTGCATTAAGTAGATATTTATTTTTAAAATCTAAAAATAGAACATTTTAAACTTAACATCGGGATTTTCATATTTTAAATGAATTTTATATATAAATTTTTCATAGCAAAAATACGAAATTAAAATTTTGGAATAAAATGACTGATGCATTATAAAATTCATTAATTGTTAAATCAATACTGAAAATTTAATTAAAATCGGATAATTACCTGATTTTTGGTAAATTTTTTTTTCAATCGCGAATGTTACAGTAAAATTGTAAACAAGCACTTAAAACCATCGAAAAGGAGGCTGAATGGCGGATCGCGTCGAAATTGACCAAAACAAATGGTTTTAAATCTTTTAAAAATAAACTGCATATGTAATGATATTTTTCTTTTTTTAATGATGGTCATTATGTTACTACTTATCCATTTAGACAAAGTTTGACCTTAAATAATAGATTTAATTATTTTTAATTCGCTTTAAAATTCCTAGCAGCCGACAAAAGTGCCTATAGCTAGTATAGAAGATACATTTTTACACTATAATCCAGAGATTCCCAACCAGGGAGTGCGAGAAGCGTCCGTTCAAATTAAGATTATTTAAAAAAAAAATTTCTACGGTTATGTTTCCAAGACTTTGTGAAACTGCACTAGCTGTACTTATTCCTTTTGCGACAACATACTTATGCAAGTCAGGATTTAGCACTCTTTTGTCAATTAAGACGAAATCTCGAAACCCCTTGATTACACAGGAAGACATGCGTGTTACTATCAGCAATATAATACCACGTTTTGAAGAACTCATAAACCAGAAACAGCAACAAAAGTGTCATTGAATTAAAATACATTAACAAACCTTTTAAAGTCACATTTCTTTTTTTTATATTTTGTACATATTTTAAGCAAGTAACTATTTTTGTAAAGTTTATTCAAATATTAATTGTGTCACGAATGTGTGTTCCATATTAAATTTGAGTCAGGATTTAGCAATGTTGTATCGTTGAGGTGGTAAAAGATACACAGAGAAATAGTGTGCTTGAGATATATTTTATTCAGCACTTGTATCTGGTGCTAACAGATACTTATTACCTAAATCAAGAAGTAGAACAATTTACAAAGACAAACTTACAAGAATGAGGAGGGTCAAATGTATGTAGTCAAACTCAGTGATTTTGTCCGAATATAATTTTCCGTCTCTATCACTGCTATGTTGACTATTATAAGGTTATGGGCTAGTCCATCCTATAGGGGTGTTAACTCGTCTACAACAAGCAAGTAATTCAAATATTAATGTCTAATTTTTGTTTACATATTATATTAGATTTAAAGAGTGAAATATATATGATCTTTTGATAAAACTATAGTATAGATTTCCATTCTATATTTTTGAAAAGTATAAATTGACCCCGTGAGATCAAAGCAAAACTCTTTTAAGAGTGCGGAAAAGGTTGGGAACCACTGCTATAACCTGTTTAGTTAGTTTTTAAGCGTATTTTCATCATAACGTTGCCTAACGTACAAATGTAATAAGTAATAATCAATAAAATAAAAATAAAACTTTTTATAAACAGTAAGCAAAATGGCGCAATCAGTGTCAAACTTCGATCACTTGACCAAAGTACAATTCAATGTAATGATTCAATGATTCTTTCATACTAATATCCGCATCTTTTTAACTTTTCTCATTAAATCTCCGTCTCCATGTTTTCAATGTTCTTCCTTTCTTGGATTTTACGATATGTCAATTCTTGTTGGGTTATTTTATGCCAGAAACGTTTCGTTTTATTCATTCCTCATGGGTATTGAAAATTCTTTTTAACACCATTTTTTGTTAACTCATTTTTTATCTATTTAACCCATAGTTGGGACCCTAATAGGTACTACCAATCAGGATCAGGGTGGATCAGGAAGTGATTGTGATAAAGATGTACACCACACTACCCAGAGCTCCATAATTGAAATATCAGCATTAAACTTTTTTGACACCTTGTATATATAAAGATTCACATCGTATATGGTGCGAATAATTTGCATAATGATTTTTATAATAAAACATAATATATAGAATATTGAGATATATAAATTTTATTGCTTACTCCTTTTTAGTCCTGTCGTTCTTAATACCACCGACATAAAGAAATAATAATAATAATAATAATAATAATAATAATAACACGCATGCACAGAACACAGTATGACAATAATAAAGATATGTTATGGCAAAAATGCGGATAATTTTTTACTCTATTTCGTACACACTTCTATGCTTTAGTGCGCTGTCCTGGTATTGTGCTAAAAGACTCCGATTAATTTTAGTCCCTGACAGTGTTTCCAACCAGAGTAATTGGGTCACTTCCTATGTGCATACTGCAAAGGGATCAGTAATATTTACACTGTAGAGACAGCAAGCAAAGTGGCACAATCAGGTGACTACAACAGTACCAACTATAAGCACGCATACGCAGAACGCAATGTGATAATAATAAAGATATGTCATGGCGAAAGTGCGGATAATTCTTGACTCTACCTCGTATATTGAAAATAGAAAAATGTAAAACAAAATGAAAAACAAAATGAAAAACAAAGATGAAGGGACTTGCTGTCACTTGTTTTCGTTGTTGTATTCTAGCTGATCTCAAAAAAAAACTTTGTTGTCTAAATGGTCTTGACTCTTCCCCTGATTTACAATTTCTCTAGTTGGAATTCTAAATTTTTGTGGACTGTTACAAGAGCCTAAACTACAATTGGTATCACTTTCACCCTCATATTCCACAGTTTTTTTTTTCAATTCTTTTGCAAGGTCCAGGTACTTTTTTATCTTTTTATTTGCTTTCATATTGATTCTGTGATAGACAGACTATTGCTGGCACAGAACACAGAATGACAATAATAAAGATATGTTATGGCAAAAGTGCGGATAATTTTTTACTCTACTTTGTATATTGAAAATAGAAAAATGTAAATGAAAACAAAGGGAAAACAAAGGGATCCAAACAGAACTGTAAGAAATCGGCTGAATAAAATGAGATTTGCTTAGAGAAAAACCAAAAGTAAACCAAGACCTAAACACAAACAAGCGATTAAGGTTAAATCATAGCGTGTGAACAATAATATTTTCCACTGGATGTTTTGGAATCCCATTTAAAATAAAATATGATTATAGGTTTTTTGCATTGGAGAAAGGAAAATAAAGTGCTCTATTACAGGTATAAGAGGTATATTTATTTGTTATGCTATATTATACAATTAAAAGGCGCTTGTTACCATTGGTTTTAAGGCAGCGTATTAGCGGCTTATTCTAATGACAAAGCGCATCTGAAAAAAAAGGCACGAGGATAAGCGGCTAAGAGGCTGCTTTGAAACCAATATTAACAAACACCTTGTAATTGTATAATATTTTATAACAAATATATATATATGCATGGAGGCGCTTGACATAATGGTTAGAGTCGTGAGAAATTGACTTGTTGACCCGAGTTCAAATCCTAGACAAGGCTATTTGCATTTCACATAGCGCTTATACCCTTAGGAAAGGTATGAATCCATATATTCTCCCTCCAGCTATGGGTTAAATTGTAGGGCAGACTGGGCTCTTTAACCTTGGATAGGTAACCAGTCTAGGAGAAGCAAAACTCTGAATTCGAAAATCCTGAGGTCAGTCGTTGATTGGGTTTGTGGCATTCCTTGTGTACCAATTCTTTCCTATCAACTGTGCCAAAAAGTGTGGAATGGTCCAACACAAGCATTCACCACTATAAATGAAACACTGTTTTGGTTGTTCACTGAATGAACACTCATGCGTCGAAAATAAACGAGAGAGTCCATATATATAGGATTAAAATTATTATTACTAATGGTAATATAGATATTACTTCTTACCTTTTACTTTATTTTTTTTTATATAATTAACAATTTTTATACAATTAACTATATTTTTCTAATTACTCACACGGCAGGATTTTAAATGCATCAATAACATTGGGTGTTTTGAGGCAAATCTAATTTGGATTTTCATAGAGACATCATTAATAAATAAGATTTATTCTATGTATTAATGATTTTGACTATAGATTAAATACTCATTGATGTTCTTACGCAATTAGAGAGGGTATAGTGATGTAAGCAGTGACACAGTTTCGGTTACAGACAGACACCGAATCTCCTTTATAATAAGGCGTTTGTTACCATTAGTCTCTAAGCAGGGTATTAGCGGCTTATCCTCTTGACAAAACGCCTCTGGAAAAAAGGCATGAGGATAAGTGGCTAATAGGTTGCTTTGAAACCAATGGTGACAAACACTTTGTAATCGTATAGTATTCCATAACACGTTTTCTTTTCATCATACTGTCAGATTTATTCCATTTATTATATACTCATATATATATATATATATATATATATATATATATATATATATATATATATATATGTTGTTGTTGTTGTTGTTGTTGTTGGCATCCTTGGTGTAGCGTCCAATTTTTAAAATCTGCAACTGCGCGAGTGGCTGAACAGACCAATTTTTGAATGGCAATCTCTGGTGAAGTGATTGCAAACAAAAGTGATGCTTGCTGGAGATGCTGTTGTCTCTCCTTCTGCATGGCTCTCTTTTCTGTGGCGACTTCTTTCCTCTCTTTTTCACGCCTTTTCGCTCCTTGTACTTTGACGAGGAGGCGTCAGGTCATAAGGTCTTTTCCATATGCCTCCCATGTGTTGGGGTCGATGTGGCATGTCTTCATGTCCCTCTTGCAGACATCTTTAAAGCGCATGCGTGGTCTCCCTACCGGATACACACACACACACACACACACACACACACACACACACACATATATATATATATATATATATATATATATATATATATACATATGTATATATGATTAGAAAGTATTCCTTGGAGATTATGTATTGGAGAAGATATTCGCATATGAATTTGTAAGTTACTTGTGAGACTTTTACAAAACCGTCCCTGAATTTCATTGAGGAGGTTTCTTCATATTTTTTCTTGTAATGAAAGTTTCGCTCTGGGAAAATCAATTTCCAAGTTGGTAATTTCTTAAGCCAATTTATCACAGGGAACATTTTCTTGGTGGAGAGATAATCTGGATACAAACGAGAACATTATTCAACACTGCATTTTACCATATTTCCCGACCACTGACAATCCCTCTGTTACGAGTCGTGTATATAATTTTAAAGTTCAATAAGTGTCCAATGCATTTTTAGAGTAAAATGAGTGTCCCATGTATTTTTAGAGTAAAATAAGTGTCCAATGCCTTTTTAGAGTAAAATAAGTGTCCGATGCATTTTTATAGTAAAATAAGTGTCCAATATAATTTTAGAGTAAAATCAGTGTCCAATGCATTTTTTTTAGTAAAATCAACCTCAAGTGAATTTGAAAGTAGTTTTACAGTAAAGATCTTTTGTGGCATAAAGTTTCAAAGATGTAGTATTAGTTTTAATCCTTACCCGCTTATCCATCCTTGTTTTTATCAGAGTTTATCCTGTCTTGAAGTAGAGAGTTGTATAATCCTCATCTGTTGGTCTGTGCTTCCGGCAAGTAATTTAGAACAATTTATCAACGCCTTTAAATAGTAAATTAAATACATGTTTAGGTGTTTTTGATTCATGATTCAGTCACCAACAGTCTATAAATATAAGGCTGGGTCATTAGCAAACCTTATACCACACTATTCTCCAACGCCCCCTTTGGTTTTAGTGTATTTCTAGTAAACATATATAAAAAGAAAATGTTACTTAGGCTACGTCTTCCTTTTTTTAGACCAGTCTAAAAGGGAAGATGTGGCATAGTTTTGATTTATAAGCCGTTCTCCACCCACCCTCATCACAACTCGCTCTTTTGGCTGGGACTGTTGAATAGACCGACTGCACCTCTGAAGGGGGCAAAATCACCCCAATTTAACCACCTGTTGGTCGTGGGTAATGACCTGTGATGCTTAAGGATGGAACCGTAAGTAAGCCTAAGTAATCGGCAAAGTGGATTGTTGCATGTCATGGACAGCTCAACCACAAGCATTCCGTCCTTAAGCATCATGGGTTGCAACTCATGGCCAACAGGTGGTCCAATTAGAGTGGTGTTACTCCTCTGTAGAGGTGCAGTTGATGTATTCTTCTGTTGTTATTGTTAAACTTATTTTTAAACCCACCTTCTTCTTTTTAAACTTCTTCTTCTTCTTCTTCTTCTTCTTCTTCTTCTTCTTTGAACATCATACTCTTTTTCTTTATTCGATTCAAATAATTATGGCTTCCCGACCTCAAGAAAATTCTTGGATAATTGCTCAGATCGAAATCTCCAAAAAGAGCAAACTACGCCTACAGAGAAAATCCCTGCTCGATTGATACCTTTTTCTTTTTTTTTAGTTTTCTTTCAATTTCTCATCGTCATGATTAGGAAATCACAAACTCATGTGGGTGGGTGGGGGCGACAAGGAAAAAAGTACCTCTCATAGCCTGATGTCTTAAGAAAACTTGTCTAGTGGATAAAAATAACGATTGTAAGGATCTGATCCTTATTAATTGCCCTGTAAATAGCTGTATATTAATACGTTTTTATCTCCGTATGTCTATGTTAGGTCACTCATAGTGCTACTGGTACAATGTAACCCAGTACAACCTGTTTGTAAGGATCTGGTCTATATATTAATACGCTTGTTCCTGTTATCATCCTGCAACACCCTCTGGTTAAAAATGGCACCATCTAGATCAGTGGTTCTCAACCGGGATCCATATGGACCCCCGGGGACTTGATAACATTTTTTGGGACCCAGGCAAGTATATATATATATATTTATTCCTTTTGAGTTTTCACATCAGCATTAGCTGATGGTCTTTCACTGGAGTCTAAGTGACAGCAAGTCTCCTCAGGTCTTCAGGACTCTTCTGAGTATTCTGGCAGATTGCAGCAGTGCAGTGTTCTGGATGGTATCAATCCTTCCTCTGATTTCCAGATTTTCCTAACCATTTTCCAATCTTTTTGGGACCGTTCCAAGTGTACCAACTACAATTGGTATCACTTTGACTTTCATATTCCATAAATTGTTCAGTTCTCTGACAGGGTCCAAGTATTATTATTATTATTATTATTATTATTATTATTATTGCTCTATGTTCAAAATATATTGACCACGCTTTGATAATTCATTGATGCCACTGTCACGGCAACGAAAATGTTAAATTGTTT
>CM042166.1:64246020-64254056 GCA_023376005.1 Doryteuthis pealeii
AGATATACAAACAATTATAACATAAAAACAAATTAATAATTACAACTTTAACAAATAAATTTTACACACACACACACACACACACACACACATGCACACACACAACCACACTTTCTCGTCACGTACTTAAAAACTAAAAATACAAACAAATAAAAAAAATAAACAAATAAATAAACATACGCACATTCGCACGCCCACCCACACAGACACACATACACACAAACGCGCACACAGACACACACACCCAAATAAAAAAAACGATTAATCTACTCATTTCCATACACACGCTCTCTCTCTTTCTCTCCTCTCTCTCTCTCTCTCTCTCTCTCTCTCTCTCTCTCTTTCTCACATACACTCACACACAACATAAAAAATATTCGATTTCAAAACCGTTTATCCTAAGATTCCCATAAATTTTCGAATCTATTTCATTCAAAACATTGTAAACAAACCGATCACAGTCTCATTATTTTGTGATAGTTTTTGTACTTTTTCCTTATATAAAAAAAGCCCTGAAGAAGATCTACTAAACAGATTGAAACACTGCAGCGTTGGCTGAATAAATACCACTCATTTTATTTGAACCTGTGTATTTTTCAAATCTTTCACTATATCACACACACACACACACACACACACACACACACACACACACATATATATATATATATATATATATATATATATATATATATATAGTCGAAATACTACGGCCATTCTGTGTGTATTTATTGTCGAATTTAATAACTAAGGGAATTTTGAGTAGTGATATGGTTTCAGTTACAAATAGACAAACACACAATCTCACAAAATTGAAAGAATCCATCGAAAACATTTATCTCCTAAATATATATGCATACATGCATATATATATATATATATATATATATATATATATATATATATATTCCGAAAAAGATTCCTCTTGCAAGGTTCTTTTTCCCCTTGAATAGAAAATTTTGAGACTTTTTCATTAATTCTAATATATATATATATATATATATATATATATATATATATATATATATATATATAAGTAATTGGTAATTTACTTGAAGCATTGTTAAGTATGTTATTATATATTAATGATTTGAAGGCAATTACAATGCGTATAAAAATAAAAACAAAAAGATGTTATTTTTGTCTTTATCGATTTCAAAGTAGAAACTTTATCTTCAGAGATGAATATCAGAAATGTACGTGCTTAAGTTTTTTTTGTGTGGTTATATTTTTTTTCTTATTTTTTTTCCTCTTCTTTTTTTCTTTCTCCTCCTTTCTTTTTTCTTTATGTTATGAATGAAATGGGCGAATAACTGTAATTTCTTATTTTTTTGAAAATCTGTTGAGAACAAATGTTTGAACCCCTACGCTTGTATATGTATCCAATTTTGTCTGTTTATCTTCCGGTGAATATTGCAACAATGTAGCCATGTTGAATTCAAAATAAAAACGGTCACATAGAAAAATTCATATACTTAGCTTTTCTTTTTTTTTCTTTTCTTTTCTTTTTTCTCTAATTTTTCTTTTTTTTCAGTTGTAAAAAATAATAAAATGTAATAATTTAATTAGATGGGCCAGTAAATAAGTAAATAAAAGATTATCTTTAATTATATATTAGGAGGATTGAAGGATAATTTAAGAAAAATATGTTTTATGAGTATTTTTAAAAATTTTTAAATAGATTAAATATTATATATCAATTATATATTAAAATATTATATAATAATTGTATATTAGGATTGATGAAAAAATTTAAGAAAACTATGTATTATGAGTATTTTCTTTTTAAATTTCAAATAGATTAAATATTATAAATTAAATATTTAAATTACAAAAGGTATAGTATTTTTTGTTTGTTTTTAAAAAAAATCTTTTTATATTAATAGTTCTATGTTTAATGAGTATTTTCTTTAAAATAATATTTTTAAATATTTTTTAATGTTAATAGCTGTATGTTTTACGAGTATTTATTTATTTTTATTCTTTTTAAATTTCAAATAGATTAAATATTATAAATTAAATATTTAGATTGCAAAAGGCATAGTGTTTTTTTAATTAATTAATTAATTTTATTTTTGTTGTTGTTGTTATTATTATTTTTTGTTTTTATATATTAATAGTTCTAGACTGACAGTAATCTTAAGAGAGTATATTATATATATATATATATATATATATATATATATATATATATATATATATATATATACAAGATGTGTCAAAAAGTATCGTGATTTGTACTTTGTGACATACCCTGTATTCTGAAAATATGTTCCATTCATTAATCTTTTTCAGAATAGAAGATGTGTGAAAAAAGTAACAAGTTTAAAGCTCTATTTACCAGGATAGAAATGAAGAATAAATGGAACGTTATTTTTTTCAGAATACAAAGTGTGTAAAAAAGTACAAAAAGTTCGATACTTTTTTATTCATCTTATATATACATATGTGTGTGTGTGTATATATATATATATGTGTATGCTATATCTATAAGTAAACGAAATAGTAAGTCGACAAGTTATGGATCTGAGGATAAGCAGGATAAAAGGAGACAATTTTTGCTCATGACTTATTCAAACCGCTTCGCATACGGTCAAGAAATTACAGACGTAATTTCTTAGAACGCTGAGATGTCCCCACCCACGTTTGCGGCCTCGCACTCCACCCTAGGATCCTGGCTAAGTATAGCTGCAAATCTTGGAATCTGTTATCTGAATTGATCTATTATTGCTGGGCAATACTGACGTAAACAGAAATGTCAAACGAAAAATAAGAGACAAAGCAAAAACAGCCACAAAGAAACCAAAATAAAACCCCCAAAAAACCAAAAAACAAAACAAAAAACCCCAAAAAACCCCCAAAAACAAACAAAATACTTGGGTTAATGAAGTATCTTGGGTTCATTATAAATAATGCCTATATCTATCAATTAACTATACAATAAAATTGTTTGGCTTCCTGTTTTTGCTTAACCATGATCAACACTGCTATTTTGTTTGTTTTTTTTTACTTAAAAAATCACTAAACAAACACTGTAACAATTACAATACCCAGTTTAAACATTAACTTGTATAGGTGCCACATATGAACTTTAAAGTTAATTATGTGGCATCTATACAAGGTACATACTTCAAAAATCCATTATATTCTGCTTCTGTGACAAAGTAGTGAATTACACCATAATGTACACTGCCATCTGTATGTTAATTAATCAAAGCCTTATTAGTTCGTGTTCGCCTTTGTTCAAAAACAGTGTCGACTGTTTCTTTCCCTTAATCTTTTCTTATGTCGTTACTTCGATCATAATCCCACAATGGAAGTGCATGGTGTAATGGTTAAATCATGGGAAATGGACTCGTTGCCCCGAGTTCAAATCCTGGATGTGGTAATTGCATTTTTCACTTAGTGCTAATACCTTTGGGAAAAATATGAATCCTAATTTCCCTCCAGTTATGGATATATAGTAGGGCAGACCGGGCTCTTTAATCTTGGTTAGGCAACTGGTCTAGGAGAAGGAAAACTCTGAATTCAAACCTGTTGAACTCCGTTTAAGAAATTGACTCTGTGTCACATCCTGCTCGTGCGGAGTTGGTAAATATATAATCCTACAATCTTCCTCATTTCCGGTATAATACCCATAAAAATTTTGCTCACTTATGACTTTTTCCGCTCTTCCTGTTAATGTAAGTGACTTTTCAGTCTTTTCTTTCTATATTTAAACTACAGTCATATAATATCAAATCCATTCCTTCAAAATAACAGTAGCGGTACTATTCAACCAATAATCGGCGGTTGAGAGGGCCCTTATATTTGTAAACTTTTTTGTTTGGTTTGGTTTCATTTGTTTTCCAGCATATCAACATCGGTGGGTCATTTAATGCCGACAACGTTTTGAAATAAATTCATTCTAAATGGGTACGCAATTTTTTTTATAAACACATTTTTTTAATATTAACCCATAGATGGGACCCTAACAGGCATTACCACTCCGGGTCAGGGTGGACCAGGGAGCAATGTTATTGAAAAGATTCTCCGCATTCCCCAATCCCCAGAACTGGAACCTCATCATCAGACAGAGTTTAACGTTATTCCCAAGACATGACGACCCTCAATCACCGCCTTCTAGCACCCAAAGGATAAAAAGTGTCGGAGTTTGCCATACGGGCAATAGTGTTGGAGCAATCATATAGGTGCTATATCATGATCAGAGGGGGTCTATCCGACCGCTCTTCTAGCCTCAGGACTACTAGGAAATAGGTCATCCAAACATAAACGACCTCCAGGCAGAGGAACAATCCAACCCCAGCCAACCAAGCCCATAGATAACAGGCGTTCCAGCAATCTCAACTATAAAGGCGCCAAGAACAACATAAAACCATCAGTCTATATTTACTTGATAAAGGAAGGTCATGCTTCCGAAATATTGAATGAAATAAAATGAAACTTAACACTTAACATCCAACAGAGTTTCTCATTTATTTTACATCCATGCTTCACACAAAATCCCTAAAACATATATTATAGA
This sequence comes from Doryteuthis pealeii, assembly GCA_023376005.1. NCBI lineage: Eukaryota > Metazoa > Mollusca > Cephalopoda > Myopsida > Loliginidae > Doryteuthis > Doryteuthis pealeii. Next base: position 64,250,546 of record CM042166.1, read on the forward strand.
CATATATATAAAACATATATTCAAATATAATATATTCACACTGAGAACTAGACGCCATATATATATATATGAATTATATGGAAAAGGTGACTTACCGGTGAAATTGGTCACAATAGTTAGTTGATGAAGTTTCACAATGATATGACAGCGATATAACAAATAAAAAGTGCTCAATACGGGAGTAGAGAAAATTTATTATCATAATGGTACACAGTAATAACCTACTCGAGTTTCACCATAAGGATCTTCAGGGTTAAATCCACTGAATTAATCAAGATATTGATTAATTACAGCCGATTGTACGTGTGTATTGTTTTGGCATTGACGGTTAGTGACAGACTCGCAGTCAAGGAACGCTGACTTTGAAATTTGAAAATGAGCGGAAGTGATATTCTTCCAAAGGATCAAAATATAAGCATTATGAGAAATCCTCTTTATATTATTGCTTTAATGATTTATAAGAATTATAAGGATTATCTGTATGATTATAGTGTTTAGTGCAACTAAATGTGATTTTGCTGATATATACCTAAAGTTCCGGAAATAATTGCTCATTGGTCAAATCAAAACCTGACGGTATATATAAAGGTCAAATGCCGACGCCATTTGTTAGTTGAGATCGACTCAGGAAGTGCTGATAAACAACAACGTTGGATGCAGGCTGAGACGGGATCAAACCCGGCCGGGTCATTTTATAGAGGGGGGGGGCTATGATGCTGTAAAGGCCCGAGACCTTCAATGAATTAAAGAAAATCACTGCTGATGCATTCAACCGCATCTTAGAGATGTATTTTGAATATATATATATATATATATATATATATATATATTATATATATATATATATAGATATGCGTGTGTGTGTGTGAAGAAAATTTTTATAGAAAACAAACACAGGTGTCATGAACAATGGAAACTCTTTATGTCGATACTTAAGTATTTCGTTTTTAAAAAAATAAAAACCTTCTTCGGGACATTGAATATTATATATACATATATATACATTCTGTGTGTATTTATTGTCGAATTTAATAACTAAGGGAATTTTGAGTAGTGATATGGTTTCAGTTACAGACAGACAAACACACAATCTCACAAAATTCATGCTTTGAAAGAATCCAGTGAAAACCTTTATCTCCTAAATATATATATATATATTCCGAAGAAGATTCCTCTTGCAAGGGCCTTTTTCCCCTTGAATATAAAATTTTGAGTCTTTTTCATTAATTCTAAAGTATAATATATATATATATATATATATATATATATATATATATATATAAAGATAAATCTAATGAGTCAGAAGAACCTACTAAAAGTTTCGCTTAATGCTCTTCAGAGCAAAGATCTGACTAAAGAGACTGGGAGCAAACTCATTAAATATAGTACTTACCACCGTGATTCAAATAAATCATTTAAATTAGCATAAACTAAAACGACCAATAGAAAACAAAAATAAAGGACACTATTAAATCTATTATTTTATTATATTATATTTATATTTAAAAAATGTTATTTTTATTTAAAAAAAAATTTTTTTAAAGTAAATTTGGTGAACCTCGACATCCCGAAACCCATCATGGGAGAAGCAGCAAATGAATTGGGGATTGGGCATGGCTCCTGTTGCTGGCACATAAACCAATATACCTCTCCCTCTTACTACCAAAGCCCTGAGGACTAGGGGAGGTTTATTTTCCACTGCTGCCACTACCCCCTTTATATGTCGAGCAGTCAGAAAGGCACACATTTAATACGGTCGGGATGCATCCCTTTATTCGAGCGGGATTTTTCACACCTAAGGGGGCATCACTACGTATGCTTAATCAAAAGCAGATTACGAACATGGCTGACATTTAGCTTTAGTCTCCTGGCGGTTTTGTATGAATATATATATATATCTTATATATATATATATGCACATAAATTTTTTTTTCTTTTGGCCAAAATATTGTACCAATAGATTATTTTTTGTTGGTACAATTATCTTGGTCTTTTCTTTTTTTCAAATGCTCCTTACTCCCCGGTTGATGTTTGGTAGTATATTTTTACAATCAAACTATTTGCTAGTTTTTTTCTCACCGCGAGGATTTACCAACAAGTTTGGTATATCAAATTATATATATATATATATATATATATATATATATAATATATATATATAAACTAAAAATATGTATACAAGATGTGTCAAAAAGTATCGTGATTTGTACTTTTTGACACACCCTGTATTCTGAAAAAATGTTCCATTCATTAATTTTTTCAGAATAGATGTGTGAAAAAAGTACCAAGTTTAAAGCTCTATTTATCAAGATAGAAATGAAGAATGAATGGAACGTTATTTTTTTTTCAGAATACAAGGTGTGTAAAAAAAGAGGGTAAGATCCCCTAAAAGGAAGCTAAACTGCATCTGACTGTTTGCAAATTATTTTTATTAGATAGAAATAGATGTGTTGCATATAATACTTACGTTGTATCTTACGTTTAGTGCAGTTGAGAAGCATGCATCATTTATCTTTTTCATTTGTTCTTTTTTATTTGTTTACATGAAATCGCTGATTTTGCTTAGAATTTGATATTTTTTATTCTTCTACAAAACTCTTTAGTTTTTTCTTTATTTTCTACTTCTACCCGGCGTCGCAAGTTGTATAATTACCAGGGGCTTTGTATTTATTTATAGGCTCGTAAGCTCTTTTTCAGAGAGAGAGAGAGAGAGAGAGAGAGAGAGAGAGAGAAGAGAGAGAGAGAGAGAGAGAGAGAGAGAGAGAGAGAGAGAGAGTATCGTCAAATTATTCTATGTTCATAGTATCATGCTCAGTACCGCTGTCCCACGCCCATACGAGGGACTGGGACCAACGTCTGACTCCTACGAGGGCCGAAAGGAAAAGAGGCAGATTTTCTTTTTTCCCGTTTCTCGTCCCAGTGTTACATCCGGTTCCAGTCAAAACCCGGAACTTCCGTTTTTATTTTTAATTCTATTTCCATGGTCATTCTTCGGTCAAATTACTGGCACCCCGTTGTGTGTTTACTCTTCCAAATTTTAAACTTTGTCCTTATTTCTTCTTCCCCTCTTTCTCTAGAAATCCGAATACAGTTTGATTTTTAATCTCAAATTCTGGTAGACCCTAATAATTACAAATAGAATATTGGTTGATGAACAGTTCATGACATGCAACACTAAACTTTGGCCCTTACTTAGGCTAGAGAGAGAGAGAGAGAGAGAGAGAGAGAGAGAGAGAGAGAGAGAGAGAGAGAGAGAGAGTACTGAAAAACGTGTAGAACTTCCCTGTCTCTTGGGCTGTATAACGCACCGACTGTACCTCTACAGAGAGGTAAAATCTCTTCAATGGGTCACCTGTTAGCCATGTGTGGCGACCAATGATGCTTACAGACGGAATCCTGGTTGATGACCAGTTCATGACATGCAACACTCCACTCTTTGAGAGAGGGAGGGGGTCACAGAAGCGCCCTCCGATCAATTCGACTGTTCACGTCAAGCCATATTCTCTCTCTT
>CM042166.1:64254156-64264156 GCA_023376005.1 Doryteuthis pealeii
CGAACAGAGTTACTGGATCTGAGGATAGAGCAGGATAAAGGAAGGACAATTTTTGCTCATGACTTATCAAACCGCTTCGCAATATACGGTCAAGAAATTACAGAACGCGTAATTTCTTAGAACATGAGAATCGGTCCCCACCACCACATTTGCGCGGCCTCCGCCACTCACCGCTAGGATCCTGGCTTAAGTAATAGCTGCAAATCTGGAATCTGTTATCTGAATTGATCATTATTGCAGTCGCGGGGCAATACTCGACGTAAACCAGCATAAGATGTAAAAAAAACGAAAAGATAAGAGACAAGCACCACGACGCCCAACAAAGAAACCAACACAATACACAAAACCCCAAAAACCAAAAACAAAAACAAAAAACCAAAAAAAAAACCTAAAAACACAAATACTTGGGTTAATGAAGTATCTTGGGTTCATTATAAATAATGCCATACTCTATCATAAACTATGCCAATATATAACTTTAGTTTTGGTCTCCAATCGCTTTGCCTTAACCATGTATTTCAAAACATCTGCGCTGACATTTTGTTTAGTTGTTTTTCTTACTTTTATAAAAATCACTGAAAAACAAAACACGTGTAAACCATTAACAATACCATCAGTGTTAAAACATTAAACTATGTCATCAGAGTGCCAAACATATGAACTTTAAAGTTAATTATGTGGGCATCTATACAAGTACACTCCGCGCAATCAAAAATCCACTTATATTCTGCTTCTGTGACAAAAGTGTGAATAGCAATACACACCATGAGTACCCGCCCATCTATGATAATGCTTAATAATGCAAAGCCTTATTATCATCGTGTTTCGCCTGTCGACCACGTGTCGCTGTTTTCTACTTTTTTCCCTAATCTTTCTTGTCCTTGTATGTCGTTATAACCTTTCGAAACATCACATCCCATGAAAGCAACCTAGCTGCCAAGATGGGTGTATTCATGGTTAAATCAGGGAAATGGACTCGTTGCCACTTGACCGAGAAATGCCATAAGCATGCTATTTTACACGTTAAAGTCCTGGAATGTGGTAATGTGCATTTTCACTTGTGCTAATACTTGGGGAAAAATAATGAATACCAATTTCCCTGCCCAGTTTATGGGGATATATAGTAGCGGCAGACCCGATCGTGCTTTAATCTTGGTTAGGGCACTGGTTTAGGAGAAGGAAAACTCTGAATTCAAACGACCGTTGAACCTCCGTTTCACAGAAAATTGACATCTGCTGTCACATCGCTGCCGTGCGGAGTTGGTAAATATATAATCCTAACAACTCTCTCCTCAAGTTTCTTCTCCGGGTATTTCAAATAGCACACCTCTCAATTTCTTAACACAAAATTTTTGCTCATTATGCTTTTTCCGCCTCTTTTTGCTCGCCTGGATTTAATGTAAGATGACTTTTTTCAGTCCTGTTTCTTTCTATATTTTAAAAGCTTCAGGTCCATATAATATCAATAGTCCCATTCCCTTTGTCAAAATAACAGTAGGCGGTACTATTCAAGCCAATAAGACGGTTGAAGAGGGCCCTTATTTTGTAAACTTTTTTTGTTTGGTTTGGGTTTCAATTTGTTTTCCCCAGCATATCAACAATCGGTGGGTCCATTTAATGGCCTGACAACGTTTTGAATAAATTCCATGTCCTATAATGGGTGTGTGTAGGCGGCCGGGGCGGAGGGCGCGCGTATGTCTTAGTGACGCTCGGGAGAGAAGTCTATATAAATCGTGATGTAAGATGTCTGTTAGCGAGACCATAGAATGGAGACTGCGGGCGTTTGATAATGAGTAGCCCCACTTTTTTTAGATGTTAGCAGACCTAGGGAAAGCGCATATCTGGTGTGTGGCAATGGAAGCAGTATGTGTGATTTGATCTAAAGTACGAAGAGTGAGACGGCTGTTGGAAGGGTGAGTTGGGCTGGAGGTGGTGTGTCGTATTAGACGTTTGGATGATGAAAGCGGTAGGATAGGCAGTGTTCTCGCGCACCACCACGCGCTTGGGTGGCGGAAGCGTGTGACGGTAGGACGTTAAGTGTATGTCATTTGGTTACTATGGTTAGGAGAACGGCAATAAGAGATTGTACTGGCTTGGTGCGCTATTTTACCGCGATAGAGTTAATCGAGTACACTAAGCAGGACTACGTCGATAACTGGGCACGGAGATGGCTCATGTCTTCACCAACACGTAGGATTTAAACGTTATTCCCGGGACATGACGACCTCAAATCACAGGCCGGTTTCGTAGGCACCCAAAGGATAAAAAGGGTGGGGCGGGGATTTTGCCCATAATTCGGGGCAATAGCGCTCGACCAGGAGCTGTAGTGTGGTCGCTAGAGTCGAGAATATTATGGCGCACACGGATTAATGATTGTATAGCGAGACGAAGTCAGATCGTGCTGGCACGGAATTCGCGGCCTGACTTTCAAACATGAAGGACTCATCTATATTGCTTAGTGGGAGACGTAGGAAAGTATTGCCCGTCGAGTCGATGGCACGCGTTTGCGAAGGAGGTACCTGTAGGTAGAGTGCGTGGGCCGAGCTGATGGCCGGACTTAAAGGATCACAGCTATTATCCGAGAGGAGAGGGCAGTGTATCAAGTGTATGCTGTCAAACAGCCGCGGCACAGAGACTAGGGTGGTTGGGAGCCAAGGGGCCATAGAGGGTATATATGACCAGTGCAGGCCGATCTGGTAGGTGAGAGTCTGGATGCGCTGGTATCGCAAGAGCGACCTGGCAGCTTCAAACTATAATATGGGCATCGGGCGCGATCGGGAGCGCATATGGCTGAAGACGTATAAGAAACGCAGGTGGAGCTCCCGCCGAGAAGTGTATCTCTAAGCGAAGGGGTCGGCATAATGTCGTATATATATTATTTGATGAATGCTCCTTGGATAAAGGAGGTCATGGCTTCCGAAATATTGGGGAATGATAATAAATGAAACTTAACACTTAAACATCCAACAGAGTTCTCATTTATTTTACATCCAAGTTCACACAAAATCCCTAAAACCATATAATATAGAATAGATATAAAACATATATTTCAAGAAAAAAGGATGATATAATATAAGTACAACGGGAGGTGGTCAGAACGCGGGTAGAGACGATCTTGCGATGCGACATACGGTGAGAATATAGAGGTACTTACGCATTCAGATAATTGGAAGGCAGAGGTATGGGAAATAAGGAGGAAACGCGCCGATTAGATCAAATGGAGGGATCACACTGGCAGGTATTAGTATCGAGCTTCGCCTTTTCCTGCCATGGTTGAAAAGTCACAGGGACGGACGGCATCCCGTAGGCAGATCAAGAGGTAATGATGGCTATGGGTTCGGGTCCGGACAGGCGTGAGGCGGCAGGCCGGAAGAGTGGCGGCGTAGAGCGCATTGAGAATCTGGCATGAGAGTGGCCGTAGCGTACAAAACATTAGTTAGTTGGGATGAAGTTTCGACAATGAATATGACAGCGGGATATAGACACAACATAATAAGTTAGCCTCAATACGGGGAGTAGAGAATATTATTATCATAATGGTACAATACAGTAATAACCTAAGTTCGCTCGCAGGAGGATAGAGACAGAGAATCCGCACTGAATTAATCAAGGATATTGATTAATTACAGCCAGGATTGTACGTGTGTGTATTGTTTGGCATTGGAGAGGTTAGTGAACAGACCTCGCAGTCAGGAACCTGGACTTTGAAATTGAAAATTGAGCGGAAAGGTGATATTTTCCAAAGGATCAAAATATAAAGCATTATGAGAATCCTCTTATATTATGCTTTAAATGATTTATAAGAATTATAGAGGATTATCGTGTATGATTATAGTGTTTAGTGCAACTAAATGTGATTTTGCATAAAAGCGCCTAAAGTTTCCGGAACTAATTGCTCTTGGTCAAAGATCAAAACCACTGAACGGTATACTTATAAGGTCAATGCCCGACGCCATTTGTTAGTTTAGATCGGACTCAGAGAAGTGCTGATCAAACAACACGAGTTGGAATGCAGGTGAGAAAGGGACTCAAACCCCGGCCCGGGTCATTTTTAATAGAGGGGGGGGGGGGGGCTATGATGCTGTAGAAGGCCCGAGAATTCAATGAATTAGAAAAATACCCGCACACTGCGATGCATTCAAGCCGCATCTTTAAGAGTGTATTTGAATATATATATATCAAATATAATTATATATATTATATATATAATAAATAATATATATATACTTAATAATATAGAATTATGCGTAGTGTGTGTGGTGAAGAAATTTTTATAGAAAACAAACACAGGTGTCATGACATGGATAACTCTTTAATATAATGTCGATAACTACATAAAGTATTTTCTTTCCGTTTTTTAAAAAAAATAAAAAAAACCTTCTTCGGGACAGATTTGATCATATTATTTAAATTTAGCATATATATACAAAGATCTTGAGTGATTTTATTGTCGAATTTAAATAACTAAGGATTTGGTGGAGTAGTGATATGTGGGTTTCAAGGTTACAGACAGGACAAGAAAGACAACACACAATCTCACAAATTCATCGCTTTTGAGAAATCCCAGTGAAAAACCTTTGTAAAAAAAATCTCTAAATCTCCTAAAATTACTATATAATAGATAAATTCCGAAGAAATTTCCTGTCTTGCAAGGGCCTTTTTTTTCCCCTTGGAATATAAAATTTGAGTTTTTCAATGTAATTCTAAAGTATATTATATAAATTAATATAATTAAAAATATAATACTAAATAATATATAGATATAATAAGATAAAATCTAATGAGTCAGAAGAAAGAAATACCTACTAAAATTTTTCGCTTAAATATAAATGCTCTTTCAGAGCAAAGATCTGAACTAGAGAACTGGTGGGGAGCAAACTCATTAAATTAAGTAGCTCGTTAATGATTACCACGATGTTCTTCGTGATGTCGAAATGAATCATTTAAGAGAGATGAGCCATAAACTAAAAAACGAAAAAAACGCGGGACCAATAGATAAACAAAAAAAAAAGATAAAGGAAGACACACAATTTAAATCTATTATTTATTATATTAATATTTTATATAATTTAAAAAATTTGGTTATTTTTTATTTAAACAAAAAAAAAATAAAAAAAAAAAAAAAATATTTTTTTTTTTTTTTTATAAAAAAGTAAAATTGAATTAATTTTTTTTTTGTATTTTGTTTGGTTTTTGGGTGGTTTTTGGGTGTGCTGGTGCTGGCCGTCCGTTCTTGGGTTTTTCTAGTGTTTTTTTTTTTATTTGTTTTGTTTTTTGTTGAGTTGGTGGTTACTTATCGGTCGGTGGTCTAGTTGGGGAGGTGCTGGTGAGCGGTGGGTGACGATGGGTGATGGGATGAGAAGCGCTGTAGGGTTATTGAGTTGTTAGTTTTTTTTTGCGGTGTTGGTTAGGGTTGTATTTTTGTTATTCGTTGGTGGTTTTTTTTTATTTCTTTGTTTTTTTTGGCTTTTTTTTGGATGTTTTTTTTTATATCGTGTTTGTGTTTTGTTTTTTTTTTTTTTTTGTGTGTGTTTTCTGTGTTTTTGGTTCTGCTCTTTTTTTTTTTTTTTTTGGGATGAAACCTCGGGCAATCCCCGCCGCCCCCATCAGAGGGAGAAGCATGCCACTGATTTGGGAATTTGGGCAAAAGAAACCAGTAATACACACACAGCAAACTACACATATATAACAATTGTCTAATTTCTTTTACATGAATCGGTTTTGGATAGTGGGGGTGCCTTGGGGGTGATTTTAAGTTGGACGGTGGGTGGGGGATGATTGGTTGGAAGCTCCTGTGGGGGGTGTGGTGGCTGGTGGTGCCTGTTCCTTTGGCACATAAACCAAATAATAAATAAAAAAAAATAAAAATAATTATATATACCACTCTACCCCCCGTTCCTCTTAAAACACTTTAACAAAAGCCCTGGGACTAGGGGAGGTTTATTTTCCACTGCTGCCACTACCCCCTTTATATGTCGAGCAGTCAGAAAGGCACACATTTAATACGGTCGGGATGCATCCCTTTATTCGAGCGGGATTTTTTCACACCTAAGGGGGGATCACTACGTATTGCTTAATCAAAAAGCAGATTTACGAACATGGCTGACATTTAGCTTTAGTTCCTCCTGGCGGTTTTGTATGAATATATATATATATCTTATATATATATAATGCACAAATTTTTTTTTTCTTTTGGCCAAAATTGTACCAATAGATTATTTTTTGTTGGTACAATTAATCTTGGGTCTTTTCTTTTTTTCAAATGCTCCTTACTCCCCGGTTGAATGTTTGGTAGTATATTTTACAATCAAACTATTTGCTAGTTTTTTTCTCACCGCGAGGATTTACCAACAAGTTTGGTATATCAAAATTATATATATATATTATATATATATATAATATATATATATATATAACTAAAAAAATATGTATACAAGATGTGTCAAAAGTATCGTGATTTGTACTTTTTGACACACCTGTATTCTGAAAAATGTTCCATTCATTAATTTTTTCAGAAATAGATGTGTGAAAAAAGTACCAAGTTTAAAGCTCTATTTTCAAGATAGAAATGAAGAATGAATGGAACGTTATTTTTTTTTCAGAATACAAGGTGTGTAAAAAAAAGAGGGTAAGATCCCTAAACAAGGAGCTAAACTGCATCTGACTGTTTGCAAATTATTTTATTAGATAGAAATAGATGTGTTGCATATAATACTTACGTTGTATCTTACGTTTAGTGCAGTGGAGAAGCATGCATCATTTATCTTTTTCATTTGTTCTTTTTTATTTGTTTACATGAAATCGCTGATTTTGCTTAGAATTTGATATTTTTTATTCTTCTACAAACTCTTTAGTTTTTTCTTTATTTTCTACTTCTACCCGGCGTCGCCAAGTTGTATAATTACCAGGGGCTTTTGTATTTATTTATAGGCTCGTAAGCTCTTTTTCAGAGAGAGAGAGAGAGAGAGAGAGAGAGAGAGAGAGAGAGAGAGAGAGAGAGAGAGAGAGAGAGAGAGAGAGAGAGAGAGAGAGAGAGAGAGAGAGAGAGAGAGAGAGAGAGAGAGAGTATCGTCAAATTATTCTATGTTCATAGTATCATGCTCAGTACCGCTGTCCCACCCATACGAGGGACTGGGACCCAAACGTCTGACTCCTACGAGGGCCGAAGGAAAGAGGCAGATTTTCTTTTTCCCGTTTCTCGTCCCGTGTTACATCCGGTTCCAGTCAAAACCGGAACTTTCCGTTTTTTTTTAATTCTATTTCCATGGTCATTCTTCGGTCAAATTACTGGCACCCCGTTGTGTGTTTACTCTTCCAAATTTTAAAACTTTGTCCTTATTTCTTCTTCCCCTCTTTCTCTAGAAATCCGAATACAGTTTGATTTTTAATCTCAAATTCTGGTAGACCCTAATAATTCAAATAGAATATTGGTGGTTGATGAACAGTTCATGACATGCAAACACTAAACTTTGGCCCTTACTTAGGCTAGAGAGAGAGAGAGAGAGAGAGAGAGAGAGAGAGAGAGAGAGAGAGAGAGAGAGAGAGTACTGAAAAACGTGTAGAACTTCCCTGTCGTCTTGGGCTGTATAACGCACCGACTGTACCTCTACAGAGAGGTAAAATCTCTTCAATGGGGTCACCTGTTAGCCATGTGTGGCGACCAATGATGCTTACAGACGGAATCCTGGTTGATGACCAGTTCATGACATGCAACACTCCACTCTTTGAGAGAGGGGAGGGGGTCACAGAAGCGCCCTCCGATCAATCGACTGTTCACGTCAAGCCCTAGCACCTTTATGATTGTCACAACCATATTGTTCTTATGGTAAAGCCCCTACCCTTTTTATCATGTATGTGCTAGACGGCGGTGTCTGAGGGTCTTAGTGTCCTGTGTATGATGTTAAATGTTAATACAGTGACAATTATTTCTATGTTGCAGGTTCAATCCTGGCCAAGGGGGATAATAGCATACAATAGCTTAGCACTTATACTCGGCGATGGTTAACGGAATTCGAAGAGTCTACCCCCGTGGATTGAATAAAGGGTTCGGTTCGAAGTTCTGTGAAGGCTCCTGATTACGGCATGAAGACTACCGAGTTCGACAAAAAGGTTCCGGAGTTCGACAAAAAGGTTCCGGAGTTCGAAGAAAAGGTTCCGGAGTTCGGCAAGAAACGCATGAAGAAGGCTGGCGACGACATCCTTGTCTATCTATACATATATAAAGGGCAGTTGTGTGAATTTGCATTTCCTACCTAGGCGACGCTGGGTAGCCGCTTCTAGTATATCAATAAAGATGTGCACAAGTGGATGAACATCAAAATAATTCAAATAAAATTTATCTGTAGATTTGACCAGAAATTAAAGTAGAATTTGTTTAATCTAGTCTAATCAACTACCGGAAGCCGAGTTATTGGTATTTTTTGGGTAGTTCTATTTTAGTGTAGACTTTAGCAAGATCCAATTCAAAATAAAAGTAAACAAATAAAATTATTGATTAATTAATTGATATTGAAATAGATATATAATTTTTTTTTCACTATATGGAGGTGTGTAGTGCAATGGTTGGTGACGTTGGAAATTGAATCCTCAAAATTTGAGCTTTCAATTCAATTGATTGGCGGAGTTATGTCGATTTTTAGCTCTCCAAATTTGTGGGGGATCGCGAAAAATGACGACTTTTTGTAACCTATTTTTTTCTGTAAAATGAGTTCTAGAGCTTCCCTACTCCTAAAAATTGGTTTGTAATAGCATTTTAGCACAAGAAAAAGTTTTAAAGTCAACCAAAGTTATTAATGATTTTTTTCATGGTAAGATTAATATCACGATGTGGCACTGCACCTATGACAACAATTTTCTCGAATTTTATTTCACATATATTGAACCTTATTTCTACCAAAAAGATAGTTTGATATTTGCTCAGAACCTAAGCTGATTTGACATGGAATTACCCCCTCCATATATAATATATATATATACTGTTGTATGTGATGTTATTCCATTCGCCTGTGCAATGCCGGGTATCCGTTCTAGTCAGCAACCAAAATTGCAATGAAGTTCTTTAATAAAGTGATAGCAAATGAAACGAAGTAAAGACAAAATAAATCAAAGAATTGTACAAGAAAAATTCAATAACGTTTACGACATGTAAAGCTAAAAAGTTTGATAAACGAACAGAGAAATTGGGGTGTACTCAGTCAACATAGATGTATTGATTTGTTGTGGCTTTCTTTAATGTCTAGAAAAGAGAGAGAGAGAGAGAGAGAGAGAGAGAGAGAGAGAGAGGAGAGAGAGAGAGAGAGAGAGAGAGAGAAGAGAGAGAGAGATTCATAAAGAAAGAAAGAGACAGACACACACACTCATAAAGTGAAAGAGGGTGACACATGCAGATATACATGAGAGGGGCACACACACTCAGATAGATCGATCGAACGATAGATAGATAGATAGATGGAGAGAGAGAGAGACAGAGGGAGAGAGAGAGAAAGAGAAAATAAGAGACACACACTCACACAGAGTGAGAGCGATTTATATATATAGAGAGACATATATATATATATATATATATATATATTAGAGAGAGAGAGAGAGAGAGAGAGAGAAAGAGACACACTAAGAGAGAGAGGGGGAGAGTACACCTACACACACACACTCATAGAGATAGACTCACACACATACACGCTCAACGATATATATATATATATATATATATATATATATATATATAGAGAGAGAGAGAGAGAGAGAGAGAGAAAAGAGAGATACACACTCACAGAGAGTGAGAGAGAGAGGGACAGACAGGAAGACCGAAACAGAGGGAAAGAGAGGAGAGGAAGAAGAAAAAACGAGAGTCACACACACACAAAACACACACACACACACACACACACACACACACACACACACACAGGTTTCAGAACTCTGAACCATTAATCCAAAAATGCACGATTTTCTAGTCGAGCTACTGTTTCCTGTCTTATCTTTTAAGAACCGAGTCTCGGAA
>CM042166.1:64269156-64271656 GCA_023376005.1 Doryteuthis pealeii
TTAAGCCGTTCAGCTCGGAATTTATCGCCTATTTAGTCCAATCTTAAACATATCGATATGGTTGAAAAAAAAAAGAGAAAATAATCTTTCTGAATATATAATTTGTATGAGTCTTTATCCATTGAATTATTTTTTATAGCGAGTTAGAAAAAATTATTTTGCTTCGGACAGCAAAAGTATGTTTTAACGAAAAATCAAATCTTATTCATATCGCAATCTTTTTATTCCTGTCTTTAAAATATTAATTTAGTTAGAAATGAAATTAAATAATCTATCTTGCAAATATCTATTTGATAAGAAAGATGTGGTTTTATCGATTGATATTATTTTTACAGCGAAGTAAATAACAATGATAAGTGAATTAAATAATAAGCGAAGTAAAAAAAAAGTAAAGTCGACAGGGCGACCTTAAAGTCGGTATCAGCCAGTCAGCGAGGGAGTCTATCCCCTTTTCAATAGCGCTAGACCAAGGAGATTGTTTTTTTAGCATCTGAGCTGGAGCGCCACACCTACCATCAGCTCCTTACTTTACCGCACAGATCCCTGTGCTACTCATACGCTGAGTTGGCGGGGACCGGTATCGAACTAGGAACCTTGTGGTTTCTAGCCGAACGCTCTACCGACTGAGCTAACCCGGCCCCTAATAAGCGAAGTAAATAACAATAATAAGCGAACTTTGTTTTTAATTTTTTCGTATATATACAAAAGAGTTTTAGAAAAAAAAGCCTTTTACGAAAATAGGTAGTTAAATTATATAACTACTTATTTCGTAACTAAGTAAACATATAGTTATATTGTAATAAAAACAAAAAAAATTATAATAAAAATACGATGTAGTTGTATAAATTATATGAAGAAGTTTAAATTAACATTTCGTATATAAACAAAACAGTGTTTGAAATGTTAAGTTAAACTTAAACATAAAATAAAAATGATTCTAATGTAACTTGAATGAGAAAATTTGTTATTTAATTTATCATAATTCTAATGATAGATAAATAGGCAGATTTAAAAAAAAATTAAGTCACCACTTTTTGTTTTCTCTCTTTTTTTAGATTTTTTTTTTACTAATAAACCGTCAAAAATGGTCTTTCGAACTTATCTCGGCTGAAATTGAAAAACGGTCTGAAAATTAGGGTTACCTGGAAAAACAGAACTGTTAATTTTAACTAGGGGGATTTAGGTTAGGGTTGGGGTTTAGGGTTAGTTTAATGGGAAAATAAATAAATAATTTGGGTTCTGTTTTTTCTGGGTCACCTATATACAGGGGGACCCAGAAAAAACAGAACCCGCAAATTTTGTAATAAAACTTAATTTTAACTAGGGGGTTTAGGGGTTAGGGTTAGGGTTGGGGTTAAGGTTGGGGTTTAGAGTTAGTTTAATGGGAAAATAAATAATTTGGGTTCTGTTTTATTTTTTTTTGGTCACCCTAATTTTCCGACCGTTTTTCAAGTTCAGCCCTCAAGATTTCTTTTAATCATTTATTAAGATTTTTTAAAAACTTTAGAAATCACTTTAATTCATTCCTATTAATGTAGTCTCGAATTTATTTCGACCGTTTATTCATTAGACAATTCTAGGCGATTTTTAAAAAATTGATAAATATTTATCCCTTATTAGTTACCACCAATTTTCCCTGTGAAATTTACCCCACCCTTATATTTAACACAATGAAACTTGCATAAAAATTAATATTATCTTGAAAATGTTTTTTTCAATTCGAAAGATGAAACATTAAACAAACTCCTGATGATTTTAAAAAAATTTTCAGCTTACGGAAATAATGAAAATTACGATTGAAAACCAATGTTTTCATTTGTTGCACCGTTAAATCAACTGAAATTTTAATTCTTTTTAGTCCGGTCATGGACCGGGTACTTAAGCTAGTATATATATATATATATATATATATATATGATTGACAAACCCCTCCACACGAGCAGGATGACACACAAAGCCATTTTAAGCTGAGTGTAATAGGTTTAAATTCAGAGTTTAATATATATATATATATATATATATATATATATATATATATATATATTATGTGTGTGTGTGTGTGTGTGTGTATAAATGCTCCCAAACCTAGCCACACGACCGAAACACGGTGACTGAGGATAACAATATATATACTCTTGTGCGTTCATATATATATATATATATATATATATATATATATATATATATATACTCTTAAACCGACCATCTAATATTGATAATGGCTTCATAGACCAACTCGATCAGTTCCCCATTAAGTATGAGTTGGATATTCAACCAACAATTAATGAAGTTTATAGGGCTGTTGCACAAATGAACCGAGGAAAAGCCCCAGGACTGGACAGAATTAATGCTGAACTACTTAAATGTGGTGGCCCCAAACTGAATGAGATGCTGCATGAAGTATTAATACACACTTGGACAAAAGGAGCGCCACAGGATTGGAGAGATTTACTTCTCATTCCTTTGTTCAAAAACGGTTCTAAAAGCCTATGTGACAACT
>CM042166.1:64276656-64299156 GCA_023376005.1 Doryteuthis pealeii
AAGTTACAACACTTCCTGTGACTGTGAAGTCCGATGCTTGAGAAACATTTTCGACCACAGATGTCGCATGTGAAGGCTGTCCCTGAAGATGTTGATGTGCTGGTGTTTTTTTTTTGCCGCTACTTTCTTCTGGACCTCTTATCTTCATAGTGTTGCGTCACAGTTCCCAATATATTCGAGCCAAAAACGACTTTTAGATATACGAGCAAGAATATGCTACCTTCGGGAGTAAGTATTTAAGTTTTAATGTAATGAAATATATTGACCTAGAAAGGAAGGGTCGGGTTACGAGGGAGTTCAATAAGTAATGCCAGTTGTTTGATCTAGCTGAAATTTTGCATGTGCAATTATTTATATCTCTATAGATTAAGCGGCAAATTACAGCTCTGAACTAATTGTAGTTTCTGGTTTACAGGTGTTTTAACTGAATCAAGTGTGAAATGGAGCCTGTTGAGTGTCGAGCAGTGATCCAGTTTTTGTATTTGAAAGGACGCACACCACGGGAGATTTTTGATGAAATGAAAGTAACTTTTGGTGATGATGCCCCGTCATATGGCCTTATAAACGCTGGCATCGGGAATTCAAACATGGTCGGAACTCTGTGGAAACAGCTCTTAGATCTGGTCGCCCCTCTTCTGCCATTGATGAGGCATCTGTCCGTCAAGTTGAGGCTGCCATTTTGGAAGATCGACGCATAACTATTCGCCAAATAGCCCATGAGGTCAAGATTAGTACCGGGTCTGTGGAAATTATCATTCATGGCGATTTGCATATGCAAAAGGTGTCTGCCAGATGGATTACCAAGTTGCTCACACCTTTCCAGAAACAAGAACGTGTCGAGTGCTCGAGGATGAATTTGGAGATGTGCCAAGAAGATGAGTCAACATTTTTCAAAAGACTGATTACACAGGATGAAACCTGGGTCCATCACTATGATCCAGAGACCAAAGCCCAGTCAATGCAATGGAAGCACCTTGACTCACCTCCTCCAAAGAAGGTAAGGGTGCAGCCCTCCGCTGGCAAGGTCATGCTCACAGTCTTCTGGATCAGGACGAAGTAGTGATGACAGATTTCCTGGCAAAGGGTACCACAATTACAGGAGCCTATTATGCTTCACTTTTGAGGAAATTAAGAGAAGCTATCAAAATCAAGAGGCGGGCAAGATCAGCAAAGGCATCCTCCTCCTGCAGGTCAACGCTCCGGTCCACAACTCGCATGTCGCCAGATCAGAAGCACAGGCGTGCGGCTATGAACTACTCCCCCATCCCCCTACTCTCCTGACCTTGCACCCTTTGACTTTCACCTCTTCCCAGCCATGAAGTTGTTTTTTTTTAAAGGAAAGCGTTTCCCAGATGATGCAGCCTTGATTTCTGAAGTCACGTCGTGGTTGGAGGACCAATCTGGGGTGTTCTACAAAAACGGTCTCCAGAGCTGCATCAAATGATGGGAGAAATGCGTAACTCTGGTGATTTCTCCCATTGTTGATGTTGAAAAAGACTATTGTTGATGTTGAAAAAGCCAAGTTTCGTTGCTCTACTGCTATGGGAAGTGGGTCAGGGGCATTACTTATTGAACGCCCCTCGTAGCGCAGCCGGTAGAGCGTTCGGCTAGAAAGCACAAGGTTCCTAGCTCGATACCGGCCCTCACCAACTCAGCGTATGAGGAATATTTTGCAATATAAGATGTGCTCTAATTCCCTGCCTTGATTTATAGACTAGCCGAGGGCACGTGATTTACTAATCCAGCCAATCAACAAACCATACTAAGTGGCTGATACACTATTTAAACCCCCCACATTCTGTAGGCGACGATACCCGAGCGGTTAAGCTGTCCGACTGATGCTGAATCGATCGGGTTTCTATCGCGGCTGGAACGCAGGAACGTGTATCATAATTACAATTACGCTCACTGAGGACGGACATATGATTACCAGATCTTTACCAGAGGAACCAAAGGATTCATTATCGAGAGACTCTTTTCCTCTAATGTATGGTAATCTAAAAGCGTGATAATACGTGTTTGTTTTGTTTTATTTTATGTTAATCTTCTGAATTGGAATTTTCGCTTTTAAAAGAAAGAAATAAGTTTAACAAGGAAATGTGCACATACAAAGGATCAACAATCGTTTAACTGGAGAAATCTTCTTAAGGAGTTAATTCTCCGAAAATATTTATCTAGGGTCCTGTAAATCGTTTTAAATCAGACTTTGATAAAGAAACTATGCAGTGGAAATCAGCTCTGTTTCTTTGGAATACAATTGAAATTTCAGTTTATAAAACACAATAAAGAAACAGACTTTTCAAAGAGATGTTTGATTTGTCCTACATCAATTAGAGATTTTCAACTTACCATAAAACACCATTTTTTTATAATATTCTGACATTAGTAATTCACTATTATCAAGTTTACTTTCATGAAATCTAATCAATTTTCTCTTATAAAAGATATAACATTTTGTTAGTTTTTCCTCTCATAATAATGATATGCCGTGACAGACATGAGATTGTAAACAATGTATTAAGCGAATGTAGCAAACTAGCACAACGGGAGTACAAAACTAGACACGACTGGGTTGGAAAGGTGGTCCACTGGGAATTTTGCAAAAAATTAAATTTTGACCATACAACAAAATGGTATATGCATAAACCAGAATCTGTTCTTGAGAACGGAACGCATAACTTTCTTTGGGACTTTGAGATAAAAACGGATCACCTTATCCCAGCAAGTGTTGATTAACAAAAAAGAAAGAACTTGTCAACTGGTGGATTTTGCAGTTCCAGCAGATCACAGGATGAAGATGAAGGAAAACTTTAAAAATGGACAAATACCTGGACGTTGCCAGAGAACTGAAAATGTTATGGAATATGAAAGTTAAAATGATACCAATTGTAGTTGGTGCACTTGGAAGGGTCCCAAAAAGTTTGGAAAAAAGATTGGAAAATTCCAGATTTTCCAATCTTTTTTATCAGAGGAAAAATTGAGACACTCCAGAATACTGCACTGCTGCAATTTCTCAGAATACTCAGAAGAGTCCTGCAGACGTAAGAAGACTTGTTGCAACTTAGACTCCAGTGAAATACCATCAGCTAATGCTGATGTGAAAAACTCAAAAGGAGTGAATAAAATAATATCTTTCCAGCTAGTTGACGAAGGCCGGTATCGAACAAGGAACCTTGCGATTCCTAGGCATGTGCTCTGCCGACTGAGCTAAATCACCCCCCCCCCTGTCCGCCTGATACCTACAATGTACCACACTCCACCAACTTTACTTAGTTGTGCTATAACGTCCATTTCCTACGAAAATAACCATTACACCCCGCATCTCCACTCTTATTTCATATATGAATATAGGTAAGAGATTCATTAACTTTTTAAATCCCGAGCAACACTTGATAGCTCTGTTAGTACTATGATAAAGATCTATAATAATAATAATAATAATAATAATAATAATAATACCGGGCTAGGAAATGATTGAATCATTAATCTTGCACCTAAAACTACATCCTGGGTTTCAAGGTTAAAACGCGGGAAATATTGGATTCCATCATTTTTGTACTTTCCACTCGCTTCACCCCCATACTCTCTCTCTTTCTCCCTCACTCTCTCTTTTTCTTCCTCACCTTGTCTCTCTCGCTCACTCTCAATCCTACCCCCCTCTCTCTCTCTCGCCCTTTTTTTTTCAATAAGTTATATTTGCTGTTCTTTTTGTGCAATCAACATTCTGATTTGTGCTATTAATGGCACAGGGATCGTCAGCAACGATAATTGGTTACTGGATTTGAATAACTGATGCTATCTTCAAATGAAAAGAATTGATCATTATATTTTCCGACAGTGAATATGCTCAGCCTTTAAATAACCAACAATTTCGCGTGACAAAAAATCCATTAAAATGAACCCAGTATTCATCCGACACAGAACTCAATCTAAAGGTTAACTTTATTTGTTTAACGATATTCCGTTTATATATATATATATATATATATATATATATATATATATATATATATATATATATATATATATATATATAACGCAAGGCTTTCCTATAAAAGGGATGGAGAACTCTATCACGGCCTTTACATACATTCAGAGGTGTGTATTAAAACAGTTAAGATCCCCTTCGCATTCTGTAGGCGATGATACCTGAGCGGTCATGCTGTCCGACTGATGCTGAATCGATCGGGTTTCTATCGCGGCTGTAGGTAGCTTACAAATGTCTGGACAGACTGAAGAGATTTGATAAGTCGAAACACGGTGTCTGTGGATGACTATATATATATATATATATATATATATATATATATATATATATATATATACGAGGGTGAGTCAAAGAGTAATGCCATTTTGTTTAGGACAGGTATAATTACCAACACAGGAACATGTATCATACACCAAAATGAAGGTCATATATATATATATATATGGCTGAGTGACAGCAAGACCTAAGGAGACATATATATATATATATATATTATATATATATATATATATATATATGAGTCTCCTCAGGTCTTGCTGTCACTCAGCCATATATATATATATATATATATATATATATATATATAGACCTGAGGAGACTCATATATATATATATATATATATATATTATATATATATATATATATATATAAGGCTGAGTGACAGCACGACCCGAGGAGACTTGCTGTCACTCAGCCTTCAGGGGAATTTCAATAGCGATAGCTTGGGTTTAAAGATTAATCCCAGTCGAAAAAAAACACAATTTATGAGCGGTTATAAATTGTGAACAAACCTGTAGCTAGTCTGTTTGATTTAAAACCAGGGAGTCTTTGGAAAATGACCCTGTGGGCGGTTAATAACTATCCCCCCCCCCGCGGCGGAATCAACTATGGGCTAAGAATAAATAAAAACTTGATCAAGAACAAAAAATGTCTTATTGTGTTTATTATTAATATAATTAAGAACTTATCAGCTCAGACATGTCTGTAAGAGGAACTAACAGAAAGAAAATCAACACCCAGCAGGAGCTCTTAATAGAAGTCAGCCCAAATAAGATGGCGGACAGACAAGATGGCGAATAGTCAAGATGGCGGCCAGACAAGATAGACGAAGAGTAAGCAGTAAGAAGTGTACCTAGAATGATCACGTCGCTAATTTAAGTATGTGTTTCTATCTATTATATGCCCGAGAATGTCAGAATTGTATATATTACTATATAACAGTCGGTCGCAATTTAAGCTTAAACGGCAAGGCTCTCCTATAAAACGGATGTGAGCTCCCTAGCAACTGTAACACTCCTAAAAAAAGCCCAAAACAAACAAAACAAAAAACAAAAGAAAAAAACAACAAAAAACACATGAATCCCTAAATCAAAAGAAGACAAATGAGAAAAAAAAACAACAACAAAAAATCTATATGGATATTTCAGAAGATTTCAGAAGAATAGTAGATTCTGCTTAACATTGAGAAACACAAGGATTCTGTTTAACATTTAGTTTGTTTAACACGGACGAACCGATCAACAACACATGGATTCTGCTTAACACTGCGGAACGCAAGGATTCTGTTTAACATTTAGTTTGTTTAACACGGACGAACCGATCAACAACACATGGATTCTGCTTAACACTGCGGAACGCAAGGATTCTGTTTAACATTTAGTTTGTTTAACACGGACGAACCGATCAACAACACATGGATTCTGCTTAACACTGCGGAACGCAAGGATTCCACTCAAAATGGATCAAACTTAATACTACAAGGGATCTCCACTGCAAAGTGCTCTCACTTGCAGCCAAAAAATGGCCACAAGAAACTTAACATTCTATTATTTCTTCTCAAAATCTTTCTGTCGCTATTTATAATCATATTTTACAATGTGTCTAAGACACTGGTAAGCAAGTTTATATTGTGCATCATACAATAATTTTTAAATCTTCCAGCCAGACAAAAATAGACTTATTTTTTTATAGATCTTACCACCAACGTCGCTATCTTTATCTCCTTGAATAAAAGAAAGCCCCCATTGTTCACTTCTGTTTACAAATTTGCAAATCGAGTTGATCACGTGCTGTTCCCGCCAACTTATTGGTTACCAAAATTGAACTATAGGAATAAATCAATTTTCAAAATATTTTTAAAAAGATAATTCAGATAAAAAAATACACAGAGTGGACCTGTAAGTAATGACCGCCCTGTCGTCTGCGGCGTTAGAATGCACCGACTCCCCGAATGGATCCACCTATTGGCCGTGGGTGGCGACCCGTGATGCTTAAGGATAGAACCTAGGTGGTTGAGCAGTCTATGATTTGCAATACTCCACTTTGGTCCTTACTTAGACTAGACGGGCGGTTGGAGAGGCCCCCTCCGATCAATCGGCTGGTCACGTCAAGCCTTCGCATATATATGATTGACCCAACCGTATTGCCCTTATGGCAAGCCCCAACCCCTTTTTATCATATGGGTGCTAGAAGGCGGTGTCTGAGGGTTTACATGTCCTGAGAATGACGTTAAACTCTATCTGATGGTGAGGTTCCAGTGTTGGAGGTTTGGGGAATGTGGAGCACCCCTTCATTCCTATTTCTCCCTTGTCCACTCTGACCCGGAGTGGTAGTACCTGTTAGGGTCCCATGTATGGGTTATATAGAAAAATGTACTTATAAAAAAATTGAGTATCCATTAAGAATGAATTTATTTCAAAACTTTATCGGCATTAAATGACCCACTGAGGTTGATATGTCGTAAAACAAAATAAACCTTAAAACATCGTGTAAGTAATGGCAATGAAAGAGTACTCCACACACGCCCAGAATTCTAGAATTGGAACTTCACCACTAGATGCAGTTTAACGTCATACCAAGGACATTAAGACACTCAGAAGGAGAATGGTTAGATTCATGCCTTTCCAAGGGTTTAAGCAGAGTTTAATAGGATTGAATTCAGATTTTTCATTCTAGACAAGTTTTTGTGCCATATTCAAAGAACCCAGTCGGTTCAACTTGTAATTTTTCTTCCCTTTCTTTCTTTATAATAAAAACGAAATAGTCTATTATTTCGCTGAAGTGACGACACTCGTATGAACTAAGAATGCGGCGGATAAGTACCACCAAATAATCAGGATTTACGTTTTTGCATTTCATCTTGGACGATTTAGATTGTCTCATTCTTAACCAGAGGGTGTTGCAAGACGATAACTGTTGTACTTTTAAGGACTACGAGTATTAATATGTAGATAAGAATGCATTGAAAAAGATTTTACTATAAAATTGCATGGGACATGATTTTACTATAATAATGTATTGGATATAATTTTACTATGAAAATATATTGAAAATTATTTTACTATAAGAATACATTGGAAATCCTTTTGCATAATAATGCATTGGAAATGAGTTTACAATAAGAATGCATTGGATGACGATTTGAACAGACATTTTTTAAATTAGAGGGCGTTGCAATTAAGGAACACGATTATTAATATGTAACGTATGCATTAGAAATGATTTTACTATGAAAATTCATTGGAACTGATTTTACAATAAAAATGCATTAGAAATGATTTTACAATAAAAATGCATTAGAAATGATTTTACAATAAAAATGCATTAGAAATGATTTTACAATAAAAATGCATTGGAAATGATTTTACAATAAAATGCATTGGAAATGATTTTTACAATAAAATGCATTGAATATGATTTTACAATAAAATGCATTGGAAATGATTTTACAATAAAATGCATTGGAAATTATTTTACAATAAAAATGCATTAGAAATGATTTTACGTTAAGAATTCATTGGATGACGATTTGGACGGTCTCTTTTCTAATCAGAGGTGTTGCAAGATGAAAACGGTCGTATTTTAAAAGAATACGAGTATTAATATATAAAGAATTCATTGGAAATAATTGTACAATAAAAATTAATTGGAAATGATTTTACTATAAGAATGCATTGGACGGTCTCTTTTTTTAACAAGAGGGTATTTTGCAAGATGATAACGGCCGTACAATAAATGAACACGAGTATTAATATATAAATAAGATTTTGGTAAGTATGCCAAAAACACAAGGTAAGTACATTGAAATTATGCCGTCTGACTAATTCTAATTTCTTCACAATTTTTAATACTGATTTTTTTTCCTCGAATTTGTAGACATTTTTGATTATTAATTTTTAATAGGATTTTTGTATGATTAATGAAGATATTTCCTTTTTTGCGGCAGATGTGAACATATCAGTTTTATTACCAAGTGTTCTACTAAACCCTCAGACACCGCCTTCTAGCACCCATATGATAAAAAGGGGGTGAATCAAAAACTAATGCTATTTCGTTTAGCACAGGTATAATTATCAACACAGGAACATCTATCATACTGGTTCATTTTCATGTATGATACATGTTGTTATGTTGGTAGTTATACCTGTCCTAAACAAAATGGCATAACTTTTTGAAACACCTCGTAGGTGCATTGACATTAACAGATAAAGATCCAAATAGATATACGTAAAACGATAGTTGCAGACTTGGGTAGATAGATAGATAGGTAGATAGATATTAGCCGGGTGAGTTTCATATCTATGAGCAGTCTAAGTTAGTTTGTTAGATAGATACATAGATAAATAGATAGATATAAGCAAGTTGTTAGTTAATCATATATTATATATATATATATATATATATATATATATATATATATATATATATATATAGATAGATAGATAGATAGATATGAACAGTATAAGATAGATAGATAGATAGACAGGCAGACAGACATATATATATGTATATATATATATATATATATATATATATATATATATATATATATATGAATAGATAGATAGATATGAACAGTCTGAGATTAATAGATAGATAGATATGAACAGTCTAAGATAGATAGATAGATAGATATGAACAGTAATTTAGATAAAAGAAAGAAACATATATATACAAGGGTGAGTAAAAAAGTAATACCATTTTGTTTAGGACAGGTATAATTACCAACATCACTTATGAGTTCATCCTTGCTTGTTCGCCTCACATGGATGGTTTGTGTGATATGCGGCAGGTGGCCGTACAGCTGTTTTCTCTTGGAGTGTTGTTTCAATGTCTTGTTTATGATAGCGTAGAAGCCATCACATGAGCAAGCCAGTGTAGGTCATCCAGCAAAGACGTACATAGACCAACTCTGCGCGGATACTGGACACTGCACAGAGGACCTCCCGAGGGCAATGAATGATAGAGAGATTGCCATGGATGTCCGTGCCGCTAGTGTGACATAATGATGGTAATAATAATTACCAACACAGGAACATGTATCATACATCAAAATGAAGCTGGTCCTCTGTAGATAGCATCCCTATTTCTCCACATAGTCACCGTTTCTCTCAATAGCAATGTTCCACCTTCGAATGAGAGCATGTATCCCTGCCCCATACAATTCTGTTGACTGTTCTTTGAGCCACTTAACTACACTACGTATCTTCCATACCCACTAGATTTCGGCCCCAGGTAAAGGTCGGTCACACTGATAAATGGTATATGCATAAACCAGTTGTGGAGGCGTGTGGCGTAATGGTTAGACTCGTATGAAATGGATACGTCAGCTCGAGTTCAAATCCTGGACGAGGCTGTTCGCATTTCATATAGTGCGAATACTTTTGCGAAAGGTATGCACCCAACTACTCTCCCTCGAGCTATGGGTAGATAATACGGCAGTTTGGCCCTTTAACCTTGGCTAGGCAACGCCACGTCTCGCTCACAGTGTATTGTCCCAAACTCACTCCAAACTCTCATCCTTCCACATTTCGACATACGACACGTCTCGATCAATAGAAAAATACCACGTGGCGCTGTGCTGATTCACCCTAAGAAGTTTTTTAGGAGAAATATAAGAATTAAATGTAGATTAGAATGGAAAACTTTTCCATTCTAATCTATATTTAATTCTTATATTTCTCCTAAAAAAACTTCTACGTGCTAATTTACACGTCACTGTTACAAAATGGCTCTACTCCTCTCTCTCCCTATTGTGTTACGCCAGGTACTTTTCACAATATCACATTTTTTCATTAAGGCTTCCCTCTTTTTCGACATACATGTCCGGTACCTAAACTTTTAGCCTCATCAATTTTAGTCTGAACTGACTATTTCGTAATGAAGATATTCAGTGCTTTCTTGTAACCGTGGGAAAATCGATAAGTAAGATAAATTGGGATACAAAGAAAAAAAATGTGAAAAAAAATTCTTTGTTTTTCGCATTCTGTAAATCAGTGCAGCGATAAAGTTCAAATGAACGCAAGAATTCGGGTCTAATTAACAATGTATCCCAAGGGAATCTGGCAAGAACCGAAAACTTGGAATAATCCTTAATCAACAGTCAATAAAAGTTCAACTTGGTTAGATTCCTGGTTTGGTTTGGTTTGTTTTACGGCATATCAACCTTGGTGGGTCATTTAATGCCGACAAAGTTTTGAAATAAATTCATTCTCAATGGATACTCATTTTTTTGTATAAACACATTTTTCTATTTATACCCAGGTATTACCACTCCGGGTCAGAGTGGACCAGGTAGAAATAGGGATGAAGGGGTGCTCCACATTCCCCAATCCTCCAGAACTGGAACCTCGCCATCAGATAGAGTTTAACATCATTCCCAGGACATGTAGACCCGCAGCCACCGCCTTCTAGCGCATATATCATAAAAAGGGTTGGAGCTTGCCATAAGGACAATAGGGATGGGGCATTCATATAGGGGCTAGGGCTTGACATGACCAGTCGTTTGATCGGAGGGGGCGTCTCTGACCGCCCGTCTAGCCTAAGTAAGGGTTTAAGTAGAGTGTTGCATGTCATTGACTGCTCGTCCACCAGGATTCCGTCCTTAAGCATTACGGGTCGCCACTCACGGCCAACACGTGGTCCCATTGGTGGGTTCTTATTCCTGTGCAGTGGTGCAGTCGGTGTATGCTAAAGCCCCACCGACAGGGTTGCAGTTTAGTGCAAAAACACTGGGAAAGTGATTAGTTCTTTTGAACTGTGTGTTGATTTCTCTTCGGTTCCACAGAGCGAGCCGTGTGAAAGTAATTAGGACAATTTATTTTGGGCTGGGGGGATTAGATGAGACGGACGGCCGTGCTATTTCGGGTCCAAATAGCTAAATCTCCGCGCGTTTCACTTGATCGGGGTTACTCATATAATAACGTTAGCTTTTCACTTTACTACACACGTTAGATTACCCTAATCTCTGCTACACATATACTGAGTTGGCAGGGGACCGATATCGAACTCGGAACCTTGTGATTCTTAGTCGTGTGCTCTACCGACTGAGCTAAACCAGACCCTTCTTTAATGTAAATATGTATAAATTCAAATTCTTTAATTCTGACTTGGCAAGAATTATCAAAGTTCAGTCAACATCCGATTAATTCTGAAAATGAATGTAGTTAAGAAAGGGGTTAAGGGGCCATCTAATCTCTTCCCCAAGATCTGAATGTACTGATGGGGGGGGGGGTTACTGTTGCCTATATTTTGAAAATAAAATAAAATGACTAATTTGCACTTTAAGTTATCCCTCAGGTAATCATCGGCATTACCGTTTCGGAAGACTATATAGATCTTGTATATTTTATATAGATCTTGTGCCCCTGAAGTTATAGTGTTGTTAATTAAAAACAATGTAACAACACGGGACGCCCCAGTATCAAACCAGGAAGAATTCGAGATCCAGAAGAAAATTACTTAGAATTATTTATCCAAAATCCAAAATAGAAGATTGCACATAATCCTAGCCCGCCCTGTCGGTGGGGCGTTAGAATGCACCGACTGCACCTCTGCAGAGTGGTAAGGTGGCGACTCATGATGCTTAAGGACGGAGTCTTGGTGGATAAGCAGTCCATGACCTGCCACACTCCACTTGGAACCTGACTTAGGCTAGACGGGCGGTCGGAGACGCCCCCTCCGATCAATCGGCTGGTCACGTCAAGCCCTAGCACCTATATGATTGCTCCAACCCTATTGCTCTTATAGCAAGCCCCAACCCCTTTTTATCATATGGGTACTAGAAGGCGGTGGCTGAGGGTGTACATGTCCTGAGAATGACGTTAAACTCTATCTGATGGTGAGGTTCCAGTTTTGGAGGTTTGGGGAATGTGGAGCACCCCTTCATCACCATTGCTCCCTGGTCCACTCTGACCCGGAGTGGTAGAACCTGTTAGAGTCCCATCTATGGGTTAAATAGAAAAATGTATTTATAAAAAAATGTATTATCCATTAAGAATTGATTTATTCCAAAACTTTATCGACATTAAATGACCCACTGAGGTTGATATGCCGTAAAACAAACCAACGCAAACCAAACCAAATAATCCTAGCGAGCAAAAATAGCTAAACAATAATTCAAGATACGTCCGAGAGGAGAAAAAACAGAATGAAATGTTTGAGTTCCAATACTAATTGCCGTTCATCGATATTTATTAGAACTAGCGATGTAAAAATAGATTTTTGAAACATATTGCCTGAGGGGTTGGAGTAAAAAATTCAATGTCAGCGAGTTTGTACCCTAAGTAAGTAAAATGATCAAATTCATTAAAGGATTAAAAAATAAAACAATTTGAAATGTAAACTTTAAATATGTATTAAAATAAAACAAACTATATATAGATATATAATACCAGTCATGTATTTATCAAAACTTGTTTTAAAAACAATAAGCACTGTCTAATATTGCATGTTCAAATTTTGTGTGTATTTATTCTATGTTATTACGATTTTGGGTAATGTGACGTAAGCAGTGACGTAGTTTTTGTTAAAGACAAAAACCGGAAGCGAATCTTCCATTATTAATAGATCTGCCTGTGAAATAAGTCACTTCCCACAAGTAATCATCCCAACACTATAGACAAAACATTTTTCTAATCTCTCACACCACTCTAGGGATATTGTTATGTTTTTAACATACAGATGAAATTATATAGAGGATAGGAATGATAATGCAAGACCAGGTTGTTATAAAATTAACAAGGATTTATTAAAACACAGAGTAGAAAATGCTTCTAACTCTCAAGCGAACCTAACAAGGATCTCTGAACGCTGGCGTTCGAAATATACAAATGTAAACAAAACGCTTTGATAAAGGGAATCAACTCTATTCTTGTTCAAGTCTATTTTGGTGTACCTAACAAGCCCTTACTTTACCTAGACAGGCGATTGGAGAGTCCCTATCCAATTAATCAGTTGGTCATGTCAAGCCCTAGCAACTATATGATTGTCCCGATTGTATTCTTCAAATTGCTCTTATGGCAAACACCAAACCCTTTTTATTCTATGGGTGATAGAAGGTGGTGGCTGATAGTCAACCACCAGTATTTATTAATACACATCAAGTTAATGAAAATGATTTCTATAAACAAAATATATATATATATATATATATATATTAAGGTGTTCATTATCTTTTTTTTCCTTGTGTCGCATTCTTTCTTTCTTTCTTTCTCACACACACACACACACACACTCTCTCTCTCTCTCTCTCTCTCTCTCTCTCTCTCTCTTTCTCTCTCTCTCTTGCCATTCATCAACTTGATTTCTGACATAATTTAATCACATCGATTTCATTATAGAATATTAAATTTATTTTTGTTGATTAACCGACATCAGACTTAATGAACAGCATATTGATTTTTGTTAAAACATTCACACCGTCACACAAATATATTTCCCTAGCCGAAATATCCAATCTGCGTAGGGTAAAACGTCAAACCTTCAAT
This sequence comes from Doryteuthis pealeii, assembly GCA_023376005.1. Taxonomy (NCBI): domain Eukaryota; kingdom Metazoa; phylum Mollusca; class Cephalopoda; order Myopsida; family Loliginidae; genus Doryteuthis; species Doryteuthis pealeii. Next base: position 64,290,413 of record CM042166.1, read on the forward strand.
CGCAGTCCGTAGTTTGTTTGTTTGGTTAGTTGGTTGGTTGGTTGGATTTTACAGCATGTCAATCTGTTCTATAGACATACCCAGTGATGCTGAGAGATATGCGTCCTGCGTCCCTGATGCATAAAGATCTAAAAGGACGCTGTAAAATCGTATCCATGCGTCCCAGTGTTTTTCTTTTTTCTCCCTTTATAATTTCAAGATAAGTGTAAATACATTTCAATAGTTTCTTGGAAATAAACTACACAGGATAGGTTACAAGGTAGGAGTTAGACGGCTTTTGTTGTTTCTTCAGATCATAAATAAAACCCCCACAATCTATTAAGAAAGTTTAGTTGGGACCCATTAATTTTCTCGGGGACTCATTTAAAGCAAATATGTGCGTCCCAGGGTGCACAAAATCAAAAAGCTATCAGCATCACTGGACATACCTGATACCTTCGTATATGGTTGATTGTGTAACGTAGTGGTTCTTCGTTCTTATATATATATATATATATATATATATATATAATATATATATATATATATATATATGGTTGGGTGTGCGTGTTTGTGTGTGAGTATAGACAAGAGAATAACAAAGTATTTAAAAAAAGATGAATTTATTCTTGATGGTTAAGTCATCGTTTAAACGTTTCGGTTTATACTAAACCTTCATCAAGAAAATACTACAGGAGGATAAAATTGTCATCTGAACAAAAATAGATTTTTTTTTAAATGATGGAAATTGGGAAATGTATATTTAGAAAATGCTCATAACCGTATTTTGGCCATTGTTCATTTTGAATGAAGGGCCGGCTTAGGTCGGTAGAACATCAGCCTAAGAACCACAAGTTTCCGGGTTCGTTACTAGCCCTCGCCAGTAGCACGCACAGGGATCAGTGCGGTAAAGTAAGGAGCTGATGGTAGATGTGTCGCTCCACCTCAGATGCCAGAACAATCTCCTTGGTTTAGCGCTAGTGAAAATGAGACAAACTACCTCGCTGTCTGGCTGATACCGACTTTAGCCCACCCCGACGACTTTACTTTTTTTTACTCATTTTGAAAATCCAAACTTAAAGAAGAAAGTCTTGACATGATTGGTACACGCGGAGACGCCCAAAATATGTTACATATTTCTTGATTAAAAGACGTGAAGAGTATTAATTGTCTGAATTTTTGAGAAAGTTTAGAAAGTGTATATTTCAGCAGCAAGTTATTGTTTAAACATGTTCGGCAAAAAACTACGGAACTTTTCTTTTTGATGATCATTCTTTGATGATCATTTCTTTGATGATCATTTGATGATCATTTCTATGTAGATCATTTCTTTCTAAAATACATATATGAATGAATAAGTAAATAAACATTCTTTGAATATATCTTTTCATTTTTTATACTTACATACATTCAGATTTATTTCTATTTTCCTCAAAACTCACTCTCTCTCTCTCTCTTTCTCACACACACACACACTATCTCTTTCTTTCTCTCTTTATATATATGTTTATATATATATATATATATATATATATATATATATATATATATATATTCTATAGAGATATACAGAGGATCTTCTTATTCATAAACAAATATTCTGAATATCTTTTTTAAAAAATATTTCTATACATATTTACTCTAGGAATTATTTCCATTTTTCTCCTATTTCTGTCCCATTCCCGTTTTTCTGTCTCTGTCTCTCTCTGTGTCTCTCTCTCTGTCTCTCTCTTCTCTCTCGTGCTAGTTTCTGTATGTCGGGGTCCAATTGATTAAGGTGGTGCTCCAAATTTAGCACTTTCGATCGTATATATTGATCGTCCTGGGGGGGGGGGCTATATTTTTAAAGGCATTTTTTGTTTTATTTTTATTAAGTGTTGGTGCTAGGGGTTTATTCTGTTCATATCAATTCATGAAAATATACCTTGTGTCACATTCGGTTCGTCCGACCTGTCGGCTAGGGCTGTAGAATACGTCGACTGAGCTTCTGCAGGTGTGTTTGAGGGTGGATGGTAAAACCCGCTAACGGGACCACCTGTTGGCCGTGGGTATCGATCTGTGATGCTTAAGGATGGAATCCTGGTAGCTGTGCAGCCTGGTTTAAATAGATAGAAGAATGAGTTTTAAAAATTGTCGTAGGAAATGGACATGGCGAGACGAGTTCAAATTCTGTTTCTTTGCATTTCACATAGCGCTAATACCTATTGTTGCATGTCATTGACTGCTCAGCCACCAAGATTCCGTCCTTAAGCATAATGGATCGCCACCAACAGATAGCCTCATTAGGGGGATTTTACTCCTCTGCAGAGATGCAGTCTGAGTATTCTTCTGCTCCACCCAATAGGGGTGTTAGGGAGTCAGAGTGGCGTAATTTTTGTTGGAGTGTTTAGCATAGCAAGGGTGCTCAAGGTTACACATGCAAACGTCCACATTTATCGAGGAGGCTGGAGTTTTTCACTAGTTGTGTCCTCCTCCTCCTCCTCCTCCTCCTCCTCCTCATCATCATCATCATCGTGGACATAGTGATTAATCTCATAATCAAGTCACTAGGGAGCGCTCGTAACTAAGTCATTACTATGCACATGTAATAAATCATTCCTGTCCTATCTCTGAATCCTAGAATATGCATCTATTGCCGAAGGGTTAATACCCTACACAAAACTAAGATGTTACATTCATTAAGAATAAAATGTACAAACACGAATAGACCCTTAGCAACCAGACAGCTAAACCAGAAACCACTTTCTGTTGAAAGTAGGTGATACGCCAGTCATATTTAAATTGCCAGACGAAAAGGACAGGGATTTCAAAATATCACAAAATATATAAAGGACATTATCTGTGTTATTCGGTGGCCTCATCTTCATTGTTATCTGTAGAACCTTTCGGCTGATATGCCCTCCGGCCTTCTTCAGGTATTTCTTGTCGGACTCGGGATTGCTCGCCCACATACAATACAAGGGTGAAAGTCGTCTCATTCGGGTGGACAACTATACTGCATCCTCCATATTCACCAGATTTAGCGCTTTCAGACTATCATCTCTTAGGCCCCATAAAAGAGGGTTTGAGAGGCAAAAATTATTCCAGTGACGAGGAAGAACAGTCAACAGAATTTTATGGGACATGGATACACTCTCTCATTCGAAGATGGAACATTGCTATTGAGATAAATGGTGACTATGTGGAGAAATAGGAATGTGATCCCCGAATCTAACCCCAAAACACTTTAGCTTTAATAGCACACTCCGGGTGCAAGTATTTATGTTTTAATGTAATAAAATATTATATATAAAATACAGTTATTTCTTCTTGTTAATGGATTTCTTTTAAGATTTATCACTGAAATCTTTGCTCATATTCATTAAGATAAAACCAAACAATTAGAAATCAATAATACTAAGCACATATTTATTAAAATCAAATTCTTAATATCAATATGCAAATTAGCCTTCCTATTCACACTGTAAACTGCTATTTTGTTGAATACATAAATACAATTGCATGTTATTAGTACGCAGGTATGGATAGCAGTATTAATATTGTGAAACAATTTTTGTTAATATTTGAGGTCTAAATAAAAATAAAATCATGTAGAATGTGACGTACATAACAAATGGAATTGTGACTTTAGTAGTGATATAGTTTTGGTTACAGACAGAAAAACACACAATCTCCATTATAATAAGATACTGCTATCGCAAATGATTGGTATGTCGTATCTAAAGCTATGTCGTATCGACTAGGCACCACAAGTTGTAAGAATTAACTTTGAAAAACCTAACTGAAAATAATATCAATAATTCTCGAGTCGGCATATCCTAAATCTTTCTAGGAACCGTTAATTTTTTTTTCAAAGAATAACACCATCGTTCCTAGGGTTGTGTTCTTTGATTCCCTTCCCAACCCACAGCCAATCACCCCTGTGTATTTTGGCATCGACCAAAATCGAGGTCTGCCGGACGGCCCATCCTGTTATAAGTTTCCCCTCCTTTAATACATTCACTTTGATGACGTATAGCCCTGTGATCTGCTGTAAACCCCGCTGATGTCGTATCGACTAGGCACCACAAGTTGTAAGAATTAACTTTGAAAAACCTAACTGAAAATAAATATCAATAATTCTCGAGTCGGCATATCCTAAATCTTTCAATTGAAAAAATACATAAGTAAATAAGTAGAATTACTATATAACAAAAAACAAAACAAAAACACCCCCCTAAAAAAAAACAAAAAACAAAAAAAACCAACAAAAATAAACGTATAAACAAAAAAAAAACCCTTAAAGGCTACCCAAGAAAAGTTTGGCAGACTTTTTAATAACAGCAGGAACTGTAAACAAACTCAGACCTCTGTTTTTGACAAGTTGAAGGTTAGCAGACAAAATAATTACCTTAAGCTCACCTTAAATTCGCGTTTACAATATTTACAATACTATGTCTTCAATACAAAACATTCAATTATTTAATAATTTCATAAATAACATACTAAAAGATTTCTGGACCAAATCATATTCGTCTTCGAAGATTCCAAAAGAGGATTTCCTTCTCGACGTCCTTAATTTCCAGTCCAATGTCTAAAGTAGCAGAAGATGGTCTTAGAATGCATAGAAGTTTATCAGTTTAAAAAGTTTTAGGCTCTCATTGATTGATTTATTTTCGACAAGAATTGCGATCTTTATAAAAAGGAATAAAAAGAAAAAGCCGAATAAGAAACTAATAAAATATTTTACTCGTTAAGTTTCTGAATTTAGAAATCAAATGAAATAGACAAAAGTTTCAAAGAAAAAGAATAAAATAAAGAACAGACATGAAGACAATCTGAAAATAATTAATAATAGCAATAACATTACAGTAAAAAAATCTACACACAGTACAATGAAATATCTACATTGAGTGTTCATCAGCGGTCACTGAGTGTCGCTTAGAGGACTTAGCGAAGAGAGATGGCAGATAGGAATGGATGGCGAGAAACACTCATGGGAATACGTGCTATCAGCAGATTGCTGTAGTTTTTAAAAAATGACCCAATTGAGTAAAGCAATGGGATTTTTGAATTCAGCACATCAGAGTTGTCCTAAAATCTTAAACATCATCATCATAATCATTATCCTCATAATCATCATCACTGGGTCGTGCGGATAACACGGGATTCCCTTTACTGAATCTCGCAATCCATCCCTATCAGTCATTGCCCTTGGCAATACATTGTTCACACATAGCTTCTGTATGAAACTTTTTTGCTGGTCGACCATCACTAGTTTGTACGTGTGTAGAAGCTATAGCGTAATTATTGTGGTCTACAGGCATTTGGGGATTGAAAGGAAAATAGTGTTCGGGTTTCTGAGAAAGAGAAGAAAAAAAAATAAGAACAAAAGTTTAAGTTTAGAAGGGTAAACACTCAACGGAGTGCCAGCAATTGACCGACGAATGACACCGGAACTAGATTTGAAAATAAAAACGGAAGTTCCTGGCTTTGACCGGAAGCGGGAATGAGTGATCCTCCCACCCTCAGGACGAGAAACGGAAGAGAAAAATCTGTCTTTTTCGGCTGAGCTTTCGTAGGGGGCAGACGGGGACTTCCCCGTGATGTGTTGCGCATAGTAGTACAAAACATGATTTACTATAGAATAATTTGACCTTACCCCCCCCCCCGCCTTCTCTCTCTCTCTCTCTCTCTCCTCTCTCTCTCTCTCTCTCTCTCCCCCACTGAAAAATCCCCAAAATCAAAATGTTTGATTTAGGTATGAATTTTGAGATACACATACGGGACATAAAATTGCAACACTCTCAATATGTGCTTCACGTTACTAAAGATTAAACATAGCTGAATCAAAGTAAATTTGCTTACTATATCCTGAATTAAACAGACCTGTCGACTGGGCCTTTAGAATACACCAACTGGACCTCTGCAGTTGTTGGTAATGATACTCAATGATGGAAACCTGCTGGCTGAGCAGTGCATGCATGCAACACTCCATTTTGGCATTTACATAAGCTCCCTCCGATCAATCGTCAAGCCGTAGCACCTATATTATTGTCCCGAACCTATTGCTCTTATAGCAAGCACCTATCATAGATGTTCTAGAAGGCGGTGGCTGAGGATCTTAATGTCCTGGGTATGACGTTAAACTATCTAATGGGGAAGTTCCAAATAAGTGTATCTTGATCGACCGTTATCATCTGGCAACATCCCCAGGTTAAAAATGAAACCGTCTAAATCGTTGAAGATGAAATGCAAAAATGTAAATCCTGATTACCTGGTGTTGCTTGTCCGCCGAATTCATATTTCTTATAAATAGATAATGGACCCCTCTGATTTTATCATTCTCCTTCTCCCTGAAAAAGAACCCACGAGCCTAGAAACAAATAAATAGCCAACTTGTGACTATACGACTTACGTATGTTGTTTCTGAACTAACGACGACTACTAAAACTCGAGTTTGGTCCTATACAACAGAAGTCCATTGGTGAACGTCGCTAATGAATTGGTCCTTAACTCTCCAGCAGTGGCCAGCATGTTCTGTTCGTCTTACTTGGATGGTTTGTGAGATGGGAGGTAAGTTGTCGTACACCTGTTTTTTTGTTTGTTTTGCTGTATGATATTTCTTGTCCCAAACATCGCGCAGCATACTGTGTAGTTCCCATCTAGCTGTTTCCACAAAAGTTGTCTTACCTCTCTGCAGAGGTGCAGTCGGGATCTTCTACAGTCCCAAAACGCACTGAGATGTCGTAAAAATAGCAAACCTGCCAACCAACGAACCACACAATTTCCAAATAAAGTCTGTTCGTCTGATTTGGATGGTTTATGAGATGGGAGGTAAGTGTCTTTTTACTCTCTCTCTCTTTCTCTCTCCCTCTCTCTCTTTAATTCTGTTATGATTCCTTCTCTCTCTCTCCCTCCCTCCCTCACTCTTTTTAATTCTGTTGTGATTCTTTCTCTCTCTCCTCTCTCTCTCCCTCTCTCTCTCTCTCTGTTCGTCTTACCTGGGGGTAAGTGGTCGTACACCTTATAGAAGGGGGAAATAGAGGGGGGAAAACAGATATTTGAGTCAACAAGTTCCTGCTGAGGGGGGGGCGGACCCAAAAAGAAGCTTCTTCTTCTCGCAGGCCAAACTTTCTTTTTGGTCAACACAGTCTTCATCTTCGACCAGCAGCTGAAAATCCATCGTAGTCGTCAAAATAATCTTTTCTGACTGTCGTCTCACGTAAGCCGAATGCTTCTCTGCCTGTCACCCCACGCTCCACTCGCTTTGGTTATTTTATGGGCATATTACCCAAACATCCGGGCACATCAGTCGAACCTCGCGTCCGTCCAGTGCCTAAATCGCATTTGTTTTTGCATGCGGGAGGACGCGGGTTCGATCCCGGCAGGCAATACAATGTTTTGCTCTTTTTCCTTTCTCGTTCTCCGTCATAGTTTTTTTTAAAGGATGTTTCGTCTCAATTATACTGTGGAAAGAATCAGTGTTTAAGTAGTTAATCGGCTGAACATTATGGTTGCTGATTGGTGAAGGAATAGACCACATGACCTCGCCTTGTCTATAAATTCAGGGTGGGAATTGGAGCACACCTTATATACCCAAAACTCCGGGCACCTCACGTGGTGTAATGGTTAGCAAGGTAGATTTGCAGACCATTGTTAGTGAGTTCGATTCTCACTGGGTGCCCCATACTTCTGGCCTTGTGCCATATCTAAGCTAAGCTTAGTAAATAAAAAAGGCACCTCACGTGGTGTAATGGTTAGCAAGCTCGCTTCGCAAACCATTGTTAGTGAGTTCGATTCTCACTGGGTGCTCCATACTTCTGGCCTTGTGCCGCATCTAAGCTACGCTTAGTAAATAACTATATACCCAAAACTCCGGGCACCTCACATGGTGTAATGGTTAGCAAGCTAGATTAGCAGACCATTGTTAGTGAGTTCGATTCTCACTGGGCGCCCACACCTCCGGCCTTGTGCCACATCTAAGCTAAGCTTAGTAAATAACTATATACCCAAAACTCCGGGCACCTCATTTGGTGTAATGGTTAGCAAGCTAGATTAGCAGACCATGTTTGTGAGTTCGATTCTCACTGGGTGCCCCACACTTCTGGCCTTGTGCTATATCTAAGCTAAGCTTAGTAAATAACTATATATCCAAAACTCCGGGCACCTCACATGGTGTAATGGTTAGCAAGCTAGATTAGCAGACCATTGTTAGTGAGTTCGATTCTCACTGGGCGCCCCACACCTCCGGCCTTGTGCCACATCTAAGCTAAGCTTAGTAAATAACTATATACCCAAAACTCCGGGCACCTCATTTGGTGTAATGGTTAGCAAGCTAGATTAGCAGACCATTGTTTGTGAGTTCGATTCTCACTGGGCGCCCCACACTTCTGGCATTGTGCCACATCTAAGCAAAGCTTAGTAAATAACTATATACCCAAAACTCCGGGCACCTCACGTGGGGTAATGGTTAGCAAGCTAGATTCGCAGACCATTGTTAGTGAGTTCGATTCTCACTGGGTGCCCCATACTTCTGGCCCTGTGCCATATCTAAGCTCAGCTTATTAAATAACTAGATACCAAAAACTCCGGGCACCTCACGTGGGGTAATAGTTAGCAAGTTAGATTCGCAGACCATTGTTAGTGAGTTCGATTCTCACTGGTTGCCCCATAATTCTGGCCTTGTGTCACATCTAAGCTAAGCTTAGTAAATAACTATATACAAAAACTCCAACAAGCATGCTATGCAGTTCCAATCTAGTCTTTACTCCTAAAAGTTTTCT
>CM042166.1:64304156-64326656 GCA_023376005.1 Doryteuthis pealeii
TAGGTACCACCAATTTTACCCTGTGAAATTTACCCCCCCCCTATATTTAACACTATGAAACTTGCAGAAAAATTAATATTTTCTTGAAAAATTTTTTCCATTTGAAAGAAAAAACATTAAATAAACTCCTGATGATTTTTTAACTTTTTTTCAGATTACAGAAATAATGAAAATTATGATTGAAAAACAATGTTTTCATTTTTGCACTGTTAAATCAACTGAAAATTAACGTAGCTAAAAACAAGTTACGATAAGAGTTTTTTTAAATTCTATGAAAAATCAATTAATTATAAATAATAACAAAATATTTCCGTTTTATTCAAGATGGCCTAAACTGATCAATTGGTGGTCCCTATAATACTATCTTAGGTTTTAGCAAAAATAGATATTGCAATACGAAGAGTTTTAAATTTTCGATTCTCAGCTTCTTTTTAAACTCAACATGCAATTAAGAACTAAATGTGAATTGTTGTCATGTACAAAAATTTAAAACAATAACAAACAAATATACAAACGAATACTTTCAATTTGTTGTATAATAATATGAAATAATTTTAAACTATAAAACAGAAAATACAAATCCTGAAATATACAAATTCTCAATGATTTTAGTTTCAAGAATTATTTTCCTCTTACCCCCTCTCTAACTACTGTCTTCCACTTTCTCTCTCACTCCCTGGTGATCCAAATTTCATTTTAGTCCGGTCATGGACCGGGTACTTTAGCTAGTATATATATATATATATATATATATATATATATATATATATATATATATATAATATTTTATAGATAATATGCTCATAATTAAACAGGACTGAATATCATTGATAAAGCATCTATAAGTCAATATATCGTGGACATAGAGTCAACGGCGCCTGGTTACAGTTTCTCAAAATGCTTAACGTCATGAATTATATATATATATATATATATATATATATATATATTGTCATCCTGTGTTTTGCCGTATCATGTTTCGTCAGCAGGCTACCTCCGACTGAAACACGACTGATTTTTCATCTGACCATTTGGTAATCAGCCACCTGCAGGGAAGGGGGTAGCTTTTAACTGAAGAATACATACGTAGGAATATATGTTAGTCGCTAGAGAGCTCACATCCGGTTTATAGGAGAGCCTTGCCATTTAAGCTTAATTTGCGATCGAAAATCAAATTTTACCCCAGAGAGCTCAATCAACAAGCAGTTGGGAGCACATATTTTGTCATCCACAGACAACGTGATTCGACGTGTGGCTAAATGGAATTATACACACACACACACACACACACACACACACACACACACACACACATATATATATATATGTGTGTGTGTGTGTGTGTGTGTGGTGTATTTGGATTGTTATGGATGTCCATGCTACTAGCGCGAAATGATGATGATGATATATGCACACACACACACACACACACACACCCACCCACATATATATATAATGTGTGTGTGTGTGTGTGTGTGTGTGTATTAAAAGAAACACTGGTCGTCCCCAGCTGCGTTTCAAGGATGTCTGCAAGAATGATCTCATGTGCTTTGGCATTACCCCTTCCAGCTGGGAAAATTTGGCTCGGTGGTGGTATGCTCTCCGTAGGGGACTGTTCTTATCACCACGAAGCCAAAAGGTGCAGAAGAAAGCACCAGTACATCAACATCTTCAGGGACAGCCTTCACTTGCGACATCTGTGGTCGAAAATGTTTTTCGAACATTGAATTTTACAGTCACAGGCACAATACCAATGAATGAATGAATGAATTGTGTATGTGTGTGTATTTAGTCAGCATCTTTTCATTCCGAGAATTTTGTTGAGAATTCTATTGAAAAACAATATGTCTTGAATTTTCAGAAATCTTTATAAATCCTTCCAATAGGTGTATAGTGGTGAGATTTTTCTGTAGTTGCTTTTAAACTGAGTAGCAGTAGGAATGAATAGTGTCGAAAGTACTAGTGTAAAAACCTTTGGTGGATATATTCACCAATTTTACCCTGACATAAAAAGATGGCCAGACAATTGGAAAGGATTAAAAAGAAACTCATTAAACACGAAATGTCTGTCACGTTCAACAAAACATATGTGTGTGTATGTGTGTGCGTGTGTGTGTGTGTGTGTGTGTGTATCATCATATATATATATATATATATATATATATATATATATATATATATAAAACAAACTCGTCAGACAGGAAATATCTGTCGCACTCAATAAAACATTCACGAAGGAAAAATGCTGCCAAAATATACTTATAAATATGCACACACACACACACACATACACACACACATATATATATATATATATATATATATATATATATATATATATTTGTGTGTGTGTGTGTGTGTGTTTGTGTGTGTGTGTGTGAGTGAGTAAGTTGAAAATGGAAGCGAATTCGACGGTATGTTAAAATGAAAAATAAAGGACCTTCAATTTGTCCAACAATAGCTATAAACCGTTTTGTAAGGATAACTTAAACCCCTGTTACATCAGTGTGCATTCCGACCATCCCAAATGTATTATAAAACAAATCCCTAACGCTGTTAACATTAGGATAAGTAGATTATGTTCTAGCAAACCAATTTTCGATGCTAACAGTAGAAAAAATGAAGGGGCCCTTGAAAAAGGGGTTTCCAACAAAAACTAAAATACCATGATAAACCTATGGCCAGTGGGTATGACAGTATAACCAACAACACTACTAACAGCAATGATAGTATTAATAGAGATATTAGTATTGATAATAAACAGGAAAGTAAAAAATCTAAAAACAGAAAAAGAAAGATTTTGTGGTTTAACCCTCCGTTTTGTAGTTTATCCAACATTGAAATAGGAAGATATTTCCTTAAATTGATAGATAAGATCTTCAACAGAAAAAACATTAAAATTAGTTATTCGTGCACAAACAACATTTCCAAGATTATTACTAACCACAATAAAAGATTAATCGATGAGTCATTGGTGAGCATTCAAAATATAGATAGGGTTAACTGTAACTGTAGGATCAAAGATGAGTAAATGGATTTTGCAACTCGGAGAAGGTTGTATACAAAGCAACCATTTCCACTTTAGAAAACAAAACTGAAGTAAAAGCTTATATAGGTATCTCCGCTGGGAAGTGGAAACAGAGATCTTATAACCATAAACATTCTTTTTCAAACCATAAAATTAAAAATCAGACTGCATTATCAAGTTATTATTGGGAAACTCTGAAAGATAGAGGCTTAACACCTATTATAAAATGGGAATTTATTAAAAATCTTACACCCCAAATAGATTTAAAGGTAGGTGTAACCTCTGTCTGGATGAGAAGATATGTATCATGAAATATAGACCCACTGGCCAGTTGCTTAATAAAAGAAATGAATTGATATTTAAATGTAGGCATAGAAATAAATTTAAATTAGTGTAATTTTATGTGATCGGAAGTTAGTGATTAAATTTAGGGTATGTTGAGGACTGGTTTCTTAATTATAATTATATTTATGGTAACCTAATACTGTATTTAGTCTGTCCTTAATTTATCCATGAATAGTGATATATTTAATTGCTTTAATTATTGATATTTATTAATAATGTTTATTGTCAATAGTAGTAGAATAATATTGATTTATTTGGTAATTTACCTATGTAAAAGGTCTTATATGGACTCTTAAATCTCTTATGTTATGATGTTTATACATATTTCTATAGATTTACTGGACCAATGTAGATATGGTAGATGTTAGATACTACACACACACACACACACACACACACACACACACACACACACACACACACACACACACACACACACACACACATATATATATATATATATATATATATATATATATTCTTTAGAAGTGGTTTATGTAGTACTCTAATACTACACTTGATATTAATTTTAGAGTATGTCTGCAATTCATTTTGGGCTTAATCAATCAGTAAATGATTTAAATACAATATTTTTATTGTATTTATATAGTTGATAATCTTATATAGTTGGTTTTCTATATAGAAGATAATTTATTAAAACCATGAAAATAGTATTTTTATATTACTGGACTCTATACAATATTGACGAGTATGGATAATATGTAATTTATTAAATCTATCTGATGTACTATGATATTATGATTATATTAATGAGAGGCCAATTATGCTATGGTTATATGTAGTGCAATTTGATAATAATAATAATAATAATAATAATAATAATAATAATAATAATAATAATAATACTGGTGACACTGGTGTTGTAAAATTGCAGTATGAACTGGGTAGTATGAATATAAATATAAATATAATATTATTTTTTGAAAGGGCTCTAACTAGTCTAATTTTAATTTTATTTATTTCAAACCAATTTATATTAATGTATTCTATTTATTTAATTTTAATTTCAATTTTAACCTGATTTATATTCTTACTTGTCTTTTAAATTGTTCTTTTTTTTTGTATGTATAAATGTGTGTTTGCATGTATGTATTTGTGTGTATATAAGTATATATATGGGTGGATGTGTAGTATATGTATGTTTAAATTTAAAAAAAATCTTTTTATTTCTATTTTTATTTTTTTAGTGTTTATATCTATGTATATACATATATGTATGTATATTTGTGTATGTATATATATGTGTGTATATATATCTATGCCTCTCTCTATATATATGTGTGTATATATATGTGTATGTGTTTATACATTGAGCTCTTGTAGTGATTTAAAGATCCACTGTATTTATACATACTGGATCATACAATAATAATACATTGTGTCTTAGAAATCACATATAGAATCATCCCTTACTACCAAGTTTTTGATACCTCACATCTATATATATATATATATATATATATATATATATTGCGTAAATATAAACAATTACTTAGCTAGATTTCTTTATTCATATTTTACGTTTGAATTCAATTCTATTAGTTGCGTCTTGATTTTTTTAAACGTTGTTTTTTTAATTTCTTTTAACGTCATTTTCTTACCATTCACTAAAGCTGGTTAAAAAAGAAAGAAATATGTTTATTCTCACACATAACATTAACAAAATGTGTGAAGGATGATAACTAATTAGAACTGAGCCTACTCTAGTAGTTAACCACCTTTGCTATTTCATATGTTTACTTTATCATTAAACAGTTTAAAATATTAATAGCACGACTTAATAATAGTAGTAGTAGTAGTAGTAGTAGTAGTAGTAGTAGTAATAATAACCATTATTATAATAATAACTATAACAATATATATGATTATAATAATGATGATAATAATAATAAATTTCACAATAAATATGATTATTATAACAATAATAACAATGATAATAGTAATAACTATCACGATAAATATGATCTTAATAATAATAAAAATAATAATAATAATAATAATGATAATAATTGTCTACTTCCACTTATATATATTAGATTTCGATTCATTTACTCCGGCCAACAGTGTTCAGAAATACATATATTTATAAACAATCTGAAATGGAAAATTCACTACACCAAAACCCACTAGGTATATGGTAACCAGCCATATACCTGATGTCCCGGAGAGGTCAAACTCCGTGATAAAACAACATGCGATCAAAACAAGCACCTAACGTGTGGCACACGGTGCACCTGTATGGGCTATGTTGTATTGATGGAGAGAGCGTGCTTTGCATAGCACAAGCAACAGACCACTCTAAACAAATCGTAGTGCATGTTGATCAGCAACTGAGTGACTAAAAATACTGTTAATGCGAGTTTTTAAAAATTTTTAAAACCAAAATCCCATGGCGAGGAAGAGATAGCGACGGGGACAGGCGGAGGATGTCGCTGGAAGTCTTTAGCTAGAACTTCACACATGGGTGGTGAGTGGTAGATGGTCGCTATGTATTACAAAATCGGACATTACTACACTTCGTGTCCTCCTCTTATAACAAAGCAGCCCTATTTAGGGATGGCACTGCTTTCCTCACATGGGAAACGGTCAATAAAAGGCGACCCAAAAATTGCATGTCCGTACATGACCCTGCTATAAGGTGCATATGGCTGGGCATCCAAATTGTGCACCCGAAATTTCAGAAAATCTAAAATTAATGAAACAAATATATTCATAGCATCTTGGAACGTAAGGACACTTCAAGACAACAAGAAAAACCCTGAACGCAGATCTGCGATTATTGCACGGGTTCTTAAATAAAACAACATTAGTATTGCAGCTCTATCAGAAACCAGGCTTCCAGGCAAAGGGGAACTGAAAGAAATGGATGGTGGTTACACCTTCTTTTGGGTTGGTCTCCCTGAAACTGCAAAGCGAGAATCCTGTGTTGGGTTCACCATCAGAAATGACATTGTTTTTTTAAAACAATGTCATTTCTGATGGCGAACCCAACACCCAAATCGCTGCCAGTTGGTAATTATGACAGGCTGATGTCTCTTCTATCGGAAGGAATAAATATGCGACCTTGCTGAGTTGTTATGGGCCTACAATGGACTCCAATTAGGAGTTAAAGAAACCCTTTTACAGTAACCTTCGTGTTCTACTGAGACGTACAACATTTCGTGATAAACTCTTTGTTATGGGTAACTTCAATGCTCGTGTTGGATGTGACACACTAACTTGGGGAAGAGTAATTGGTAAACATGGCGTAAGAGACAGCAGTACAGTACTGCTGTCTCCTTGTTGTGAATCCAGTCTTGTGATTACCAACACGATTTTCCAGCAACGGAATAGATGCTGCCCAAATACAAACACGCGCGCATACATACACTCATATATATATATATATATATATATATATATATATATATATATATATATATATATATATAAGTGTATGTATGCGCGCGTGTTTGTATTTGGGCAGCATCTTTTCATTCAGAAAATTTCGTTGACAATTTTCTTTAAAACAACAGAATTTAAATTGTTTTGAAGTTCTTTTTTTATTTTATTTTATTTTCATTCCTTCTAACAATGTTTTCTTTACAATCCTTATATCGACAAATCACCTGCTCAACTTGTACAAAGGAAACTTGCCATTGACATCAATAAAGATGCAAATCCTTCATCCTTAAACAACAGAAATAGTAAAACCAAAGAAAAGCTATATTATAATGGCGATTTGGTGTCTGTCTACATGTAACCGAAAATACACCATTACCTACATCACAATACTGCTGTAGATTAGCTAACACCCCTTCGGGACTCTACCATATAGAATGGCTCATAGACATAAAATACCCTCCGAATAATGTGGTTTAACTAGTTGAATAATATTCAGACTGACTTTGCTGTGTGAGCTACACCGAATTGACCCTTCTCTATTTTTGTCTAAGTTTTTTCTTGTTAATTGTTTGTACTTATTTGTTATGTGTTTGTATGTATCCGTTTAGTACCAGATGTGTGGTGTTTAATAAATATATTAAGCACACCATTCTCTATGTATCTTTCCACCACGCAATACAATAAATACCCTTAGGACTTGCGTACGTTTATAAATGAGTACTTATTTCATAATTAAAATTATTGATATATAGAATAAATTTTACACATAATAGTGAGGCAGATAAGAGTAATTTGTTAGAAGACTCGTCCAAATAATGATACAAACATCAAATTTGGCATAAGTGTCATCCAAGGTATACTAATAAAATCTGCCCAATCACAGGTTCATAAAAAGAGTGATGTTTATTTCGCCAACGCTGCATATAAACATCACTCTTTTTATGAACCTGTGTTTTTTCAAATTTTTCACTATATCACATGCTGTCGGATTCACTTCCATTGTTCTCTTCAGACACACACACACGCACACACACACACACACACACACACACATATATATATATATATATTAGAGTATAATTTCTCACTTGTTATTTATGATATCACGTATTAAACATGTAAAGCTTGAACATCTTTGTCATAAATTCTTATTGTTATCTCTCTCCCTTCCCACCCCCTCTCTCTCTCTCTCTCACTGCACAGACATACACACACACACACATACACACACACTCACGTATATATATATATATATATATATATATATATATATAATATATATATATATGAACAACAATAGAGACTTCCATTGCTCCACTTTCCTCTGATACATATACTGAAGCAATAGAACATAGAGCATTTTACATATCCTTTTCTTTAATATATTCTTTAAAATATTATCTGTATAATGATGTGAATTACCTCGTCAAAAAGTCCCTAATTCCCGAGAAAATTGTTCTGTCTTAGGGGGAAATTGAAAGCGATAAAGCTGGATTGTTCTCCAACAATATGCTGTAAAAAAACGTAAATTTCCAATATATATTTTTTATTCCCATCACAAAGATCTGTTATCGATATCTGGATATAACACCAGCTGAATTTCCAGATAACTCGCTGACAATTGTTCGGCTCGTTTAAAATTTAATGATGTTAAGTGATATATCTTTTACTAGCAAAACCTGCGGATATATATAATTTGATGATTACAACTTTTGATATATTTAATTCAGAGCTATTGCCATATGTCCTCATCATTTTTGTTATCTGTGCAACGTTTCGGTCGATGTGCCCTCCGGTCTTCAGATATTTCTTTTCGGACCCGGGAGCCTTCTTGAACTTGGGATCCTTCTTTTCGAACTAGCGAACCTTCCTATCGTAATCGGGAGCTCTCACGGAATTTTGAACCCAGCCCTTCATACAATCCACGCGGGTATCTTGTTCTAAACTTGCTGAGCACAGCCAGCTGTATTTCCAGATGTCTTGCTTGAATGAAGTTTAGCGGTAAATCTTTAACAGGCAGAACCCGTGGATATACCACAGTATAATAATTTGATTATTTCAACGTTTGATATGTTTACTTAAGAGCTATTGCGAAATAGTTCTCTCTTTTCTTCTCTCTATATCCATCTCTCTCCTTCTGTCTGTCTCTCTTCTCTTCTGTTCCTTTATATCTCTCTATCTTAGTTGGAGGTGCGTATTGTAATGGTTAGAGACGTAGTAACTGGACTCGTCGACCCAAGTTCAATTCCTGGGCGAGCCTGTTTACATTTAACATAGCGCTAATACCCTTGTGAAAGGTATAGATTCAACTACTCTCCCTTCAGCTATGGGCAAATTGTTGGACAGACTGGGTTCTTTAACTTTGGCTAAGTAACCAGTCTAAGAGAAGAAAAACTCTAAATTAAAACCTGTTAGACACCGCTTGATAAATTGGCCTTGTGTCACATCCTGCTCGGAGGGGTTGGTAAATGTAATTATTTCTATGCCCCCCTTTACTTTTTTTATTCACGCATTTGCAAATAAAACAAATTTTGACATTAAATAACCCATAAAGAATTGATATGCCATTAAACTAATAAACCAAACAAAACATAAACTGTTGTCGATTTCTGTTTCTAGTTTCAAAATTTGTTTCATTTGTTAAATAGATCAACATGTAAAAATTATGATTATCTTGATTTAACTCTCTCTCTCTCTCACTCACTCACTCACTCATTCTCTCTCTCTCTCTCTCTCTCTCTCTCTCTCTCTCTCTCTCTCTCTTCTCTTGCATTTTTTTTTTTTTTTCTTTCTTTTCATCTTTTCATTATGCTTGATTGAAACAGATCTGCACAATAACTTTTTCTTTCTTTCTTTCTTTCATTCTTATCATATTTTTGCTGTGCAAAATGTCCTATTTCTTTCCTTTCTTTCTTTGTAATATAAGAGGAATGGTCCATTACTTAGCTGAGGTGACAATACTCCTAAGAAATAAGAATTCGACGGATTAACCAACACCAGATAGTCAGGATTTACAATTGTGCATTTCCACTGGGACTGTCTCATTGCAAGGTGTTGCAAGATATTAACTGCCGTACAATTAAGGAACACTGGTATTAATATAAAGACTTTTCATGTTTAAGGGCCTTTGATTAAGTTACATTATATAAAGTTTTTAACTGCATATACGAGGGTGAGTCAAAAAGTAATCCCATTTTATTTAGAACAACTATGATTACCAACATAGAAACATGTATCATACATCAAAATGAAGAAGGTTCTCTGTGGATCACATCCATACTCACCGTCTCTCTCAATAGTAGCGTTCCATCTTCGAATGAGAGCATGTATCCCTGCCCCGTAAAATTCTGTTGACTGTTCTTTGAGCCACATCTTAACTCCAGATTTCACTTCCTCGTCACCGAAATAATGTTTGCCTCTCAAATCCTCTTTCATGGAGCCGAAGAGATAATAGTCTAAAGGCGCTAAATCTGGTGAGTATGGAGGATACGGTGAAGTCGTCCTCCCGAATGAGACGATTTTCTTCCTTGTCCTGATGCTTGCATGTGAGCGAGCATTGTCATGCAGAAATGGGTCATTGTCGACTTGCAAGTTGGGCCTTACTCGCTGGATTCTTGCTCTGGGTCTCGCTAGGGTCTCAATGTAGGCCTTAGTATTTAAAAAAAAACTTTACATGAAACAAAAAAATGGCATTAATTTTTGAGAGAAACTGTGACTATGTAGAGGAATAGGGACGTGACTTTTATTTAAAAACATAAACATGATTAGGTCTTAATACACGTAGCATCCAAATGTAATAAAAAAATGAATTGATAGAAGGGTAAATATATGGAAATTATTTGGGTCAGGTGGTAAATGACATAAGAGAAATTTGCTTAAATGTCTACACTTGGAGACTAGTTCACTTCTTTTGTTCAGTAAATTCACATTCGTATTTTGGAGAATAGATAATTTTTCTTCGATGCATAGTCTACAGTTGCATTGGCCACCTTTGAAAACTTGAGCTTTTTTGATAATTTCCCATTTTATAATAGGTGTTTTACCCGTTGGATCTTTAATGTGCCATACGTGTTTGAATAAGGTGGTACTGTTTGAATATATTCTGTTATTGAATAGTATCACTACTATTCTTCTACAAGGATGTCTTCGGCATTAAATTGCTCACGAGGTTGATATGCCATTAACCAAAGAAACCAAATAAGTTTGAATACAAGGTGTGTCAAAAAGTATCGACATTTTTGGTACCTTTTGATACATCTTGTATTCTGATAAAAATAATGTACCAGTCATTGTTCATTTCTATCTTGGTAAATACAGCTTCAAACGCGGCACTTTTATTACACATCTTGTATTCTGAAAATGAAAAAGGTTCCATTTATTTTATTTTCTGTCTTGGTAAATACAGCTTTAATCTCGCTACTTTTATGACACACCTTGTATATACGTCATCGACTTGTGTAGAAATGTTTTTGCTTTGTTTCTTTTGTTCAAGCGTTTACACATGTGCCCGATAAACTGATTAATATTTAAACATGTGAATAAATCGTTTTTCTTTTCCAGAGAAGATTGTTAAATATACTCCCTTTTTTAAAAACTCGCACCTGTTTGTTTTTTAAATAATTTATATTTGTGCGCGCTTTCTTCAATTGCAACATTCAAAATGAAGTAGAATTGAATTACCTTGATGAAGAAACATAACACTTTGCATTTCATCTCCAAGACTATGTCTACTCGTTTAATTTTTACACTCTTTGACTCCATATATATAATATATATATATATATATATATATATATATGTGTGTGTGTGTGTGTGTGTGTGTGTTTTCCTGTAGTTAGGATCTTTCCGTGTGTGGTTTAACCAAGCTGGTGCAGGTGTAAACCGTAATGTGAGATCAATGTGTCTAGTGACAGTGAGTGGACAAGTGGGCAAGATATTCAATAAATAAAGGAGAAAAACTTTAAATTTGCTTCATTACAATGATTTATTTCAACCGCATTACTGCAGCATCTTCAGGTAATGGCAAGAACATTCATGTTATAATTATTGTAATGAAGCAAATTTAAAGTTTTTTTTCTTCATTTATTGAATATATATATAATATATATATATAATATATATATATATATATGACCTTATCATCAGAAACAACACACTCAACTAAAATATTTCTAAATCAAACCAACGTAGTTTATAAATTTACATGACCATTTGAAGAGTGCCTACCATAAAACAAATTAAAAATTAAAACCTACATTGGTCACACTACAACGACACACGCTCGTCATCTTACAAACCATCTTTCCGACACTAGCACTATAGAACAACATCTAACAAGAAAACATACCAATAAAACTGACAAACTCACATCTCCCGA
Source organism: Doryteuthis pealeii (assembly GCA_023376005.1). NCBI lineage: Eukaryota > Metazoa > Mollusca > Cephalopoda > Myopsida > Loliginidae > Doryteuthis > Doryteuthis pealeii. The sequence continues at coordinate 64,316,312 of CM042166.1, forward strand.
CATACAAAAGATTTTCATGAACAATACCAAAATCCTATATAAAAATAAAAAAGAAAAACGCCTACAAATTGTCGAGGTGATTTGCATCAAAACTAACAAGCCTAATATAAATAAAATAGCATTTAACACCGACAATAATATACTAAACATCTTTAATAACTAACACACTAACCATAGCAACCCTCCAAAAATAGACTGTCCTAATCGAATAAACAATAAATAAATGAATAAATGAATCCGATAATTTCCCATGACTGAACCGATAGTACTTGGGAACATATAAGTTATGTCACATTTATAACCTGATATTGTAATATTCATTAGGTGACTCGAAATACAAATATCATTTTTATTATTACTGCTGTTTTTAATATATTGAGCACTTTTTGATTATTTACTGATGCCACTGCAACGGAAAAGTGAAAAGTGGCAATTGGATACTATATATATATATATATATATATATATATATATATATATATGAGGAAAGTGGATAGGAATAAATCAGACAGAATGTAGTAGGGATATGAGGAACACAAGAACATAACTCAGACAAAAGTGTGTAGAATATATTTCGCTAGATCTTTGAGCTCGGCATCATCAGTCTTTTTAATGATTATCAAAGGTATCATACAAGTGTTTTATAGAGGGGGAAGTGGACAGGAGGGGGTGGATGGAGAAGAGGTCAAGTGGGTGGGTTAGTGTTTGGGAGGAAAGAGTTTGATGGGTCAGACGGGGATCATTGGGAAGAAAGGGAAGGAGATCGAAAGCGAAGAGAAAGGATGGTCAGAGTGATAGTGGAAAAATACATTTTGAAAAGGACGAGTTTGTAGCGGAGGAGGATTAGCCATCTTGGAGAGAAATTTCATCCAACAATAAAAAGGCTGATGATGCCGAGCTTAAAGCTCTAGTGAAATATATCCTACATACTTTTGTCTGAGTTCTGTCCTTGTGTTCATCATATCTCTACTATATATATATATATATATATATATATATATATATATATATATATATATCTCCAGTAGACAGATAATCTATATCCTCCCTATATCCACAATGCATATAGATTTATAAAAGCATTATTTCCCATCCCTTAGAGAGCTCAATGTAAGATGATTTATAAATATAGATCAATTATATACAGAACAATATTTACACATTCAATAAGAAAAAAACCCTCAACAAACCATCATTTCGCTATTATAAATTCATGTTTGTTGTTAACCCCATAAATGAGCCAGAATTTAATAAACTATAAAACATATACATAAACGGATATGTGAGGAAAAAGTGCAAATGAATCCGACAGTATATGATATTATGAAAAAATTGAATAAACACAAGTTTATAAACGAGTGATATTTATTTTGCCTACGCTGCAGTATGTAGATCTGTTTCAAAAGATCATCATCTGGGCTTTCATTAGTTTGAGGAAAAAATAAATGTATCACAGAAAATAAGAAATCTTCGAATTATCAGAACACACACAAATACATACACCCATTGAATCTCAAAATATATACATATATATATTTACCAACCCTTCAGCACGAGCAGGATGCGACACAAAGTCAATTTCTTAAGCGGAGTTTAACAGGTGTGAATTCAGAGTTGTCCTTCTCCTAGACTGGTTACCTAGCCATGGTTAAAGAGTCCAGTCTGCCCTGCTATTTACTCATAGCTGGAGGGAGAATTGGATTCATACATCTCCCAAGGGTATTAGCACCAAGTGAAAGGCCAACAGTGTTGACCAGTCCATTTCATACGACTAACCATTAGACCACGCGCCTATATACATATACACACACAAACATCTTAGTTTCTAGAGGTTTTCTTGTTCTTTTGGGTTACTATTTTCTTACTTTTCCCCCTCATCTCTGTTTGATGGTGTCCGTTTCCAGTATTCCCAAGTACTTGTAATATTCTTTTACTCAAAGTGTTCTCTTACTTTCGTGGTTTGATTGTATATTCCTTCCGCTGTTTCTGTTCCAAATTCATTCCTAAATACTTTTTATCATGTATGTGCTTGATGGCAGTGGATGAGACTCTTATTTTCCTGGGTATGTTTGGTTTGTTTTGTTTTGTTTTACAGCATATCAACCTCAGTGGGTCATTTAATGACGACAAAGTTTTGAAATAAATTAATTCTTAATGGATAATCATTTTTTTTATAAACACATTTTTCTATTTAATCCTTAGATGGGACCCTAACAAGTACTACCGCTCCGGGTAAGAGTGGACCAGGGAGCAATGGTGATGAAGGGATGCTCCACATTCCCCTATCCTCCAAAACCAGGACCTCACCATAAGATAGAGTTTACCGTCATTCCCAGGATATATAAATACCCTCAGCCACCACCTTCTAGTACCCATATGATAAAAGGGTTGGGGCTTGCCATAAGGGCAATAGGGTTGGGGCAATCATATAGGTGCTAGGGCTTGACATTACCAGCCGATTGATCGGAGGGGGCCTCTTCGTCCACCCGTCTAGCCTAAGTAAGGATAAGTGGAGTGTTGCATGTCGTGAACTGCTCATCCACCAATATTTCGTCCATAAACATCACGGGTTGCCACCAACGGCCAACAAGTGGTCCATTTGAGGGGGGGGGGTCTTAACCCTCTGCAGAGTCGGTGTATTCTAAAGCTCCAGCCGACAGGGCTGGGTCCTGGGTATGACGTTTAACTTTATCCAGTTCTAGAACTCTGGAGAATGTGGAGTACCCCTTGTAGTGGAGCTAGCACCCCTTCACCACTCTACTATGTTATGGCTTCTTTTTCCGAAAAAAAAGCCCCCAAACTTCTGCCCTCTTCGCATTTTTCTTGTTGCTTGGGTGGTCTATTTTGGAAACTATTTTCACCTGAGAGGAAAAAAAAAAGATTTCAATCTGGAAGGAGTTGGGAGCCGCCGTTGCTATAATGGGAGGGGGGAAAAGCACCAAAGTCTGCCTAAAAGTTGGTCTTTAAAGAGAGAGAAAAACTTTTTTCAAATTACAAGTTTTTCTTTCTGCAGCAACTTTTAACAGTGTTGATTGGTTGATTAAATAGTTGATTGGTTGATTAAATAGTCTAAGATTACAACAGTTGATTAATAAGCTGATTAATATTTGGACTGACTTTACGTCGTTTGTCTATACCGCATTTCACTCTCCTCTATATCTTGTAAGTTGTCTTGTTAATTGTTTTGTAATTATTGCTCTGTGTTTTTTCATGTGTATCCGTTAGTACCGGATAATGGTGCTGAATTAACACATTTAGCACTCAATTTCCTCTATGTATCATTTCACCTCGACGATACAACACAATTCATCACAATTACTCCCAGGTCCACTTTGACTCGAAGTGGTAGTACCTGTTAGGGTTCCATCTATGGGTTAAATAGAACAAAATGAGTTCTTTAAGAAATTGAGTTTTAAAAACTAAATTAAAAAAACATATGGAGGCGCGTGGTGTAATGGTTAGAGTCGTAGGAAATGGACTCGTTGACTCGAGTTCAATTCCTTGACGAAGCTGTTTACATTTCACAAGACACTAATACCCTTGGGAAAGGTATGAATCCAATTCTCCCTCCAGCTATGGGTAAATAGCAGGGCAGACTGGGCTCTTTAACTTTGGTCAGGTAACCAGTCTAGGAGAAGGAAAACTCTGAATTCAAACCTGTTAAACTCCGCTTAAGAAATTGACCTTGTGTCACATCCTGCTCGTGCGGAGGGTTGGTAAATATATAAAAATCTCAGTACCCATAAAAAATGAATAAAACAAAATGTATTCAACATAGAATAACACAAGAAGGGTTGACATGCCATAAAATCTAACCAACCAACCAACCAACCAACCAACATTCCTCAATCCTCGTTCTATGTTCTTATAGTCTGTGCAAGCATTTCCAGTTCTTTTTCATTTTTGGCACATATCATCCACCAACATAAGTTTATTTTTTCCTGTGATTTTGAAAACTTGTACCACCCGTGGATTTTCTAAGTATGTAATTAAGTGATATTATTTATATAACAAATTGCAGTGAAGAGAGGGAGTCTCCCTGGAAAATGTCTCTTTGGATTCTTAACTCTTCCAATATTTGACCCCCTACTGTTAATTCCACTTCCCGGTTTTCCATAGCTTTCGTAGTGGAGTTTATGGCTCGGTCGAATATTTTGTACATCTTCATTATAATGGAGATTGTGTGAGTTGTTTGTCTGTAACCGAAACTATATTACTACTCAAGTCACAATTCCCTTAGTTATTTATTAGATAGGTAGATAGGTAGATAAATAGATAGATAGATATATCAGTAGTCAAATTATCTACCGAGAGCTGAATGGGTGACCCAACGGGTCACGTTTTGTCTGATATATATATATATAATATATATATATATATATATATATATATATATATATATTGTCGGCTAAAAAAAAGCCATATCACAAATACATCGCTAATGTGTATTTACTTATCATATATATATATATATATATATAATATATATATATATATATATATATATATCGAGGTAAAATAATCCAATTCTAGTAAGTAAGGGATGACTCAATTTTGGGATCATAAAAAATCTCATTGTATATCCGAAGTGTATTATAGTCAGAGAGAGAGAGAGAGAGAGAGAGAGAGAGAGAGAGAGAGAGAGAGAGAGAGAGAGAGAGAGAGAGAGAGAGAGAGAGATGAGCAGTCAAATTTATGGTAGCATTTGTTTCCATTCGTTCCGGTGAGAATGAAATCCGTTTTCTACAGACAATTCTTAAGTGACAAATAGAAACTATCCTTTCGTCTGCGATGGAAGATTTTATATTCAAGAATTTACATATTATTTAAAAGGTCCATGATATGTCCCGGGAAGGGATATATTTAGTAGAAATAGCAGAGTGGTGGGGCCACGGTAACAGAGTGGTAAAATCGAGCAGGTAAGTAATAGTACTTGGTACCCAGCCCTGCCCCTTTAAATCTAGGGGACAGGTATTGCCTGGGGATTAACTTTTAAAGATCCAGGACCGAAGCCACCAGGTCCCCGGCGTTGTCCGGAGCTACATACGAACAGCATGCAATTGTATTTATATATACAACCAAATAGTGGTTTACCGTGTGAATGGGAAGGCTAATTCAAATATCGATATTAAAAATTTGATTTTAATAAATATATGCTTAGTATTATTGATTTCTAATTATTAATGAATATGATCAAAAATCTCGGGGATAAATATTAAAAGAAATCCATTAACAAGAAGAAATAACTGTAATTTTATTCTTTATTTCCTATTTGAACTAAATATTTAAATTAGGAAAATTTGTAATAAAAGATGGGAGAGATGGAAGAGTAAGTTTCAGTTGTTCTTTCGATTATACCCCCTCACTTCCAACTCTTTTCATCTGCATTCTTATTTAGTTTCATTAGCCATTCTAATTTAATATAATATTTTATTGCATTAAAACTTAAATACTTGGGTGCATATATTTGCTAATATTCAATAATCCAAGTTTGTAGGAACACATTATTACTTATCTATATATTAATACGCGTGTTCCTAAATCTTACGTCCGTTATCATTCTGCAACACCTCTTGGTTAAAAATGAGACCGTCCGAATTGCCCAAGATGCAATGAAAAAATGTAAATTAAGATTATCTGGTGTCGCTTTTCCACCGTAATGGACCAAAAAACAAAGAAAGAGAGTAGGAGAAAGGTAGAGACAGGAAGATGAGAACGTAAAAACAATGACGCTAATATGTTTCAATCAATGATGAAAGGAAGGAAAGAAAGAAAAAACAAATGAGAGAGAGGGAGAGAGAAAGAGAGAGTTAAATCAAGGTTATATTTTTTGCATATTGAACTATGTCGCAATAGCTCTTAAGTAAACATATCAAACGTTGTAATAATTAAATTATCATTCTGACCATATTGCCTTTATGGTAAATTCACAACGCTGAGGGTCTTAGTATTCTGGGCACGATGTTAAACTACATCTTATAGTGAAGTTCTACTTCTGGAATTCTGGGGAATGTGGACTACCCATTCATCGCCATTAATCCAAGGTCCACTGGAGCCCGGAGTGTTAGTACCTGTAAAGTTCCCATCTATATGTTAAATTGAAGGCGCGTGGTCTAATGGTTTGAGTTCCATTCCTGGACGAGGTTTTTGCATTTCCCATGTGGCTAATACCCTTGGGAAATGTATGAATCCAATTCTCCCCTCAGCTACGGGTAAATAGCAGGGTAGACTGGGCTCTTTAACCATGTCTAGGTAACCATTCTCGGAGAAGGAAAACTCTGAATTCAAGACATCTTTTTAAAACTCCTCAAGTCACGCCAGGATTGGAAATATCTCCCAGCAGGTAAAGGGAGTGTCTAAGTCTTTGTCTACACAGAGTGGGGCGGTGGTATAAAATATAAACAGCTTCAAGAATACTTAAATGCTGTTTAGATCTGGCCCTGTGCAAGACGAAAAAACATTCATCCGTGTAGTCAGCCATAAAAGGAACTTATAGACAGCAAGTGCTCACCATATTTCTCGGCAATACATATGATTCCACTACTCGTAGTATTTTTTTCGCAAAAATCTATTATATATATATATATATATATATATATATATATATATATATATATATATACATAAGAACATGTGTTGTATGTGTGTGTGTGTGTGTGTTAAATTGAAAAAAAATTGTATTGAAAAATTGAGTTTAAAAATGTTGAATACGTATCAAGAATGAATAAAACAAAATGTCTTCAGCATAAACTTACCCCAGCAAAGTTTGACATGCCATAAAATCCAACCAACCAACCAACCAACCAACCAACCAGCCAGCCAACTAACCAACCAAATATTTCTAGGTTCTTAGATACTGATCCAAAGGGCCCAAACTACAATTGATATTACTAATTAGTATCCACTTAACTGATCTTATGTTGTATCCTCCTCGTAGTGAAGAGGTTTGTTAAATTCGCAGAACCTGTCCAAGGGCAACGTACGCCACCATGACCCGAATGGTACTGATTAAAAAGCACCATTATAGATTCTGATCCCGATCCTAGCGATCGCTCGTCTACAGTGTGACAAAACCCCTCTGTTACGATTTTTGTGGCTATTCTTAAGCTTCAAGTGAGATTACTTTACGGTGGTGATCCCTTGTGTTAAGCAGAGATAGCTTTTTAGTGAAGAATCCTTTGGCTGTTCCTTGGTGTCCCTTAGTGTTGGGTAAAATCCTTTGATTTACAGGTCCGTTCGTCAATGTCGAATACGTTAAAATGAACGGCCTTCAAGATCGGTGATTAAATAGTTAACTAACCACGTATTCGAGCTGTTAATTGGCTGGCTTTAATCCATGTGCCCACGCTGAGATTTGTGTATATATTTTTACATATACGGATTATTATGAATAAACAAATAAAAGGATATATACCTTTAGAAAATGAATTTATTTGGACGTTATTAATATTAAACGGTGAAATATTAAATAATAATAATAATAATAAATCAACAAAAATAAAACCGATGAGACTATAATGTCAAAATAAATTTTTCTAAAGGTATACATCCTTATATATATATATATATATATATATATACCATGTGCAGGTGCAGTTTAAACCATAGTGATGCAGGTAAACCGTCGAGGAGGATCAGTAAGTCAATCTATGTATCTTAAATATGTGCAGTTAATACCCAACAACTGCACATATTTAAGATACATAGATGACTTACTGATCCTCCTCCCACAAGACACCAAACTAGAACACATCACCGACAAACAAAATTCCGCAGAACCCACCATGAAATTCACCTTTGAAAAAGAATCTAACAACACTTCACCTTTCCTCTACTAATAAAATCCCAAGACAAACTCACCTACAATGTCTACCGCAAGCCCACCAACAAAAACGACTACATACACTTCTATTCCCATCACATGTATATATATGTATATATATAGTTGAGTCTGAGTAAATAACCTATACATTTTTCTAATAAATAATAGATATTTTTTTATTAATTAATTAATTTATTTATTTTACAACTGTAAAAGTTGTTCAAAATCTTCCAGTTGACTGTTTTTATCTTAAATTTGAATATATACATTAAGTTACAATAAATACCGGATGTAGGACTAACAACATTAGATACAATAACAAAAATTCGAATCATTTCTCAACAGAACTTCACAAAGGTAAGACACCTATTTATCTTCTCCAATATTTATATATTAATTATATTAATTTAATACTTCAAAAGGAGTCCAGTAAGAATGAAAAAAAGCTTTTCCATTAGGTACTTCTCTTAAGAATTTCTTTTTTTCTTTTGCGAAAAAGATTTTTTCATTTATTCCATTCATTTCAGTCATTTTCTTATTTCATTCATTCATTCATTTATTTGTTTCCATTGTAGCTTAACTAGATAATTTGGCATACGCGAAGACTTATATCACACACACACACACACACACACACACACACACACACACATATATATATATATTATATATATATATATATAGACAGACTCTGAATTCCTGGTCGCAACTGAACTAAAACTGAAACTAATGCCTCACGCTTCTACTGGTTGCGTCTTTCGAGGGTTCAAGCGGAATGTCACCACAAATCAATCATAACCCTAACGATTAGGGTATTTTTTCTCTGAAACCCCGTTATTTTGAATCTAACGAAGTCTGATTTAAAATTTACCTAACTACAGTACGAACATAATTCATAAGCTACCTATGAATTATCTAATACTAGGAGTGGCAATACCTACTTGGGCTACCGAAAATGTTATCATTCCTGGTTGGTGGTTGATGTGAGCAGGGTATCGCACGTGCTGTCACACGTTGTATGCTGAAGAAAAAAAAAAGGAAATTTGGCTTATCTGAGAAGAAGCTTTTGTAACACTGGAAAAAAAAGAACTTAAAAATAACCAGGTGAAATTTCTTTTTCGGAAAGTTGTATAAAGGAGGCTAGTATATGTCTACAACTATCCACCTACAAGCGAGCGCTATTTTTATCTTAAATAGAAAGGCAGCAGACGGATTAGATACGCGTTCTATATGGTTGCTATAATTCCGCCATCTTCTTTTGGCTTGGCTCACTGCACAAGAACAGGAAGTGACGACGTATTTCTTCGAACAGTTTATTCATGAAACAATTGCTCTTCGCCCGAAGCCATTGCATCAGCTTTTAAGTGAACATTTGAACATAGTCAAATAGTCGATCACTTCGGTTCTGTCTGTCCTTCCCCCTCTCTCTCTCTCTCCTTCTCTCTCTCTCTCGCTTTCTCTCTCTCTCTCTCTCTCTCTCTCTCTCTCGCTCTCTTGATTGATCTCTTTTATCCTTTGTACAATTCGTTTGGATGAGAATCCAGCGCCAGTTAAACCGGGAAGAAAAAGAAATGACGTAATCCAATCGCCACTCGAAAGAAGACATATGATTGGTTAATAATAAAAAAGAAATAAACACAAGAATATCGTTTCCTCCAGCTTCAGTATAAAAAAAATGGCTAAAGAAGTTGGATAGTTGGTTTGATTTTACGGCATGTCAGCCCTTGGGTTATTTTATGCCAAAACATTGTTTTACCCATTCTTGTTGTTTATTCAAAAAAAGATTTGACACATATTTCTAAACTCGTTTTAACTGGCCAGAGTGAACCTGGGAGTAATGGCGATGAAAGTGTACTCCATACTCTCCAGAGCTCAAATTCGATGGTTTCCGTTCTGTCTCTCGATGTATACCTTTCCCCCTTCCCCCTCTCTCTCCCTCTCTGTATTTCTCTGTATTTCTCTTAGTCTCTATCTCTCTCTATCTCTGTCCCTCTCTTGATATCTCTCTCTATCTCTGTCCCTCTCTTGATTTCTCTGTTTTATCCTTTCTACAAGTAGCCTAATAATTCGTTTGGATGAGAATACAGCGCCAGCAAAATCAGAAAGAAAGAGAAATGACGTAATTTAATCACAACTCCACAGAAGAAATATGATTGGTTAAAAAAAACAACAACAACAAAAAACCAAAAGAACAATGAATAAAGCAATTGGTTGGTCGGTTTGATTTTACGGCATATCAATTTTTGTCGGGATATTTTATCCCAGAGTAATTATTTTATTCATTCTTGATGTTAATTCAAAAAGAATTTAACACATTCTTCTAAACTCATTTTTTTCTATTCAACCAATAGATGAGGCCCTAACAGGTACTACCACCACGGACCAGAGTGGACCTAGGAGTAATGGTGATAAAAGGGTACTCCACACTCCCGAAAGCTCAAATGGTCGATGGTTACCGTTCTCTCTCGGTGTCTGCCCCCTCTCGCTCTCTCTGTCTCTCTGTCTCTCTCTCTCTCTCTCTCT
>CM042166.1:64331656-64356656 GCA_023376005.1 Doryteuthis pealeii
ATTTTCGTCGTAATGGAGAAAATTAATAATACCGTGTTTATTTTTCAGAAGTTTATTGGAATAAAAACTTCACTATAACTTTTGAGTGAGAGGGTCCCTAATAACATCTCGACTTAAGAAGAATGTATTTTAACTGGATTCAACTTAGTTTTAAGTCCTTAGTAAACTTCTCGGTGAACAAGCTTTTCTTAACAGTAACAGGCCGTTCCTTATCGTCTTCAGCGACACCAGTTTCCAATTCCGTACGGCCTCGACTAACCCTCGATCACTGCCTCTCCGGCCGACTCCTCTAGCTGACTCTAACTGACTGACTGGCTCTATCTACTAGTACGGGTCTCTTTATATAGTATGTCAAAAGAATCTTCCAGAAGGATCTTTTCTGGAACCATCCAGAAAGAAAAGAATCTTCGAAAAGTTCCAAATCATTCTGGTCAAACAGAGTTCACGGCCTTTTAGATCAAAGAACCATTGGACGTCGAAAAGACTGGATTTTCCTTAAAACCCGTCATTGTGTCGCCAATATCTCGTTAAAGATTTTATTTCTTTTTCGGACGATTCCGTAAATATCAGAGGATTGGAAATACATTTTTGTTTTAAGGTTTCTCCGAGTCTGGCACAAGGCCACAAATATAGGTGCTGGGACGGCCATTATGTATAATACCCTTGAAAGAAAGGAAAAACTCAACACCGTTATTCCATAATAAATTTATTATGGTATAACGGTGTAAAGTGTTTCCTTCCTTTCAAGGATAAATATTGCTCCGTATATAATCTAAAAAGATTATAATACATTGAGTATATGTAGTGATTTAAAGATTCACTGTATTTATACATACTGGATCATACAATAATAATACAGTGTATCTTAGAAATCACATATAGAATCATCCCTTACTACCAAGTTTTGGATACCTCACACATGCACACACACACACACACACACACACACACACATATATATATATATATATATATATATATATATATATATATATATATATCAGTTCCAACACATAATTGTTTATATATTGGAATAGATTAGATTTGAAATAAAGCTAATTGACGGTATTTATTCCATTTGAACTTGTCTCGATTTTACTGTCAGTCTCAAGAAGCCATTGATGTAATCTTTTTCTTTTTTTTTCAAAATTAAAGAAGACCTATGTCTTTCAATATGTCTCCTCGATTGATTATCTCCCCTGTCAATATCACTGCTTTGCTTTTATTTCTTCTTTTCCATGCTTGGTGGGTTTATATTTGAGTGGCTTAAATAATTTGTAAAGAAAGGTGTCATTTCTTTCCGCCATGTTTGACATAATAATGTAAGGACTGGCAAACTGAGCCTAAAATGCGTTTTTGACAAAATGACTTTAGCCCCCCTACAGAAAATAATTTACCAAAAATTAGGAAATTATCTGATTTTAATGAAATTTTCAGTGTTTATTTATCAATGAATGATCTTTATAATGCATTATTTATTTTATTTCAAAACTTTCTCATTTTTTTCAGGTCGCTTAATTTTGCCCCCCCCCCCTTATGTTGGGGGCGTAAAATGTTTTTCAAGTTGGTCATATATTGTACTAATTACAGTATAGATAATGAGATAAAAGACCGAACTAATGAATAGAAACAAAAAAATTGTTTTACAGTTGCGCTTCTATGAGAAAATAAGTACCGAAAATCGAAAAATAAAATGTAAAAAAATAATAGATAATTTATTTTTTGGAGATTTCTTTTTTACTCATTTCGATAATTATTTAATTGACTATTATTTTATAAAAGAAAAAATTATACATCGATATTTTTCTGCTTATAAAGGGGAGGGGGTACATGTTCAATCGAGTTTTTCTTCAAGTTCGACTAACATGGTGGAATATCAGTAAGTACTTACCTTTCCCAAGGAGATTAACGATAATAGAAAGACAACAGGCCTTGTCCAGGATTCAAACTCGGGTCGCCGAGTCCATTTTCCACGATGATAACCGTTTCATAACGAGCACTTTCTGTATAAATTTTAATCTATTTTGAGCAATTTCAAATCTATATTAATTTCTTTTTTTTTAAATTTGTATTTTGAATAAATCCTTTTTTCTGATTTTTGAATCTCTTGGGAAAATGTTTGATGGGGATTATTATTTTGCTGCATATGATTTCAGCCTGACCGATATTATGAAAAGTTTTGAAATAAAAAATAAAATAAAAAACTTTTCTCAAAAGAAACCATTTTAGAATTAGAGATATAATTCCAGACCCTTTTCAAAAGTGCTGCCGAGTTGCGATGAAAAGCAGCTTTCTGATAGTTTTGAAAAAGTAAAAAAGTAGAAGATTCCTTTCAGATGAGAAAGAATGTTCGAGACAAACAAATATTTTCTTTTGTAGACGAAGAAAATGTCAAAAATAGTTGTCTTCTTTTTTGCATATTTCAAAATCCAATTTTGACTATTTTACAAGATCGTATTTTTTATCTGTGTTTTGAAAACAAGATATTACCATATCTACATAAAATGGCCAGCCTCTGAAATTATGTCATAGGCAGGTACCAGATTTTTCCATGTAATACAATCATTCATATAGTTTAATCTTTTTTTTTTGCTTCTCAGGACTGCCAATATGTTGTCTCTTTTTACTTTTAAACGGAATTAAAGTTTATTAAATCGATTTTCGTCGGTGCCTTAATAAATGTGTCATGGCCTCCTGCCCTAAAAACCGCTATGCAGTACCTGCTGAAAATCAACGTCACACACTGGCGTGCCTATGTGATGGTTTCCATAGAAAAATGTTACTTTCGAGTGTTGCAGTAGCAATGATACAACTAGGGCTTTGAAGAAAACCTTTTTCACTTGAAACTTGGGGGTTCAACGTTTGCTCATTTGAAGAAAATTCCATAATCTTTAAATATCTAGAAAATGCATTAACTACCTTTTACTCGACATGATATTTTTAAAGATTCATCTAATGTTTTAAAATAAAGAAAGTTTAATAATCAAGGTATATCAGACATATTTTCCGAATTTTCATATTGGATTTAAATTTTTTTTTTTTTACGGTTGTTCTCATTTATTTACAGCAGACTATAAAAATTACGAGAAGCAAATAAAACAAATTGTCAGCTTCAGATTTATTAAAAAGGATTGTGCTATAGTTTAGGGTCATCTTAAACAATAAAACGTCTTTTGGGACGAATTTAATTGTTTAAAAGTGAATTAAAAATAGATGTAATTTTATTTATTTATTTATTTTTACTGATGCCAGTATAAAAAAGCTAAATAATATTACACATGTAATTCATTAATACATTTTATACTAGGCACTGCCACAAGTGTCAAAAATCCGTATTTAAAAAAATATATCCCCCCCCCCTCGATTGAACAAAATTACCAAGAATCTGGGTATTATCCGATTTTAATGAAATTTTCAATGTTAGATTTATCAATGAATTAATTTTATAATGCATCAGTTATTTTATTTCAAAACTTTGATTTTTTTCATGTCATTCAACTTTGCACCCCCTTTATTTTGGGGGCGTAAAATATCGGAGGGGTTATATACGGTGCTATTCGCCGAATTGCGCCCCGGCCTTCTGCCTTAAAAAATCGACAGGCGGTGATAGCCGAAAAAACAACCTCATCTACGAATAAAGTCCTTATATGAAGCGGTGCCGGCTTAAAAACAACCAGCGCTTAAGGTGTCCCCACCCCCCCGAAAAGTTAATGCGATATTTTACCCCTCCAGTCTTTTTCGATAAGTAAATGTAAATATTTTACCCCCCCCCCACTCTTTAAGATATTTTTGTGGGAGACTAAATATTTACATTTACTTGTCGATAAAAAGATACCTTACTTTTAATGTCTTCAAACCACTAAAAAAAACATTTGTCGATAAAAACGCCTTCAGTCCGCTACAAAATCTTTTTTTTTGTATTCTCATTTTATTTTAATATCTATTTCCAACCAACAATTACAAATAAAAAAAATAAAAATATTTAGACATTCTTTTTTATTTCAACTAAATACCAGACAAAGAAAAAAATAAATAAAAAAATATCTGAAGATTTAGATAGTCTTTCATATCTAAAAAAAAACAAATGTCAGGTTATTTTTAATTTAAAAAAATGTCTTCGCAATCGTACAGTAGCTACGATCAAATTACGTCACGTGATTAGTTAGAGGACACATTGGTCAAAGAAACGTAAATATTTTTTAACTTTATATTTTAAAATCTTGCAAAAAAAATAAAATAATGAACATAAAGAGTTGTTACAAAGAAAAACAGTTAATTCAAATATCACATTATCCAATTGGGGAGAAATTACTCAACGTTATCTTGAAAATTAAGTAAAACAGTTTTTTTTTAATAATAATTTTCTGATACCTTTATTCAAACCCTTATCTTTATAGAAAAAAAAGTAAAAATCGTTTTTTGTGGGTTCATTTTTTAATATTTCATAAAATAAAATATGAGGCGGGGGTAGACCTTGTAAGCAAACTGTTCACAATGTTTGGTTGTCTATCATCGACCTTACCATCATATTTGGACGAGTTTATGTGGCGACTGCAATAGGTATTCGCATTTGTACAATGTAAATTAAAAATTGATATTTTGTATCAGCTAAATTTACGTTGTACAATAGGTACCACTAATTTGCCCCCCCCCTATATTTAACACAATGAAACTTGCATAAAAGTTAATATTATCTTGAAAATTCTTTGTCCATTCGAAAGAAGGGACATTTTTTTTTAAAATCCTGATGATTTTTTAAAAATAAATTTCCAGTTTACGGAAATAAAGAAAATTATGAACGACAAACAATGACTACATTTTTGCGCGGTTAAAACAATTGAATTTTAACATAGACCAATACAAGCTATGACAAGAGGCTTTTAAAAAAATCTATGAAAAATTAATTAATTGTCCGATTTTCACAAAAATTTCCATAATTACATAATGAAAATATGTTGTTTGGGGTTGTTTTTTCAGCTATCATTAACTAGCATTTTTAAAGACACAATTCTGAGAAAAGTCCCTCATATACTTTCGAAACTAATTACAGTATAAATAAAAAGACAAAATACCGAAGGTGTGAATAGAAGAAAAAAATATGGAAGTTATCCTGGTAGAAAATAATGCCAGGAAATCAGAAAATTAAATGTAAAATAAAAACTAAGAAAATACTTTTTGGAAATATTTTTTTTACTCTTTTCGATAATTATTTAATTTGCTGATATTTTGTAAGAGAAAAAAATATACATCGACATTTGTTCTGTTCAAAATATGATGGGCTAAATTTTCAATATAGTTTTATACATATAGCAATAATAAACTAAAGTAGGTATTGATATATTTTTTTTGTATTTTTTTCAATCGTGGGGGTGGTGTGGATTGCGTAATGTTTTTTGGTAAAATACGGATTTGACATCATCTTTGGCAATGCCTACCAAATCCCAGTTATCTACGGAGAGGTGAATGGGTGACCCAACGGGTCACATTTTATCTAGTATTATATATATATATGAACGGACTCAGATAGACGGATAGATAGAATTTCATATTATAAGTATTAATTGTAAACAACGACTAGTGTGTCCAGCCAGATCTAGTTCGTCGAACAAGGGTTAAAGAAGCCAATTAACTTTTTCATTGGCTAGTGTTTCCCACCGGAAGTGTACCATGATCGAAATAAAAAGAATAAAAGAACAAGAACAAGAACAAGAACAAGAAGGTTAAAGGAGTTAAAAAGAAGAAGATTAAAAGGGTGAAGAAGAAGAAGAAAAAGATTTAAAGGTGTTGAAAGAAGAAGAAAAGAAGATAAAAGGGGTTAAAAGAAGAAGAAAAAGAAATTTAAAAAGGTTAATAATAATAAGAAGAAGAAGAAGAAGAAGAAGAAGAAGAAGAAGAAGAAGATATACAATCTAAAACATTCCCAGTTCTTGTTTAATCGTTTTGAAAATGCTTGTGTCCTCTCTCGAGTCTTTAAACACGTGTGTAGCCAAATTCCGTTAACTCATTCTCTCCGAATAAAAAAACAAAACAGAAAACAACAACAAAAAACAACAACAACAACAACAACAACAACAATCTATCCCATTACCAGTGTTTGTTTATAAGTTTTGATTCAAATCGAGCAATGAAAATCGTTTTACTGTCTTCGCCATTTTCTGCGCATACCAATCCTCTACAGTGTTCCGAATGTCATGTCTGGTCCGACAGATTACATCTCCCACCCGACTCCAGTCTTCCAACCCACTATAGCTCGAACAGACTGGAATAGATAGAATGATGGATATGCTAATATATATATATATATATATATATATATATATATATATATATCCATAATATCACCATTAATTATAAATCTGCTCTGCTTTATAGGCATTGAGCACCTTTCCATGCAAATACTTTTTTCATTTTTTCATTCACTATTCATCATATATTATATATATATATATATATATATATATATATATATATATATATATATATATATATCTTAGCATATCCATCATTCTATCTATTCAAATGTAAGGCTAAACAAATCGAGAAAAATCAATCTCTGTATGTAAATTTCGGCCTATTAGGCCTCATCAGCAGAGCTATAGATAGGAAGACCGCATTGTGCGTGATTCGAACCCTGACTGTCAAGATGACAGGCGAGAACCGTAACCTCTACACCAACCGGACTTTCTTAGATTTTTCGTTTTGTTTAGAAGTAGGTTTTTATTCCTCTTATAGTGACTTTTTCTATACGACAGTATGAGAAGTAAATACACAAGCGATGTGTTTTGATATGGCTTTTTTTTAGCCGACAATTTTACAATAAAATGCATTAGAAATGATTTTACATAAAATGTATTCGAAATGATTTTACAATAAAATACATTGGGAATAATTTTCCAATTAGAATGCAGAGGATATATATATATATATATATATATATATATATATATATATATATATATATATATAGAGAGAGAGAGAGAGAGAGAGAGAGAGAAAAGAGTTAGATATATAATGACTTCAATTTTAATGCACTTCTGGATGCCGAGTCTTGTCCTACTAATCCCCTCTCCTCACCCCCAACCTCCCGACCTGCTATTGCCCGGGAAATACCCACTCTCTAATCAGACATGGAGACCTATCGTCACCTGTTGGCACTGGCATTCCTAATTTTCCCAATTAATTCGTCTTCAGTGAGACACTTAAATGTTTCCTTCCATCTCGCGTCGCTTTTGAACATTAGCTAAACAGTCATAGATTTAAATACAAATTAAAATACATTGGTACAGAGAGAAACTTCAAAAAGTTTTAATAGATTAAGAAATAGACACATATAAATAGACGGAAATACGAGGGTAAAAAATAAGAATGCATTGGAAATGATTTTACAATAAAATGCATTAGAAATGATTTTACCATAAAATACATTGGAAATAATTTTCCAATTAGATTGCAGAGGATATTTTTTAGTATAAAAATGCATTAGAAATGATTTTACAATAAAATGTATTGGAAATGATTTTACAATAAAATGTATGCATTGGAAATGATTTTACAATAAAATGCATTAGAAATGATTTTACAATAAAATGCATTAGAAAAATGATTTTTACCAATAAAATGATTTTACAATAAAATGGAAATGATTTTACAATAAAATGCATTAGAAATGATTTTACAATAAAATGCATTGATTTTACAATAAATGCAATAAAATGCATTGAACAATAAAATGCATTGGAAATGATTTACAAATGCATTAGAAATGATTTTATAATAAAATGTATTGGAAATGATTTTACAATAAAATGCATTAGAAAGGATTTTAAATGAACAATAAAATGTATTGGAAATGATTTTACAATAAAATGCATTGAATTTTACAATAAAATGATTGAAAATGATTTTACAATAAAATGATATTGAAATGATTTTACAATAAAATGCATTAGAATGATTTTACAATAAAATGCATTAGAAATGATTTTACAATAAAATGCATTGGAAATGATTTTACAATAAAATGCATTGGAAATGATTTTACAATAAAATGCATTAGAAATGATTTTATAATAAAATGTATTGGAAATGATTTTACAATAAAATGCATTAGAAAGGATTTTACAATAGAATACATTGGAAATGATTTTACAATAAAATGCATTGGAAATGATTTTACAATAAAATGCATTAGAAAGGATTTTACAATAAAATGCATTAGAAATGATTTTACAATAAAATGTATTGGAAATGATTTTACAATAAAATGCATTGGAAATGATTTTACAATAAAATGCATTAGAAATGATTTTACAATAAAATATTGGAAATGATTTACAATAAAATGCATTGGAAATGATTTTACAATAAAGTTGACTGTTCTTTGAGCCACTTCTTCACTACAGATTACTCAACAGATTTAGCGCCTTCAGACTATCATCTCTTCAACCCCATGAAAGAGGGTCTGAGAGGCAAACATCATTCCAGTGACGAGGAAATTAAATTTGTAGTAAAGAAGCTTCATTTTGATGTATGATACATCTTCTTATGTTGGTAATTATACCTGTCCATGTGCATTGACATTAACAGATAGAGATCCAAATAGATATACGTAAAACAATAGTAGCAGACTTGGCGTCTGACGATCGATATATAACCGTGAAACTGCTAGTTCCGCAATAAGACTCTGACTTGTCTCTGTCTCTTGTATCAAGGACTGTAGAAAAAAGACGTAATTTATATTCTTTTTTATTCATTTTACTTTGCAAATATATATATATATGTATGTATTTATCAGTTAAATGCTCCCCTCTTACCGACTGCTACTGACGGTCGAAAGGTAAGGAGTTGGATTGATGAAAATTCTCTCGGGTTTCGATCTCGGCTAGAAGTAACTGTTAAGTCTAGCCATACTGATAAGACGTAAATGTCGAAACATGGTGTCTGTGGATAACTATTATATGCTTTCAAAAGCCGGTAGAGCTTTCTATAGAGACTTTAACGGACTTTCACCGCTTTGCGTAAGGTAATACCCGTCTATTGTTTACAGACTTGAGTTCTATTGTGATCGGAACATACATATGTATGTATTTATCAGTTAAATGTTCCAGTCTTACTGACAGCCGAGAGGTAAGGTGTCGGATTGATGAAAATTCAGTCGGGTTTCGATCCCGGCTAGAAGTAGCTATTATGTCTAGCCACACTGATGAGACGTTGTATATATATATATATATATATATATATATATATATATATATATATATATATATATATATATATTATTATAAAGAGATTATGTAACTGTCTGTTTGTAACCGAAACAATGTCACCCTGACGTCATGATTTCCTTAGTTATTTAGTTACTTAAGTTATATTGTCAACGATAAGTAAATATTCATCATTTAAGTAATTAGCATCTTATTTATTTACGATGATCTTTATTAAAGTCTAGCTGAGTTAGATTTACGGCAAAACTTGCCATATTACTTTGCATATATATATATATATATATATATATATATATATATAGGTTTCGTTGAATTGAACAGACAATTCCTGTCTGAAAAGTCTTTCATTGATCCGTTCCAATCTTCGGGCCACCCTTCTGGTGTCAGGGTAGAACTGGTATAACAGTCCACCGAAGGTTTCAACACTAGCGCTTTCGGCAATACATTTTGCCATCCTCAGGGGGGAAACGATGGAATAGTTTTCATGTCTCGTTTTAAACGAGAACAAGTAGAAGCAAGGAATTAGTGGGAGGTAAACAAAACTTATCAACCAACTCATTACGCCATATATGTCCACCAAATACAGTCTGAAATCTGCAAATGAACTAATTGAAATTCTACACACTTCAACACCATGACATGAAAACTATTCCATCGTTTCCCACCTGAGGATGGCAAAGTGTATTGCCGAAAGCGCTAGTGTTGAAACCTTCGGTGGACTGTTATACCAGTTCCACCCTGACACCAGAAGGATGGCCCGAAGATTGGAACAGATCAATGAAAGACTTGTCAGACAGGAATTGTGTGTTCAATTCAACGAAACCTGTATAAAAGAAAAAATGCTGCCAAAATACACTTATATATATATATATATATATATATATATATATATATATATATATATATATATATATATATATACCAATTCCTACGCTACTGCTCGTTTTCTTTAAAAACGAGACACCACGAAACATACCATCAGTTTCCAACCTGAAGATAGCAGATCGACATGCCGAAAGCGCTCGTAGAGACACCTTTGGTGGATCGCTACACCAGTTCGACCTGACACCAAAAAGATGACCGGACACCTTGAAAGGATTGAACAGAAACTCGTACGACAGGAATTGTCACTCGAGTTCAACCAAACATGTTTAAAAGAGAAAATGCTGTCAAAATACACTTATATATATATATATATATATATATATATATATATATATATATATATATTATAAAGGAAGGAAGAATTCAATACAATAATCCCATAATAAATTTATTTCGACGAAAATTAGGGCCCATTAAATCTAAGTTGATTTAAACCGGCTCCCAAATTTTCGTCTCATCAGATGGGTCTCAATTCACTTATGGACAAGCATATCACAAAAACCCAAAGAGCTGAATATATATAAATTCAAACAAAAACAAAAATAATTAAAAAAAATATATATATTTTTAACAGTGTAGGATTGTAACCATAGAAACAGAAAGTGAATGAAAAAAGAGATACATCTCAAGGTTGATTCCTAGGGTTTTCAGACAGACAAAAAAGTGACAGGACAGAAAAAACAGGGTAGTATATTAAAATATAAATAGACAAGTAAAATAAAAAGATTTTAAATTTAAACATTAGAGTATAATGATGTATAAAATAAGATATAAATAATAAATAAATTAATAGTACGATAATAAAAATTAAAATTAAAAAATAATAAATAAAAATTAAAATCAATTAAAAATAATAATACTAACAATAAAAATAATACTCAGAAGAGTCCTGGAGACCCGAGGAGACTTGCTGTCACTCGGACTCCAGTGAAAGACCATCAGCTAACACTGATCGCTATAATTATTATTATTATTATTATTATTATTATTATTATTATTATCATTATCATTATTATTATTATTATTATTATTATTATTATTATTATTATTATTATTATTATTTTCAATTTATTTATTTTTCTTCTTCTTCTTATTATTTATTATTTTTTACCCTATCTTATTATTTTTATTATAATTTATTATTTTTTACCCTATCTTATTTTTTTCTTTATTATTACTACTATTATTATTTACTTTACCTTAATATTATTATTATTATCATTATTTACATTTTCTTATTTTTAATATTATTATTATTATTATTTACCTTATCTCATTTTATTATTATTATTATTAATAATATTTTTAATATTATTATTATTATTTTAATTAATTTATCCTATTATTATTACTATTATTATTATTTTTATTATTATTATTATCTTTACTTTATCTCAATATTATCATTATTATTATTATTAATTTTAATTTATTTTATTATTATTATGATTATTTGTAATTTATATATTTTTTCAAATTATTATATTATTATTTTAATTAATTTATCCTATTATTATTACTATTATTATTATTATTTTTATTATTATTATCTTTACATTATTATTATTATTATTATTATTATTATTATTATTATTATTATTATTATTATTATTATTAAATTATTTTTAATTTATTTTATCATTATTATGATTATTTTTACTTTATATATTTTTTTCAAATTATTTCATTTTTTTATTATTATTACTCCTTTTGAGTTTTCATATCAGTGTTAGCTGATGGTCTTTCACTGGAGTCCGAGTGACAGCAAGTCTCCTCAGGTCTCCAGGACTCTTCTGAGTATTATTTTTATTGTTAGTATTATTATTTTTAATTGATTTTAATTTTTATTTATTATTTTTTAATTTTAATTTTTATTATCGTACTATTAATTTATTTTATTATTTATATCTTATTTTCTTTTATACATCATTATACTCTAATGTTTAAATTTAAAATCTTTTTATTTTACTTGTCTATTTATATTTTAATATACTACCCTGTTTTTTCTGTCCTGTCACTTTTTTGTCTGTCTGAAAACCCTAGGAATCAACCTTGAGATGTATCTCTTTTTTTCATTCACTTTCTGTTTCTATGGTTACAATCCTACACTGTTAAAATATATATATATAATTTTTTTAATTTTTTGTTTTTGTTTGAATTTATATATATTCAGCTCTTTGGGGTTTTTTGTGATATGCTTGTCCATAAGTGAATTGAGACCCATCTGATGAGACGGAAATTTGGGGAGCCGGTTTAAATCAACTTAGATTTATATGGGCCCCAATTTTCGTCGAAATAAATTTATTATGGGATTACTGTATTGAGTTCTTCCTTCCTTTATTGATAAATATTGTTCTGTATATAATCTAAAAGGTTATTTTACATTGAGCTCTCTTCAGTGATTTAAAGATTCGCTGTATTTATACATACAGGATCATCAATATTAGTACAGTGGATCTTAGAAATCACATATAGAATCATCCCTTACTACCAAGTTTTGGATAAATCTCTTATATATATATATATATATATATATATATATATATATAATCCAAAATTCTAGAGAAGAAATCTTCCTTGCGACGTAGTAGTTTTTGAAAATGTCGTAGTTTGCAGAGCTCAATGTGTGTTCTTATTGTCAGAGTCACAGAGAAAAATCATATAAGTAAATAATATAAGAGAAAATTAAATTTTTTAGCTTATAGTCTATTTCAGGAAGCCTAAAACAAATGTTTAGTGTTCATCATTCGCCTCTGATGGTTAGGAACACAGACATTTGGTCTAGGATTTCTGAAATTGCTAAAAATCTAAATCTTGGTTCTTTTTATACTTATATATATATATATATATATATATATATATATATATATATATATATATATATATATCATTGCATTTCAGTCTCGAAAGACTATGATAAAAGTTTGTGTGTGCCGCTGAAGTTGAAGCGCCTCCTGTGACTATGAAGTCCGATGTTTGAGAAACATTCTCGACCACAGATTTTGCATTTGTAGGTTGTCCCTGTAGATGATGATGTTCCGATGCTTTGTTGCCGTTGCTTTCTTATGGACCTCTTAGCTTCATGATGTTTGTATCAGGGTGAATTCTGACGTGTACAGGCCTCTATGGAGATTCTGCCGCCACCGAGGGCGGTTTTGAGCCAAATTTTCCCTGCTGGAAGGCTCAATGCCAAAGCACCTGAGATCATTTTTGCAGACATCCTTGAATCGCAACAGGGGGCGACCAATCTGTCTTTTACCAGATGTTAGCTCTCCATACAGGATGTCTTTCGAGATTCGTCCATCATCCATCCGACGTACATGACCCAACCATCGGAGACGACGTTTTCTCAGTAGAGAGTACAGGCTGGGGAGTTGAGCTCTCTCTAGGACTGCTGTGTTAGTGATCCTGTTCCTCCAGTTGATGCCCAGTACACGTCTAAGGCAGCGAAGGTAGAAGGTATTTAGCCGTCGCTCTTGGTGGGAGTATAAGGTCCATGTTTCACTTCCATACATGAGGGTGCTGATGACACATGCCCTATACATTTTACCTTTGTACGGATAGTGAGCTTGCTGTTGTCCCACACTCTTGTGAGCTTCCCAAAAGTTGAGGCAGCTTTTCCGATCCGGCAACTGAGTTCAGTATCAAGTAACAGGTTGTCAGTGATGGTGGATCCAAGGTAGGTGAAGGTGTGTACGGCTTCCAGGGTGTAGCTGGTGATGGTAGGGATGATTTCCAGTCCCCTGACCCATCGTCTTGGTTTTCTTTATACTAATGGTCAGGCTGAAGTCCTGGCAGGCTTGGGTGAACTGGTCCATGAGTGTTTGCAGCTGCTCCTGAGAGTGTGCTACCACTGCTGCATCATCAGCAAATATCATGTCCCGAATGACAAATTGCTTGACCTTTGTTTTGGATTTTAGACGGCTGAGATTGAATAGATTTCCATCTGTCCTTGTGTGAAGGTAGACTCCTTCTGTTCATTTACCAAAAGCCTGGCGCAGAAGGAGGGAAAAGAAGATCCCAAACAGAGTGGGTGCCAACACGCATCCCTGCTTGACACCACGACGAATGCTGAAAGAGTCTGAGGTGGACCCATCAAACTGGATGGTGCCTTTCATGTCAGTGTAAAAGGACTGAAGAATGCGGAGAAGTTTTTGTGGGCAGCCTATTCGTTTTATTAACTGGAATAGACCACTCCTGCTTACAAGGTCGGAAGCTTTTGTGAGGTCAATAAATGCTATGTAGAGTGGTCTTCTCTGTTCTCTACATTTCTCCTGAAGTTGCCTCAGAGAGAAGATCATGTCAGTAGTGGACCTTCCTACTCTGAAACCGGCCTGTGATTCAGGGTAAGTCTTTTCTGCGAGGATCTGAAGTCTATTTAGTGCAACTCTAGCAAAAGTTTACCTGTAATGCTGAGTAAAGAAATACCACGGTAATTATTGCAATCACTCCTGTCTCCCTTGTTCTTATACAGTGTTACGACGGTGGCATCCCTCATGTCTTGTGGGATAACCCCTTCACCCCAGCATAGGCAGTGGAGCTTGGGGAGTTTTTCTAGGAGAACAGGCTTCCCACACTTTAGGATTTCACCTGTGATTCCGTCGCTGCCAGGTGATTTGCCACAGTTTAGTCTGTCAAGGGCAATGCAAAGTTCTTCAGTTGTAGGTTCCTTATCTAGCTCTTCTGCTACTGGTTGTTGCTCTACATGACGTAGAGCTGCATCAGAAACGGTGTTGTCGCTGGCGTAGAGTTCTGAGTAATGTTCTACCCAGCGATCAAGTTGTTTAGATCGATCTTTTATGATTTCTCCTGAGGCTGATTTCAGAGGAGCGATTTTGCGATGTGATGGTCCAAGCACCTTTTTTATGCCGTCGTACATGCCTTTGATATTACCAGACTCAGCAGATGATTGAATGCTGCTGCAAAGCTGTAGCCAGTAACTGTTAGCCCAGCGACGTGCAGTTTGTTGTAGCTTCTTCCCTGAAGCTCTAAGGACATGTAAATCTTGTCATTCGGTAACAGATTTGTAATTAATGGAAGCTATATTTTTTTCTTCCAAGATTGGTGTCAATACAGAGTCATTGGCTTCGAACCAATCATTTGACCTACGCACTCTTTTGCCAAAAACTACCAAGGCCGTGTTATGGATGGTGGTCCGTAGGCTATCCCAATATTGCTGGGCAGTGCAACACTGTGGTAGGAGGTGGAGAGACTCCTCTAGGGCACAGAGGAAGGCAGCAGCTTTGGTTGGGTCAGCTGCTTTGGCACTATCCACACGAGGGGGTCCATTTAATTTGACTGTGGAAATGTTTCATTTGCAGTTTCACTCTACAGCAGACGAGGGAGTGGTCCGAGTCACAGTCTGCGCTGTGAAAGGTACGGTTTTGGAGGACACTTTTGAGGTCGGGGCGCCGTGTTATGACCAGGTCCAACTGGTGCCAGTGGCCTGATCGTGGGTGTCTCCAGGAAACTTTGTGACGAGGTTTGGATTGAAAATATGAGTTGGTGATGCATAGATTGTGGTATGTGCAGAATTTAAGGGGACGTTGTCCATTCTCATTACTTCTACCAATGCCATGATAACCCAAGCAAGATGGCCAGGAGTCGTGGTCAGCACCAACTCTTGCATTAAAGTCATTAAGAAGGTAAAGTTGATCTTGTTTGGGGATGTTTTTTATAATCAACTCAAGCTCATCATAAAATTTGTCCTTTGTTTCTTGAGAGGCGCTAAGTGTTGGGGCGTATACACTAACCAGGTGAACAGGTCCTATCGAAGAGTTCAGGCGGAGGGTCAAAATTCTCTCTGAGTCACCTGTAGGTGGTACTATTGCTCCCAGTAAAGTATTCCTGACTATATATATATATATATATATATATATATATATTATATATATATATGTTGGCAACCTTCCGTCTATTTAAGACAAAAGTTGATGCTTTCTGTAGGTGTTGGTGGTGCTGTAGTCTCTCCTTCCTTTTAACTCTCTTTTCTGTGGCGGCTTCTTTCCTCTCTTTTTCACTCCTTTTCGTTCCTTGTTCATGTTAAATCTCTCTCTCTCTCTCTCTCACTCTTCTCCTCTCTCTCTCTCTCTCTCTAATATTATATATATATATATATATGTTCATGTTAAATATATATATATATACATATATATATATCATAATGGAGATTATGTAACTGTCTGTCTGTAAGCTAAATCATGCCAACACTGACAATTTCCTTATTTAAGTTATATTCTCAATGATTATGAAATAGTCATTATCTAATCTTAATTATCATCTTATTTATTAACGATATCTCGAGTAAAGTTTAGCCGAGTTAGATTTGCTGCAAAATTGCCCGTATTATTAATCCATATAAAATCCTGAAATATGAGTATATGGTGGAAATTATTTGCATAATGATTTTACCAAAACTGGGTTTAATGAATAAATATTTGCTGTTACTGATTTCTAAACTATCATGCTATTCTCCAAAGTATTAAAAGCTATCCTATATATACTTTCATATAGGAATTAAGTGTAATATTTTCTTGTACATACTTATTTAGTTTCGTTAGTCTTACTAAGTTAATATAATATTTTATTACCTTAAAATTGAATGTTCCCTTCATTATTCATTACTATCTTGGTAAAAAGATACTTTTATGACTCCCTTGTATATATATATATATTCAAGCAAATTTCATCAAACAAAACAGAATCCTTATTACTTTCAAGTTTTTTTATTTTTTCCTCTAAGCTTCCTTATAGTTATTTTTTTATCTTACAATCTTGAAAGGCACTAATGATTTCTCGAAAGAGCCAAGTACATTCGGTATATATATATATATATATATATATATATATATATATATATATCATATGCATCCAAAACACGGCAGAGCTCTCTTCGCGCGATTTTAATTGACTTTCACCGCCATCGTAATAAAGCAATGATCGTCTGTTGTTTACAGATTTGATCTCTCTGGTGATCGTAAAATATATACTCTGATGTATGCATTTATTAGTTAAAATACCGTTCCTTAATGGCAGCTGTCGACGGCTGATAGGTTAAGGAACCGGGCTGATGACAAGTCAGTCGGGTTTCGAGCGAAATCCGCCAAACTGATGAGATGTGAAACGTCGGGACACGGTGTCTGTGGATGACAAGATTTGACATTAAATGACCCACTGGTCAAACACCATTATTCTATACATTCTTCAGCAACTTGTTTATCATTTTCTTTAACGTCTGTATTTATAATGTCTCCATATAGACAATCATTATGGAAAATCTTCTTTGGCGGCCATCTTGGATAAACGGATGTCTTTAATTTTGATGCCGAAGTAGGCATTCGGCTTTATCCGTTCCACAACCGCATACCCCCCCCTAAAAGAAAATAAAGCAACAAGAAACCCGATTTCCTCACCCACTGCTGCTGTTCAAATGCTGAATGCCAATTCCTCATAATTCAAGGAAAAAATGCAACTTTCTTTTCATTGTCTAACCAGCGATTCTGTTCGAATTTAGGCAACTGTATTTATTTCTGCGGAAAAGGGTTAAATTTTGACCGTAAAATGTCCACCATCTTTTCTTTTCGAAATAACTGTAGCAACAATAGAAAAAAGAAAAAAACCACTTCTCTCTTTCTTCTCTTTTTATCTTCTTTCCATTTCTCTTTTTCTCTCGTTGTTCTCTTCTCTCTTATTCTCTTTCACATTCGTTTTTTTTTCTTCTTCTCTCCTCTACTCCCTTTATCTTCTTAATCTTTTTCTTTCTTCTCTTTCTTCGTTGTTGTTCTCTTCACTTCTATTTCTCATTCGCTGTTTTTCTTTCATTATCATTCTTTTGTTTCGTCTTCATTACTTTCTGATATGTTTCTCTCTGTCTCTCTCTGTCTGTCTGTCTGTCTCTCTCTCTCTCCTATATTTGTCTTCTTTGTCTCTTTACATTTCATTTTCTTCTCTATTTTTTCTTTCTTTCTTTCGTTATCATTCTTTCTTTCGTATTCATTTCTTTTAAATATTTTCTTTCTTTCTTTCTTTCTTTCTCTCTCTCTCTCTCTCTCTCTCTCTTCTCTCTCTCTCTCCTACATCTCTCTCTCTTTGTCTCTTTTTTTTTCTTCCCTTTCGTCTTTGTTTCTTTCATTATCATTCTTTCTTTCATCTTCCTTATTTTTAAATCTACCCCCCTCTCTTTCTGCTGATTCTTTCTTTTCCTCTCTCTATATCGATTCGGCTACCATTCCTCTTTTCTCTTTTAATAATTTCTCTTGTCCCGTCTTTTTCTCATTCACCTTCCTCTTCTCTCATCTCGTCTCTTTCTACTTTGCTCTCTCTCTCTCTCTCTCTCTCTCTCTCTCTCCCCACCCTCTCTCCCCGTCTCTTTGCTGACGCTTTCTTTTCCTCTATAGATTCTGCTACCATCTCTATTTTCTCTTTTAATAATATCTCTCTCCTCCCTTCTTTTCCCCATTCACCTTCCTCTTCTCTGACCTCATCTCTTTCTATCTTTGCCTCTCTCCATTAACATCAAATCTCAACAAAAGGTGGAAGACAGCAGAACTCATGATCGTAGAATGTCGAACCAAATAAATGGTAAGATGCAAAAATGAAGACCGAATAAAATACTGATTTCCTGAAGACCAGAAAGGATGTCACGGGGTCACAAGATGAACGGATGACCTATCAAACGAGAATCTTGCAATAGATTAGAGGAATCTTTTCCCATAAATATAAGCTCTGCATAGTTCGGAATAGGTTTATAGCAAACATCACCTTAACGAGCAAGAATATACGCCATACGGGCCTATGTATTAATGTCATGAAATATACTGAGTTAGAAAGACTAACGAAATTAAATAAGAACGCATATAAAAAGATTATACTTATCATAATTATATTTTAATTGATTTCTATATAAAATCATTCATAGGATTGATTTTAATACGTTGCAGAATAAAAAAAAAATATTAGTGATCAATAACACCAATTAATTATTTATTAAACCCGGTTTTGTTAAAAAAAAAAAACAGTATGCAAATTAACCACACCATATATTATGTAAATCTTAATCTTTTAGTAATATATGACATATTGCAGGATTTTTAACACAATAATGAAATATATTAAATTAGAAATACTAAAGAAATTAAATAAGAACACATATAAAAAGATTACACTTATTTTAATTATATTTTAATTGGTTTCTATATAAATCATACATATGATTCATCGCAATAAATAAGGGGAATCTTTTTCCCTAAATGTTTGTTTGATTGTGTGTGTTTATTTTGTTTTACGGCATATCAATTTCGCTGGGTCATTTAATGTCGGCAAATCCCATAAATATAAGCTCTGCATAGTATGGGATAGGTTTATAGCAAACATTATCTTAACGAACAAGAATATGCGCCTTACAGGCCTACGTATTAATGTAATAAAATATACTAAGTTAGAAAGATTAACGAAATTAAATTGGAACGCATATAAAAAGATAATACTTATTTCAATTATATTTTAATTGGCTTCTATATAAAATCCTTTATTGGATTAATTTTGATACGTTGAAGAATAAAACAATAATACTATTAGAGATCAACACCAAGTTATTCATTAAACCCTATTTTGTAAAACCATTATACAAATTAACTACAGCATATATCATGTAAACTTTTTTTTTTAATGATATATAAGACAATATGGCAAGATTTTAAACGCACTAATAACATGAGCTGTTTTGAGGCAAATCTAACTCAGATTCTCATAGAGGCATCGTTAATGAATAAGATTTATTCTATGTATTAAGGCTTTTGACTATAAAGTAAACACTCATTGATAAACTTACGCGTTTCCTGTTTTCTACCACGTGCTGTCATGAGAAATTGATTACTATTACCACAAACAAATTCCCACATAGCCAAACGGGATGAATTGATTTTGGTGTGGATCGAACCATTGATCTGTACCTATGCTAAGTGTGGAATATTTGTAAGGGAAATAATTTGCGAAAATAAAGAAATCCGTACACATACCCATCGGAATGTTTCTGTTTTCTTTTTTCAGCGGTTTATGAATTTTATCAGACGAGAGTCACTTAACCATCTGTCATCGACACCAGGAGTGTTACATAATTTATAGGTAGCCTATGAATTATGTACGTACTGTAGTTAGATAAAATTAGAGTCCGTTAGGTTCAAAATAACGGGGTTGAGTGGAAAATTACCAGTCGTTACGGTTAGCGTTATTGGCAGGTAATAACCTTTAACTTGACCCCGCGAAAAACGCGCTAGTAGGTTGTGAGACAGTTTTTAGTTTAGTTGCGACCAGAAATTCAGAGTGAGCGGACGCGAAAATTTGTCTCACCGAGATGTCGCTCCTTTTAACGCGGTTGAATCCTGGGCTGGGGTTGTTCAATAAAAGATAAAAGAAAATCAACACAGTCTTGTTAATTTATTAAAACAAGAGATGGCCAGTCCAACAAGAAATAGAATCAACTCGGAGAAACAGCCCACAGAAGAAGTCCAAAGAAAATGCTTGGAACAAGTTAAAGAGTTAGCCATCAGGAACACCTCATCTCTCATATTCTGTCTCAGTCTCTATCTCTGCCTCCGTCTGTCTGTCTGTCTGTCTGTCTGCCTGTCTCTCTTGCCATATATACACCCGAGTAAAGGTGTATATAATAGGAGGTGCTAGGCGCGCCCATATGTATGTTTCCACAGGAGAATGTCACTTATAAGTTCGTCTTGGCTTCTCCAGCAGAGTCTAGCATGGCTAGTTCGTCGTACTCGAATGGTTTGTGGGACAGGGGAATAGGTGGTCGTATAGCCTAGATACTCCAACTGGTCAAATGATACTAGGGGTTTACCATTCAGTGTGGAGATGTCTCTTTTAACATTTTTCAAGAAATAAAGGGATTTTTTTTTCTCAGAGCAAACATTTTTCGGATTTTCTTCCCATAAATGTTAGTAATTTAGTTCATATCAAAAATTATCTAAATCTCGTAAAACTATTTGTTTTTAGGCTATTCAAAATTGCGGGAAAATAAAGAGTGCTCCTTGCTTGAATAGAGTTTAGCTATCAAAACTTGGTGGCCAGGCAGTGTAAAAGATGTAAATTTCATGTGACACACACACACACACACACACACACACATATATATATATATATATATATATATATATATATATAAAGATAAATCTAATGAGTCAGACGAACCTACTATTATCTGCTCTTTAGGCTAAGACTCTTAGTCAGATCTTAGCCCTGAAGAGCATTAAGCGAAAATAATAGTAGGTTCGTCTGACTCATTAGATTTATCTTTATTATTTGCTCTACTTAAGTATTGGGCACTTTTTACGTATTAGCTATTCTCCTAGCGGTTATATGAATATATATATATCTTATATACATATATATACATATAAATTGTTTTTTCTTTTGGCCAAATACTGTACCAACAGATTATTTTTTGTTGGTACAATATCTTGGTCTTTTCTTTTTCTCAAAAATTTTTTTCCCCCCGGTTGATGTATATTTTTACAATCAAACTATTTGTTGGGTTTTTTCTCACCGCAAGGATTTACCAACACGCTTGGTATATTAAATTATATATATATATATATATATATATATATATATATATATATATATATATATATAGAGAGAGAGAGAGAGAGAGAGAGAGAGAGGAGTATGTTTTAGTTTTAGAAATATATTAACAAATGGTCTAAAAATGTGTTAGCTACTCAGTTGAAAAGACAGGCAATGGAGTAGAAATACACTGACTTTCAGATGAGGTCCATATATATATATATATATATATATATATATATATATATATATCGAGCGTAAGTCTAAAAATAATGCCATTGTGTTTAGGACAGGTATGATTACTAACACAGACGCATGTATCATACATCAAAATGAAGCTGGTTCTCTGTAGATCACATCCCTACTTCTCCACATAGTCACCAAATAGCAATGTTCCACCTTAGAATGAGAGCATGTACCCCTGCCTCGTAAAATTCTGTTGACTGTTCTTTGAGCCACTTCTTTACTACAGATTTAATTTCCTCGTCACTGGAATAATGATTGCTTCTCAAACCCTCTTTCATTTTGATATATGATACATGATCCTGTGTTCGTAATAATACCTATTTAGGACAGGTATATACGCGTCTCCACATATCAATATTGTATAGTTATTTACTAAGCTTAGCTTAGACATGGCACAAGGCCGGAAGTATGGGCGCCCAGTTAGACTTGAACTCACTAATAATGGTCTGTGACTCTATTACATGTATATATATATATATACCAACACATCCGCACGAGTAGGATGTGACACAAGGTCAATTTCTTAAGCGAAGTTCAACAGGTTTGAATTAAGAGTTTTCCTTCTCCTAGACCGTTTGCCTAACCAAGGTTAAAGAGCCCAGTCTGCCCTACTATTAATCCATAGCAGGAGGGAGAGTAGGATTCATGCCTTTCCCAAGGGTATTAGCGCTAAGTTAAATGCAATTACAACATCCAGGAATTGAACTCCGGGCGTCGAATCCATTTCCTATGACTTTAACCATTACACCACGCGTTTCAAATGTATATTCTATCACATGTATATGTTAAATGCAACCAACCAACCGTACTTATATTCTTACTTGGTAGACACACCAAATTCGTTTCTCGAGTGAAGAACACAAGGGCGGATAACCCGGGGAGTTTTTCTTCTTTTCTTTGAATCTAAGGGTAACAGTTCACTTTCTTAGATAATAGGTCACGTGATGTTAGAGCAAATGAATATCCATTATATTGATTGGATATTGAGTCAAATGTATTTAAAAGCTCTCTTGGCACGGAAAGCGAAAAAACCACACATAAACAAAAAAAAAACAAAACAAACAAACAAACAAGCAAAAATCAGACTGAGAAGAAACTAAAAATATTAAAAAATAACTAAAAATATACTAAAGATTCTTTTTCGAAGAGAAATGTTAAGAAATCAAATTTTGAAAAAAAAAAAAGAAACTACAATAAAATATCAAAAAAAAAAAAGAGAAAAAAGAAGAAACGACAATAAAATAACAAAAAAAAAAGAAAAAAAACTATCATTGAGTGTTGTTGGTTAAAGCGAATTGAGGAATTCGAATGTTATCCGAAGAAATTTCAATTTAGGCGAAAAAACTTGTCACGAAAAGTGGACCAAGTTCAAAAGGTGCATTTATCATAAGTGTCTAGATTTGAAATGCGGTTTGTAATATACAACAATTCTATCTGAATTTGAAATCCAAGATTTGTTGGTATTAGCTACACCTAAATAAACGTAAATAGAATTGCTTCCCTTTCATCAGTCAAAGTGTTAGTTTACATTTGA
Organism: Doryteuthis pealeii; assembly: GCA_023376005.1. Classification (NCBI taxonomy): domain Eukaryota; kingdom Metazoa; phylum Mollusca; class Cephalopoda; order Myopsida; family Loliginidae; genus Doryteuthis; species Doryteuthis pealeii. Next base: position 64,355,120 of record CM042166.1, read on the forward strand.
ACACCAAGCGTTCAGTTACTGGTTAAATTCGCTTTAAAGTTAGAAGCATTTTCCACTCTGTGTTTTAATAAAACCTTGTTAATTTTATAACAACCTGGTCCTGCATGATCATTCCTATCCTCCATATAATTTCATCTGTATGTTAAAAACATAACAGTTGCTTGGGTGGGTTTTACGGCATGTCAACCCATTGAGTCATTTTAGGCCGAAGATTTTTTGTTTTATTCATTCTTGATAAGTACTCAATTATTTTTTAAAACAAATTCTTTTAAACTTGTGTTTTTCTATTTAACCCATAAATGGGACTCCAAAAATTGAGTAAATATTGATGAAAACTAGCTGGTCCCCCGTGGATATACCACAATACCCCAGTACTCCAGTGAAAATGCCACCAGTTAGAGCTGGTGTAATAAAAAAAAACTCTCAATAAAATTTTGCAGTTATAGCAGATCACAGGGTGAAGATGAAAGAAAACGAAATGATACACAAATACCTGGACCTTGCTAGAGAATTACAAACTGTGGAATATGAGAGGGAAAGTTATACCAATTGTAGTAGGTTTACTTGGAAAGGTCCCCAAAAGTTAAAAAAAAAAGACTAAAGGAACTGGAAATCAGGCAACAGTATTGGTTTAAGGTCCTGGTGTAGATTGGAGGCCGTGGTGTAATGGTTAGAGTCGTAGGAAATGGACTCGTCGATCCGAGTTCAAATCCTGGACGAAGCTACAGTTCACATAGCGCTAACACCCTTGAAAATAATATGAATCCAATTACTCTCCCTCCAGCTATGGGTAAATAGTAAGGCAGACTGGGCTTTTTAACCTTGGTTAGGCAACCAGTCTAGGAGAAGAAAAACTGAATTCAAACCAGTTAAAATCCGCTTGGGGTTATCACTACTAGAATAGGCTCAGTGCTAATTAGGGATCTATTTCACCAATCTTTCAGCTTGTAAAACTACATATCTGTTCATTGTAATATACATCTTCTTGTCGAAGGACAGGCAAGATGTAAAGAGAGGGAGACTGATAGGGACGACTTGTCCAGAGAAAGAGAATGTCATGGGAATCAGTGCTGTCAGCATACATGGTGATGATGATGATGATGATGAAGAGAAGGAGGATCTTTCAGTTTGTAAAACTATGCATCTGTCCATTGCGCTATACATCATCCTGTCACTTTGATTGTATAATGTTGAATAGCTAGAGTGATACAAAACAGCTGTTATTGGAAATCAGATCAATAGGACTTATCCAATCATCTTTCCCTCCCGTACACACACCTATTGTACACGGGAAAACGTTAATGCCGTATTAACCGTCCTTTGCTTTATTATCGTTTACACATTATGATCAATCAACGGATAGAATTACCTTTAGTGAAAATGAATATTAATAATCCTCGTAAAAATGACGGCGAAAATAAAAAGAATAAATAGATTTTCCTGTAATGCATCAAGACTACAAACAAAATAAGACAGATCAAAAGAACATATGTCCAAACTATATATATATATATATATATATATATATATATAATAT
>CM042166.1:64361656-64369156 GCA_023376005.1 Doryteuthis pealeii
CTAACTTTTATTTTATTTTATTTTTTTGGTAAAAGTGTTTGTAGCTCGTTATTACTGTGTTGGTTGGGCTAAAATTTATTTTGCTGGAAGAGTCTTTAACTCATAACTACACTGTAGTTAAATTTTGTGTTTAGCTCTGTTGTGCGTGCCAAAGTTTTTTCTTCTTCTTTTCCCTAAAAAAACAAAAAAACACTGGTGTTTGCTGAAAATCCAGCCCACGATACTAATCAACTACCTTTTTTTTCTTTAAGGCGTTTTCCTGAGTGATTAATGTGATATTTTACCCCCCTCCGTCTTTTCTCGACAAGTAAATATATTTTCTATTGGATTTTTTTAAATATAAAATATATTGAACAATATTTTCGAAACTCGGTCATATTTCCTTTTTTTTTTTTTTTTACTGTTTTGAATAAAATGGAAAAACAATATTTGCATTTACTTGTTGATAAAAACCTGGGGTTGGGTTAATTTTTATCACCTTCAAACCGCTAAAAATATTTTAAATTTGGCGGGGGGGTTAAAATATTTACATTTACGTATCGAGAAAGCTTTTCTGAAGGTACGGCTTAGCGTTTTAGCAGGAGGCTAGGGCGTATTTATGCTAGATGCGCCTTTTTTCTTTACACATTAAACATGTAATTTATTTTTAATACATTTTATACTAGACACTGCAAAAATGGCAAATCTCTATTTTATAAAACACATCTACCCACCCCCACTCGATTGAATAAAAATTAACAAAATTCAGGTAATTATCCGATTTTGATGAAATTTTCAATCTTGATTTATCAATGAATGAGTTTTTAAATGCATCAGTTATTGTATTTCAAAACTTGCTGATTTTTTTCATGTCATTTAACTTTGCCACCCTCCCCTTTATATTTTGAGGGATGGAAAATATTGGTTTATACGGTGCTTATTCGCAGAAATGCCTCCCACCTTCAAAAAAAATCTAGGCGGTGATAAAACAACCCCTGCCTACGAACGAAGTCCCCCATCTGATGCGGTGCCTGCTGAAAAAATCGGCACTTAAGGCGTTTTTTCCGAAAAGTTAATGCAATATTTTACTCACTACAGTCTTTTTTCGACAAGTAAATGTAAATATTTTAACCCTCTAAAATATTCTTTGATATATCTTTTGAGGGGTTGGGGACTATTTACAAAAATATTCTCATTTACTTGTTGATACAAATCTGGTTTACTTTTAACGTCATTAAACCACAAAAAAAATGTGTCGATAAAAATGCCTTCAATCTGCTAAAGTCTAAACCTTTTTTTAAAAATCTTAGCTGACGCGACTTTTATTTGTCCAGTAATTTAAAAAAAGTAAATCGTCCGTGCCCTGAAATTGTTATCAGCCGTTATCGTTTCACCAGTGCTAGACCAAGGAGATTGTTTTCTTAGCGTCATAGGTGGAGTGCCACACCTACCATCGGCTTCGCTATTGAAAAGGGGATAGACTCCCTCGCCGAGTGGCTGATACCGACTTTAGGCCGCCCCGTCGACTTTTCTTTACTTACTTATAATATAATTATCATAGTATAATAATATAATATCATAACACACACACACACACACACACACACACACATATATATATTATATATATATATATATATATATATATATACTAGCAGCGGCTACCCGGCGAAGCCCGGGTAGTGGAGATAAAAACATGGTTTAATAATCGTTTGCAGATCTATTACTACTGAATACAGAGTTCGGTCCTTGAAGGATGACCCATAAAAATCAACACGTAAAAACGATTAAATTCTGACTGGTGGGAGGTCAGGGAATTTTCTTTTCGTCATATTTGAGGGAATGACCTCATATGGCTAAACTTGCAAATCGGTCGAAAAATTAAAACATTACAGGTAACCTAGAAAAAACAGAACCCAAATTATTTATTTTCCCATTAAACTAACCCTAGACCCCACCTCTAACCCTAACCCTAAACCCTAGTTAAAATTAACAGTTTTATTACAAAATTTGTTGGTTCTGTTTTTTTTTCTGGGTCACCCTACATACAGGGTGACCCAGAAAAACAGAAAACAAATTATTTATTTATTTTCTCATTAAAGTAACTCTAAACCCAACTCCAACCCTAAACCTAACCCTACCCACCCCCAAGTTAAAATTAACCGTTATATTACAAAATTTATGAGTTCTGTTTTTTTCTGGGTCACCCTAAATTTTCCGACCGATTTGCAAGTTTGCCTATCACATAATGATATAGTAAGAAATTTTAATTCAATGATTAACTATATTTTTTTAAAATAAAGTATAAATGACGCGATTTGCTAAATTTCAAATTAATATTTGAAAAAGAAAAAAAAGAATGAAATAAAGTAATCAAATTTATGTAAAACGATAAATAATCTTATAACATTATCAATTCAAAAACGTAGTCGACCGAATGTCAAATTATTATAGTAAAGTATACTATATCATAAATTTGATAACAATTTGAGTTTTCAGATGTTTCCGTGAAATGTATTAGGTAATCTAATGGTATTATGTCTCGCGCACTATTCTACATTAGTATCATGATTTTATTTGTATTTCTAATATTAGAATATATAAATTAACGCGATTATGAAAAATTAAAAAAAAACGTTTTGTTTACAATTTATAAAAAAAACGTTGAGTTTTCGTTAAATGTTTTCGTTTGATTTGTTATTTAATTCGCTTTAAAAATAATTCAATGTATGAAAAGACATACTAATTACATATTTAGAAAGATCTTTTTTCTAACAAAATAAATATTCTTAAGATAGAAACAGAAATATGCGATAAATAAGATTTGATTTTATGTTAGAATTTAAGCATGAAAGAAAATAATACTACGAATTTAGGCTGACTGAAGCAAAATATACATTTTTTTTAACTCGCTGTAAAAAATAATTCCATTGATAAAAACTCAATCAAATTACGTATTTAGAGAGATTATTTCATTCTCTTTCGAACGATATGGATATTTTAAAGAAGATTGAACCGTAAATAGGCGAAAAAAAAGAATTTGTTTTTTTCCCTTAAAATTTAGAATGAAAAAAAATCATTTTTTAAAAACTCGCTGTAATAAATAATTCAATTAATAAAAACCCATAAAAATTGCATATTCCGAAAGATTATATCATTTTCCTTTCAACAATATAAATATTTTAAAGATTGGACCTAGAATAGGTGATAAATTCCTAGCAAAACGGCTTAGACTGCGAAATTTATTCGCAAAAAATATACATTTCTGCTGTAAATCGCTATAAATCGCTGTAACAAAAAGTCAGCGAGCGGACAATATTTTATATTAGCAGGTGCTGGTATATAGACAGTTCCGCATTTCGGTGATTTTGGCTTAATTAATTGATTATATCCCTTAATTAGTAAAAAATCAATAACCAAATTTGACGTATTTCTTAGTCAGAAGGATATTAATCTATATGCAAAATTTCAAATCTGAATGATTTCTCTGTTCTTTGTTTTAGATTGACACGTAATACAAAAAACTTACTCTTATATATATATATGAGGAACTCTCTTCTCTTTCGATTTCTTCCTTTCCTTTCCAATGATTCCCGCTTGACTAATCAAAATCTTTCCTCACAAACGCTGACCCAACCCACTTGACCTCTCCTCCCATCCACCCCTCCTGTCAACTCACCCCGCTATAAAACACTTATATGATACCTTGATAATCAATAAAGCGACTGATGATGCTGAGCTCAAGGCTCTAGCGAAATATATCCTACATACGTTTGTCTGAGTTTTGTCCTTGTGTTCCTCATATATCTACCACACACACACACACACACACACACACACACACACACACACACACACACACACACACACACACACACAACACATATATATATATATATATATATATATGTGTGTGTGTGTGTGTGTGTGTTTTTTTAAAAATTGAGTTTTAAAAAAATTGAGTTTTAAAAAAATTGAGTTTTAAAAAAATTGAGTACCCATCAGTATGAATAAAACAAAATGTCATCGGCATAAAATGACCCAATGGATTGACGTGCAGAAAAAGGACAACCAACCAACCAGCAGCAATGATAGTGACTATGAGTGTTTTGTAGCTGAATACTTGCTCTATCCAATGGTGTTATTGGGTTCATTCTACGCGTTGTAGTTTTCTTGCAAATGAATAGGCCACAGCACTTTTGGTGATATCCTTTTACCAACTTCTGAATTATAGACATATATATATATATATATATATATATATATATATATATATATGTGTGTGTGTGTGTGTGTGTGTGTGTGTGTGTGTGTCTAGTAAGTGAAGAGATTTATTATCTCAGAGACCATATTTGCTATTCGGGACATTGTCATCATAATTGTCACATTTTCGTCTATTTAGGTGACTTAATTTGTAATAATTTTTTTGATATGACAAGGGGACAGATAATTCTTTCAGAGAGAGACGACCACTTGTACAAACTTATGAGTTCTAACACGTACAGAATCTTGGGAATTTTCCAAAACAGCTCTTGTATATGGGAAACGTAACACCGTGTCGTCTACATCCCTAAGTATCTAATACGATCAGAAATTCATTTCAGGGATTTTTCCAAAACCGAAAAACACTTTATCGTGTGGGAAACTGGACACTTGGTAAATATTTTCAAGTGACGATTACGAACAGCTAATCGTTTTAGGGATGTTTTTTTTTTAAAGAAACACACAAAAAAGAAGGAAAATGTGGCTGTATGGGAATCAGGATTGTTCATAACCACTTCTAATTGATTATTATTTACACTAACAAGAATATACGCCCGTATATACGGCTGTAAGTATTTAAGTTTTAATTTAATTAAACATTTTGAATTAGAAAGACAAATGAAATTAATTAACAATGCATGTAAAAAGATTACACTGATTTTAGTTTTAATTTTAATTGGTTTCATTCATAGGATTTTGATTTTAATACGTTGGGGAATAAAACAATAATTTTAAAGATCAATAACACCAAGTAATTATTCATTAAACCCGATTTGGTTAAAACCATTTTGCGAATTAAAAAAAACATACATTATGAACAGTTAACCGTTTTACTTTTTTTTAAAGAAACACATTTAGAAGAATGAAAACTCGGCTGTATGGGAATCAAGACATTTGATAGACACTTCTAAGTGACTAGTATTCGTACTAGCAACAATGTGCGTCCTTCGCCGGGCGTAAGTATTTACAATTTAATGTAATGAAATATATTAAATTAGAACAACTAACGAAATTAAATAAGAACGCATATAAAAAGATCACACTTATTTTAAGTATATTTTTAATTGGTTTCTTTATAAAATCATTCATAGGATTTATTTTAATACGTTAGAATATGAAACAATAATATAAGAAATCAATAACACCAAGTAATTATTTATTAAACCCAATTTTATTAAAATCATTTTTCAAATTAACCACAGCATACATTATGTAAACCTTTATTTATTTGTGATATATAAGACTTATTGCAGGATTTAAAATGCACTAATAACATGGACTGTTTGAGGCAAATCTAACTCAGATATTCTTAGAGACATTGGCAATATCTATTTTATGTATTAACGGTCCCGTCGGCTGCGGCGTTAGAATGCAACGACTGCACCTCTGCAGAGGGGTAAGACTCCCCCAAATGGGGCCACCTGTTGGCCGTGGGTAGTGACCCGTGATGCTTAAGGGCGGAGTCTTGGTGGATGAGCAGTCCATGACCTGCAACACTTCACTTAGAACCATACTTAGGCTAGACGGGCGCCCGGAAATGCCCCATCCGATCAATCAGCTGGTCACGTCAAGCCATAGCACCTATATGATTGCCATAGCACCTATATGATTGCCATAGCACCTATATGATTGCCATAACCCTATTGCCATTATAGCAAGTCCCAACCCATTTTATCATATGGGTGCTAGAAGGTGGTGGCTGAGGGTCTACATGTCATGGGAATGACGTTAAACTCTAACTGATGGTGAGGTTCCAGTTTTGGAGGTTTGGGGAATGTGGAGCACGCCTTCATCACCATTGCTCCCTGGTCCACTCTGACCCAGAGTGGTAGTACCTGTTAGGGTCCCATCTATGGGTTAAATAGAAAATCATAAGTTTATAAACAAAATTGAGTATCCATTTAATAATTACTTTATTTCAATACTTTATCAGCATTAAATGACCCACTGAGGTTGATATACCGTAAAACAAATCAAAACAAACAAATCTATGTAGTAATGATTTTGACTATACATTAAATACCCATTGATAAAGTTACGCAGTTCCTGTGGTTATTGGGCCGTAAGCAGTGACGTAGTTTCGGTTACAGACAGATAGACAATGAATCTCCATTATAATAAGGTTGGAGAAGAAAGAAAAAAAGAATTCCCGTATTGAAAACAGGACTCTTGTTAGATAAGTTCAGGTGGTAATTATGATTTGTTAATCATTTCAGGCCCACCCAGTCGGCTAGGACTGTAGAATACGCCGACTCCACCACTGCAGATGGATAAATTCTTCTCAATGAAGCCACCTGTTGGCGTGGGTGGCGACTAGTGATGCTTAAGGACGGAATCCTTGTGGCTGAGCAGTCCTCCACTTTGACAATTACTTAGGCTCCCGGGCTGTCAGAGGGGTTCCATCCAATCAATCGGCTGGTCACGTCAAGCTCTAGTACCTATATGATTGCCCCGATCTTAACTTTCTCAATATAAGAGCTACAAATGATAGAGCTCAGATGTTAAAACAAAATTTACACATACGTTTTTATTGTTATAAAAGCCAGTTCAGCTCTGTTGGTAGATCCACCGCCTTGGGATTCCAACGTTCTGAGTTCGATACCGATCCCCGCCAACTCAGTGTACGATGCATGTTGGAAAAGTTCCAGGTGTCACAAAAGATCTATTTCAAACCCAAACTACAAACTATAAGTTCTTGCCACAGGGCTAGACGATCAACAGGCATGTCTACAAAGAGATACTGCCGAATTTGCTTCGTTCAGTGCGCGAGAAGATGCGACAGGTGTGGCAGGACAACACCTGGATGCTTCACCATGACAACGCACCTGTTCACACTGAGTATCCGAGAGTTCCTGGCCTAGAAGAACATCACTGTGCTGGAACAACCTCCCTACTCGCCTGACCCGTCTCCATGTGATTTTCTCCTCTTCCCCAAGCACAAGGGTGTCATGAACCCGTTTTGAGGATGTGCACAACATCAAAAAGGCCGAGACGACAGAGCTACGGAGAATCCCGGAAGAATCCTTCCAGGAGTGCATGCAAGTGTGGCAGAGAAGGATGGGAAAAGGCATTAAACTCCAGGGGGGTTATTTGAAGGGGATAATTTGTAGTTTGTAGTTTTGATTTGAAATATTTTTTGTGCATGAGTAGCACTGATTGGGTAATATGATCTGAGTGGCAAAGTGGAAATCTGACGGTAGGTGTGTCGCTTCATAGCAAAACATGGTCAAGCGCTAACGAAAAGTTGATAGACTCCCT
>CM042166.1:64374156-64470035 GCA_023376005.1 Doryteuthis pealeii
TAGCCGATGGCTGCTGAAAAAACCCCAGCTACGATTGAAGTCCGTAGACGAAGCGGTGTCACTTGCAAAAAAAAACAAAACAAAAAAAAACAAAAAAAAACAACCAACTTAGGGCGTTTTTCCCGAAAACCCAACCCCAACCCTAAACTCTAACCCCACCTTACTTAAAATTAACAGTTTTATTACAAAATGTCTGGGTTCTGTTTTTTCTGGGTTATAAAAAAGAGAGCCCAAATTATTTATTTTCCCATTAAACTAATCCTAAACCCCAACCCCAAACTCAAACCCAAACCCGAGTTTTTTTTTTATTCAAGTAACACCGCTTCGGCTACGGACTTCAATCGTAGCTGGTGTTTTTTTAAAATTTTTTATTTTACAGCAGCAACCGGCAAGCATTTTTCCAGGCAGGGGGCCAGGACGGTTCTCCGCAAAGAGTACCAAAAATTTGTTTTTCTTCTATTCACACGTTCTGTCTAGTCTTTTTATTTATGTAGAAAATAGTATCAATCACATATATACACACCGTTATTTTGTACCCGTAAAACATGGGAAGACAAGGTTAAGTTTTAAAATAGAATAACAATTAATTCATTGCTAAATCAACACTGAAAATTTAATTAAAATCGAAAACTTCCCCGAGTTTTGGTACAAACGCAAGGGTTAGAATTGTATAAAAAATGGATATTTAAATTGACCTAGACAATTGAAATAAACATCAGAATTTTTATTGTGGGGCGGGGCGAGGCGGGTGTTTTTCGTTGAATGTAAGACAAGCGACTCTAGAATTATAGGATGTTGGGTGGGGGCTGAGTGCTGCCTTTGTAGTAATATTACTTGTGATCAATTTCATATTCCCTTCCTTGGCGAATAGGGAGTAAAAAGGGGAGGAACGTAGGATGTAAAGACAGGGATGAGTCAAGATTTGACTAAATTGCAAATTCCGACTAATTAAACCAATTAAAGTGTTGTTTTTTTAAAACTAAGGAATAATTAAAGACAAATTTCGTGTGATTAAGGTCACAAACAAAAAAGCCTTTAGGGATTGAACGCTCCAAACCTCAGCTTTAGTATAATAATAATAATAATAATAATATATATATATATTATATATATATAATATATATATATATATATATATATATATATATATATAGGAAATGACAGATTAGGGAAAAGCCGACAAAATTTGAGAAAAAGTTCAGGAAAAAGTGAATAAGAAAACACAAACAATTATATTCGGATAATATCTCGCCTCTGTTGGTTTTAGAAGCTTCATCAGTATCTTTGTTATTTTAAAAACACACACACACACACACACACACACACACACACATATATATATATATATATATATATATATATACGATGAAAAGGTATAAAGATGAGACAGACAGAGAAAGAGAGAGCATCAGAATTAGAAAGTCTACTTACTAGAATGATTTGAGTGATAGGTCGAAAGTGGCCGTACAGCTGCATTTTTGTGTGGAGTACGGCTTATAAGACAGCACACTGCATCCTCGTTTAGCTACCTTCTATTTTTTTCTCTTAGCACTTCGTTAGAGTCCAGATGGTGCGGCCGTACAGTAGCACTGACACGGCTACAGCTGAGAAAAATTTTCATTTGAAATAATACCAAGTTGACTGTTTAAATTAAGAATAGGTCTACCGAAGAAACCGGCTTGGTCTCCCTTAACTTATCCAAATATTCACCGTCGCAATGGGACCTTCAAAAACTGACAAAAATTTTCTGATTTAATAATTCAGACGCTTATCTTAAGAGGAAAATATAAAAATCGTACGAGTAGAATATAATTTCTTCAGATTTCATAAAAATTAGATAAAGTGTGGATGATCTAATAGAAAATATTTCCTATTTTATATTTTAAGAAAAATACTTTAATCATAAATTCATCTAAAGGCGAATAAGTATGACAATTTTCGTGAAAATTTGAAAATTGATTTTTCATAGAATTTCAATATTCTTATGTAGTAAAAAATATTTACACTAATTTGCCGACAAAAAGTGACAAAAATACGAGTCGGAAAATATTGGGCCGTATTTTGCCTGACGCTGGCTCGCTAAAACATAGAATAAATTAAGACAGAAGGCCGGGACGACATAAGATCAAAATTACCAAAATATATTCCGTAATTCACAATTTCAATGTTATAAATAAAACAAACATGTAAGTTTTTTTTCAATTCATTTTAATTTTTCGTTGGGCATTTAAGCGACGCAAGACCATTTACAATGTTTTATTTTTAAAAAATTTATGAAATAAAATGGGACAAATAAGAAATCTGCGATTAATGGACACTAGATAATCTGGATTTATATTTTTGTATTGCATCTCGAACAATTTGGATGGTCTCATTTTTAACCAGAGGGTGTTGCAGGATTATGACGGACGGAAAATTTAGGAACACCAGTATATATATATATATATATATATATATATATATATATATAGCAAGACGGTTTGAAATATGACGTCAAATATTCTTTTTTATGGTGTGTGTGTGTGTGTGTGTGTGTGTGTGTGTGTCGAAGAATATTTGACGTCATATTTCAAACCGTCTACCTTTCCAAACTTTAAATTTTGAACAGATTGATAAATAAGGACTATTGCAATTTTTCTCGTTATTCTATGATAACATTTTTTTACTCTTCCTTATATCAACAAATGCCCTGAAGAAGATCTATTTAACAGATCGAAACACTGCAGCGTCGGCTAATAAACTTACCACTCATTTTATTTAAACCTGTGTTTTTTCAAATTTCTTACTATACTACCTATATATATATATATATATATATATATATATGAAAATACAAATTAATCCGACGGTATATAAGTACAGGAAATTTGACAAAAAACAACAAGGTATTCAGACGGATGATATCTATTGCAAGAGACGACGTTTCGGTTTAGTAAACAATAAAGATACGGAAAAATACTTAAAACTCTGTAGTTTGTAAGATTTGTTTTTAGTGGGTTGTGGATATATATTACTTTAAACAAAAGCTTTTTATTCTTCGTTTTTTTCTGGAAGGGGGGTGATTATGGCCTTGAATTATATAAATTTTAATCTGCATAACATTTATATACGGCCTATATTACTAGAATTATGAAAATGGTCTCATTTCCTTTCCATAAGCTCTTTTCAATTTTCACTAACCTTGACTAGATCCCACGTTCTCCCTTGCTACCAGTAAATGTCCTCGGTCACCTCTCACTAACCCCTAACCCATGATACACCATTTATCAATCGATTTCTTATCCAGAAATCTACACTACGCATTTCCTGTCTAGGTGCGTGACCTTTCAGGGACTTTTCTCATCCTGGCCATTGTCAAAAGCTAGAATGAGGCATGGTGTTATTGTCTTTGGAGAAACTGAGAAGTTGTACGGCCTTCAGCGCATTCTCTTTGAGAACGAGAATATCTCAATTACTTAATTACACGAGGGAAATTTATTAATCTAATTGTTTACATAAAGATGTCTCGGGTTGAGGGCAAAGTAATTTCTTACTTGTACACTCTTTGAAAGACATCTGTTTAAATTTGTTATATATATATATATATATATATATATATATATATATATATATATATAACGGTGGTAGTGGTTGTGTTTATGGTAGGGGATGTTAAGATGCTGTGTGTGTGTGGGGGGGGGGGGGGGCTTGAACGGGAAGTGCAGAGAAAGGTAGTGTCGAATTCTTGTCTGTTAGGAATTACATTTTTGCATTCCATCAGGGACGATTTGGACGGTCTCATTTTTAACCAGGGGGTATTGAAAGATGATAACTGTCGTACATTTAAACTAAACTCTACCTATAGACACATATACATACAAGTACATACATATGCACATACACAAATATATTCCTCTAATTGTTCTATCTTAATGCTAAGTTTACATATACATACACTTTATTGTGCCATAGCAATAGCATAATCTTTGCAGATCACTACCGTCCCTCACAATCCTATAACCCCACCATCAGAACCTTTCCTCTCATGAGCCCAAATGACTCATCAAACCCAAATGACAGGTGTATACGTTTCGAAGTTGACACTTGAGGTTGTCATGCTCAGTTCTTTCACTCTTATCCACATGAATTCTCCAGTCAGTTCTTTTCAATGCCAGCTTTTCCCATTTGTCAGGATCTATTTTTATTTTTACAAGGTTGTTTTTAAGTAATCCTTATACCTCTTCCGAGGCTTATGCTGTGGTCTTTTGCAGTCATGCAGCTGACGGTAAAGGAGTTGCTTTGGCATTCTAACATCACTCATACACACAACATGACCTGCCCAGCGCATTTGGGCCGTTATGATAAGAGTTTGAATGCTTTTGCATCCTTCCCAGAACCTTTCCTCTCGTGAGCCCTCAAATCACATTAATCCCGCTGCAGATCCACAAAGTTTGATGCAAATATGACATAGGAAGGATGTCCTTTCCATTGAATCGGATAGATCAGATGATAAAATGTGATGCTTATGCACCACCAAATGTCTCTTAATTACAGAATTTGTTACAGATTGCACAAGACATATTGTTTGGTCCTGGAGAGTGCAAGAATTGTCCCTGATGAAATTTCCTATGACTGACATATCCAGCCTTAGAAAGCAGAATCCGATCACGTGTTTGACATTACCACGTAATGGGTATGACTTTAAAGTCTATATGATGGGGAAATTCCAATTCTCGAGGTCTGGGGAATGTGGAGTACACCTTGATCTTCATTGCTCCCTGGTTCATTCTGACCCGAAGTAGTAGTACCTGTTAGGGTCCTATATATGGGTTAAATAGAAAGAAAAAAGTTTGGAAACAATGTGTTTAAAAACATTAATCTACACAAGTGAGTACCCATCAAGAATAAATTAAACAAAACGCGTTCAGCATAAAATAACCCAATAATAGTTGACATGCCATAAAATCCAACCAACCGACCAACCTACGCATACACCTGTTGTATCAATGTTCTACTCTGTTTCATATATTTAGATCATTAGGTCTTGTCTTCTGGGGTTTTTTCTTTTCAAAATTGGTCGGCACGAATATGTCAGATAATTTGATTAATTATCGGTCATCAACGCTGATGGCTAAACGAGGTAGAATTGTTTTCTTGGTTTGAACTTTGATTGTTAATTGCTTTTTCAGCACTTTCTATATAAAACTTTTTAAAACTATATATATATATATATATATATATATATATATATATATATAGTGATATTTATCACCCCCACCCCCTGGACGAGCAGGATGTGACACAAGGTCAATTTCTTAAGAGGAGTTCTACCGATTTAAAGTCATAAATTTCCTTCTCCTAGACTGGTGTTGGGAATACTTCTAAGCAGGGCTGTTTTTAATATCAAAATGTTGTAATTGTTACAGTCCATTTGAGAGCTTAATGTATGATAATGATAAAAAGGTGTCGGGGTGGCCTAGAGTCGGTATCAGCCCATCAGCGAGGAAGTATATCCCATTTTCCCTAGCGCTACACCAAGGAGATTGTTTTTGCGTTTGAAGTTGAGAGCTACACTTACCATCAGCTCCTTACTTTACCGCACAGATTCTTGTACTACCCACCAACCAATTAACTATCGTTTCTTTTTTAAGACATTATTTGGTATTAAATAACCCAACACTGTTTAACATACCGTAAAACAAATCAGCCAACCAATTAACTATTGTTTCTTTTTTTCAAAAAGACAACATTTGGTATTAAATAACCCAACACTATTTAACATGCCGTAAAACAAACCAACCAACATATTAAATATTGTTTCTTTTTTAAAAAAAGACAATATTTGGTATTAAATAACCCAACACTGTTTAACATGCCGTAAAAAACAACCAACCAATTAACTATTGTTTATTTTTTTTAAAATACAATATTGAACATGCCGTAAAACAAACCAGCCAACCAATTAAATATTGTTTCTTTTTTCGAAAAGGCAATATTTGGTATTAAATAACCCAACAATGATTACCATGCCGTAAAACCAACCAACCAACCAACCAACTATTGCCCAACTCGGCAGTGTGTGAATTAATTCCCGCTTCTCACCTGTTGCATTTTAATATTATAATTTCCGATTCCAATGAGACAAACCTGCGAACAATCGTTTTCGATATTGAATATTGAATTGCCAATTATTTCTAATGTTTGATATTGGTTCTTCCGTGTTTCAGCCAACCAAAAATCCATTTCCTGCAAAGTCTGCAAGAATTAATTTACCATTCTACCCGCTTTTAGATGAATTCTGATAAAACAGTAACCGTCCATTTCTATTAATAATGGATATTAGGTTTCTGTCTGAAACAAAAACTACATCATCACAATTACCAAAATCGTCAATACATCGAATAAAGAACAATTAATGTTAATAGAACAAATAAAAGCTATTCCTTATATTTCAACGTTCAAATACATTACAATAAACTAGGAGTGGCTACCCGGTGAAGCTTGGGTAGAGGAGAAAAACAACACATGGTTTAATAATCGATTGCAGATCTATTACTAATGAATAGCGAGTTCGATCCTCGCAGGATGACCCATAAAAATCACTACATAAAAAGATCATATTTTATTCCGGCCTGGTAGGAGGTCAGGGAATTTTTTCGTCAAAATGTTAAATATCAACTCACCGGCAAAAGTGTAACTAAGTGATTCATTCATAAACTGTCCATAAAAATTATATAATAAAAATAGATTCAATAAACAATTGTTTATCCTGTACAATGAAATATTTTGTACAACTTATATATATATATATATATATATATATATATATATATATATATATAAATTGTTTTATTTTCAGAGTTTCCTGTGGACATACATACCTACACAACTGCCCTGTATATATTATATATATAAAATATATATTATTTAAGTAAATAAAATATATGAACTATGAAATTAATTACAAACTTGTATTAACTTAAAGGGAAAAATTATTTGCGAAATTTGTAATTAATTCTAAAAAAATATTTTTTACTCTCGCCATTTTTTTCAGTAAAAAGAAGTTAACTAAAAGTAGACAAATAAATCAATACTGACGATTTTGTATAAAATGTATGTGCAAAATATTCACAATAAAATTGAAAACGGATAAAACTGTATCCCATAAAAAAACTTTTCCCGACCACTAAATGAAAAAGCTAACCTACAGCTCCCATACTAACCAACTCCCACACCTCTCCCTATCCCCTATCCCTATCAAACCTGTAACCTGTCCATTAATCTTGATCCTTTTTCTCCCCTACCTAGTAGACAAAAATCTCTAAAAGAATTTTCCCAGTCCGATCCAACTAAAGAATGCTGACCTATTTCCTCTACCCTGTCCACTCATCTTGATCTTTTCCCCTCTACTCAAAGGATCAAAATCTCTAAAAATTCCCCAAGCCAACTAAAGAATGGTGACTTAATTTCCTTCCTACCATGCCTCCTCTTTGCACTAAAACACCTTTACCTATCAATTTCCTCCAACAATTCCATACATCTGATCTTATCTCACTTCTTACCCAGTCCAGAAAGAATTCTTCCTCACAAACTTTAACCTTCTCTCCTGACTTTAGCACCTAACTCGTTCAGTTTCTCTACTATAAAAACAAATGTATGATGTACAAATGTTTCTAATAAAAGACTGAAGAAGTCGCACTCAATGTGCAATGAAATATATCTCCTACATCTGCTTGTTTGTCCACATCTTTCCCTCTATTCTTTACCACATTCTGTCGGATTTATTCCAATTCTCCTATCCTCATATATATATATATATATATATATATGATATAGGATGAATCTAATTTTCATTGTATATATATATATATATATATATATCATATTATATCATATTATATATATATATAATATGATATATGATATATATATATATACAACGAAAATTAGACTCATCCTATATATATATATATATATATATATATATATATATATATATATATATAATATGATATAACATATTATATATATGTGTATATATATATATATATATACATATAATGAAAATTTGACTCATCAGATATATATATATATATATATATATATATTGCGGTGATTTATTAAGCGAAATATGAGTAATGTGTAAGATAAATGTTAAACAGAGTTTGGATAAGAAGAGAATGGATGTGGGTGAATATTCTAGGGTGAATTTTATTGAGTTATGATAATCCCACCCCAATTTGATATAATATCAATAGACTCCACCTTAGATTTATTGGCGATATATCATAAGTGTAGGGAATAGACTAATCGATCAAATATTTGTGGGTCTTTGTGTTTAATTAATTCTATGCGGAAATGAAACAATGTTAGGCCAGCTTAAAAAGGGTTCAATCCTATTTGTGGCTGTTTTGCTTTAGAAATAAAACCTGACAAGTGGGATGAACATGAGTTGTCGATTCTAAGGATTTCAAAAACGCTATGTGTGTGAAAAACTAAGACGAACAACATAAAAAGAACAAGAATAAATGAATAATCGGTTATTTCCTATAACTCCAACATAAAAAGGGGAACCACTCTGATCGACTGATAAATTATTCATTTATTTATTGATCTACTAGGAAAAAAGAAGACGGGGTCAGGGTTAAAGTTAGGTTTAGGGTTAGGGTTAGGGTTAGTTTAATGGGAAAAGAATGGGTAGATTAATTAACAGATAAAATTCATTCAGAGTGGTTCCCCTTTTTATGTTGGAGTCATAGGAAATAACAGAATAATATTATATACAGTGCATTATATACAACTTAAACATTTACAAAAGCTTTTTGAGTAACTTGATACTAAAATCCGATGTTTGTTTTGGTTTCGTGAATTAATTTTAATGAATATTTCAAATTCCATCAGTAGCAGCACCGCATTTCCCGCAGGAGAAAAAATGAGACGCAAATGATTTTTTTCTTAAGTATTAAAGTCGAGACTGTTTACAGCCAGAAGCATTGTGATTTACCATTAAAATTATCTACGAAAGATAAACTTCGGAGATTAACACCAATACCGTCTGTCTACAATCTGATTTGTAATTCCTTGAAATGACGTTTCTCTCAGGCTCTTTTAATAAATGAGCCACTATCAACCGGAATAACTCTGTTTCTTTACGAGGCCTGAATTAATTCAACATCTTATATCACCATCAGCTCTAATGATTCATTTAATGTATTCGTAATGCTGAAGAATTCTGATTCCAGGCAGTTCTCCAAGAACAACCACACAGCCGAATAAGAACAAGATATTAACTCTTGCCAAGTTAGTAGGATTTTTCGGCATATCAACCCTTGTTGGGTTATTTTATGCTAAAAATGTTTTTGTTTTATTTATTCTTTGTTGGGTATTCCAACATCTTAAACTCACCTTTTTAACTCAATATGCATCAGATCTATTTAACTCTTTCTAAGTTCAGTTCAGTTAAGTTGGTTGGATTTTTCGGCATATCAACCATTGTGGGGTTATTTTATGCCAAATATGTTTCGTTTTATTCATTATTTGTTAGGTATTCAAGCTTTTTTAAACTCATCTTTTTAACTCAATATGCATCAGATATATTTAAGTTATAGATGGAACCCTAACAGGTACTACCACTCCGGGTCAGAGTGGACCTAGAAAAAATGGCGATAAAGGGGTACTTTACACTCCTCACAGCTCCAAATCTGCAACATCACTATCAGATGCCGTTTAAAGTCACACACAGTATTTTAGACCCTCAGCTACCGCCTTCTACCTCATATATGATAAAAAGGTTGGGGCTTGCTATAAGAACAATAGGATTGGGACAATCATATAGGTGCTAGGGCTTGACGTGACCAACCGATTGATTGGAGGAGGCAAAGTGGAGTGCTCAGGTACCAGGGTCCCTTCCTCAAACGCACGGGTCACCACAGGTGAGTTCTAACCCTCTGCAGAGTTGCAGAGGTGCAATCGGTGTTCCGACTTGGCAGAACTCTTTCCTAACTGAATTTATTCCTAATAGTTACGATTATTTTAGCGCTGGAATTTGGGATCTTTGTTGCGTTGTAGATAAGACACGT
Organism: Doryteuthis pealeii; assembly: GCA_023376005.1. Classification (NCBI taxonomy): domain Eukaryota; kingdom Metazoa; phylum Mollusca; class Cephalopoda; order Myopsida; family Loliginidae; genus Doryteuthis; species Doryteuthis pealeii. The sequence continues at coordinate 64,384,215 of CM042166.1, forward strand.
ACCTAGTTGACCTGCGATTGCAACTTCTTACGATGTATAGCTGGGGTCTCAAGAACACACCAACTGCACCTCTGCAAAGGGATAAAAAGAAACTCCCAATGGGTCACCTTTTGGCCGTTGGTGGCAATCCGTGATTCTTAAGGACATAATCCTGGTGGCTGAGTCGTCCATAACATGTAACACTCCACTTTGACCATTACTTAGGCTAGAATTGCGGTCGGATAGACCCACACCGATCAATCGGTTGGTCACTATAAACTTCGAGATTAACACCATACTGTCTATTTACAATCAGATCTGCAATTCCTTGAAACGGCGATTCTTTTAGGCTCATTTAATAAATGAGCCGTTATCAGCTGGAGTTATTACGTTTCTTTATGAGGCTCGAATTAATGTCTTGTAGCAGTATCAGCGCTAACGATTCATTTAATGTATTCGTAATGCTGAAGAATTCTGATTGCAGGCAGATCTCCAAGAACAACCACACAGCGGGATAAGAACAAGTTATTAACTCTTTCCAAGTTATCAGTTCAGTTGGTTGGATTTTCGGCATATCAACCCTTGTTTGGTTATTTTATGCCAAAAATGTTTTTGTTTTCATTCTTTGTTGGGTATTCCAACATTTTTAAACTCATCTTTTTAACTCAAAATGCATCAGATCTATTTAACTGATAGATGGAACCCTAACGGGTATTACCACTCCGGGTCAGAGTGGACCAGGGAGCAAAAGCAATAAAAGGGTACTTTACATTCCCCTCAGCTACAAAACTAGAACGTCACTATTAGATGCCGTTTAACACCGTACTCAGGATTTTAGACCCTCAGCTATCGCCTTCCAGCAAGAATTCAGATTCCAGGCTGATCTCCAAGAACAACCACACACAAGAAGAACAAGAATGAAAAAAGATATTAACTTTTCGAGTTCAATTCAGTTCAGTTAGTTGGAAGGAGGTGGCTGAGGGTCTTATTGTCCTAGATATAACGTTTAATTCTATCTGATGTTGAATTTCCAATTCTGGGCTCTGGGAAATGTGGAGTACCCCTTCATTACCATTACTCACAGGTCCACTCTGACTCGAAGTAGTAGTATCTTTTAGGGTTCCATTGATGGGTTAAATAGAACAAAATGACTTCAATTCTTAGCATTTGTGTTCAGGCGAAACTTTAGGTGGATGTACTAGTAAGTTTGTCGGGGTGGCCTAAAGTCGCTATCAGCCAATCAGCGAGGAAGTCTATCCACTTTTCACTCGCGTTAGACCAAGGAGATTGTTTTGGCGTCTGAGGTGAAGCGCCACACCTATCATCAGCTCCTTTACCACACAGATCCCTGTGCTACTCATACACTGAGTTGGCGATTGCCGGTATCGAACTAGGAACTTTGTGGTTTCTAGTCGAACGCTCTACCGACTGAGCTAACCATGTCCTATTAAACAACAGTATTGGTAACCACAATTCGCATTTTTGGGTGAGATTGAACAAACTCGGAACTTTTTTGTAAGATATATTCATCTTCAATCCACGACGAGTTAACAAGGACAATATTCATTCACTGAGTAACTTCTACCTTGAATAATCACATTTTTTAATCTAATTTATTTACTGCTATTAACAGCGGACGTATAAGCAAACGGGCGTTGTTCGACGCGTCGCTGTAATTCAAGATGTTATTTTTGATTGGGCACCGATGACCTAAGTGTTATCTCAACGCACCGACCATCATCGGTCAGGTTGCGAGACAAAGAAAAAAATGTGGAAGAAGACGGTCGGTTAGTTGGGTTTTACGGCATCTCAATCCTTGTTGGGTTATATTATGCCGAGTACATTTTTTATTCATTCTTGCTGGATATTCCATTTTTTAAAACTCAATTGTTGAACTCATTTGTTCTATTTAATCCATAGAGTAATGGCGATTGAGGGGAACTCCACACTCCCCAGAGCTCTAGAATTGGAACCTCACCATTATATGCAGTTCAACGTTATATCCAGGACACTATGATCCTCAACCACCGGCTTCTAGCATACATATGATAAAAAGGATTGAAGGTTTGCCATAAGTGCAATAGAGTTAGAAAAAATCCTATTGGCGTTAGGGCTTGACGTGACCAGCCAATTGATCGAAGTGGGCCTCCCTGACCACCCGTCTATCCTAAGTAAGGTCCAAAGTGGATTGCTGCATGTCATGGACTGCTCAACCACCAGAATTCCGTCTTTAAGCATTACGGGAACTTCACCACTAGTTTAACTTCATACCCAGGACACTAAAACCCTCAGCTATTACCCTCTAGCATACATATGATAAAAAGGGCTTGGTGGTTGCCATAACCGCAATAGGGTCTAGACAATCATATAAGTGATAGGGTTTGACATGACCATGGCGCAACCCATGACCAACAGGTGGTCCCATTGGGAGGATTTTACCCCTCTACAGAGGTGCAGTCTGTGTATTCTTCTACAACAGCCAACAAGTCGGCAAATTTTATATGATGATATAATGTAAATAACAAAAGATACAAAGAAACCATATGCATACATATACCAGGATTTTGGGTGGAGAAGCCACAATGAAAGATAAAAATGTAAACAACATTACAACCGCCATTAAATTCTTTACCAAATATTTAATATATGCAAATCTATGCAAATGTTTAATGACGGCGTAGTTGTTATTGGACAATTTTCAGTCGGAGATTACTAAGCATCTTTTCCTTGCATACTGTGAACAGTGGTTTGATGTCTATAAGCCTGGTAATAATTACATATCTATTAATAATGGAGGTTCGCTTTCGGTTTTTGTCTGTAACAAAATTACGTCACTGCTTACGTCACATTACCCAAAATCGTCATAACATAGAATAAATACACTCAAAATTTGAGCATGCAACATTAGACAGTCCTCATTGTTTTTTTAAAACAAGTTTTAATAAATACATGACTGATTATATGTCTATATATAGTTTGTTTTATTTTAATACATATTTAAAGTTTACATTTCAAATTGTTTTATTTTTTAATCCTTTAATAAATTTGATGATTTTACTTACTTAGGGTACAAACTCGCTGACATTGAATTTTTTACTCCCACCCCTCAGGCAATATGTTTCAAAAATCTATTTTTACATCGCCCGGAGGGTGTTTTTTTATTTTGTACTAGTTGGATAATGGAAATTGTAGACGATACAAATAAACTTATGCATAGTTGAATAAAGGAAAATTCCTAAATATCTAGATTGTCTTTTGTATTGATAAAATTATTGTGGCTGTTAAAGAAGAAAGTTAAAAACTTATATGTTGAACATGTGTTCCCATGTTCTGTGCGACACAAGGTTTCTGGTGGCAAGAAGGCCCCTGTCACGTAGACAGGCTAGAAATTGAAAGAGTGTAAGGGTTTTTTGGACTTAGGCGTTTCTGGTCTGACAAGGCTGCACGCAATGACACCTAGGAGAAAAACGTGGTAAGTAAAGGTTTAATTTCTACAGATGATCGCTTGCGGCGGGATAGAGGCTAAAAACGGAAGAACCCGAATCTCCAAGAACAACCACACAGAAGAAGAAGAAGAAGAAGAAGAAGAAGAAGAAGAAGAAGAAGAAGAAGAAGAAGAAGAAGAAGAAGAAGAAGAAGAAGAAGAAGAAACTAAAAACGATATTAACTTTTGCTGGATTGAATAAATTTCCTTTCTTTAAAATCAGTAGGTATTAAAATATAATTAAAATAAGATAATACGAAAAAAATCAAAAATAAAATCTCCAGGAGCCCTCTGACATGAAGAAGCCTCTGAGCATGCGTAGATAAAAGGACCCCACTGTGCAAAGAAGAACCCTCGGTCTTTCCAAACGCAAGCTTTACTGGGAACACACGTTATTGACTGGTCCAGCAGAAAATATCCTCAATAAGAAATAACTATGAACCTAGTAATAAAGTCTAAATCCTAAAAGTAAAAGTTGTCTTTGTTTCTTCTTTTTCCATCATTTAATCCTTTTTTGTTTTTAAAGTCTTAGACCACTATATCTGGTCAATTTCCTTTATTTATTACTAGAAGGACATGTGGATATACCACAGTATAATAATTCAATTATTACAACGTTTAATATATTTACTTAAGAGCTATTGCGAAAAACTTCAATATGTAAAAAGAATAATAATCTTGATTTAATCCCCTCTTACTCTTTCTTAAAAGAGGGTTGTTAAATATTTACATTGATTGAGGATATTACGACGGAAAAAGTGTTGTTCAGACAACGGTGTTTTCGGTCGTAATGTCCCAATGAAGATCTGATAAAAACCTAAACGTTTTAACGTCGAATTCACCATCAAGAATGAATTTATCTTTTATGGAGTACTTTTTTTTTTTTTAAATTTTCTACACCCCCCATATATATATATATATATATATATATATATATATATATATATAGTAAAGACAAAAAGCTTAAAAATCGGGTATTAAGTGATTATGGTCCATTTCCACCCATGGGTATCTGAAAACCCTAGGAGTTTCGTCAGATCCCATTCTTTATTGAAAATGGTATACATATAAATTCAGCTTTCTTTCATACATTCCCTCTTGATCCCTGTGATGGTATCGAGTTTCAATTCATCTTATCTTTTTAGGGGGTGGCAGTGCTTAGATCTTGTGGCAGCTATTTATCTGGGGGCTTGTGGCATTTCTTTTTCCTGGGTACTGTCAACTGGGTGTAATTTTTGGACTGGCCATTTTATTGCAAAAATAAAACCTGAATAAAAAACTAAACACGAAATACTTTCATTTTAATAAACATGACTATATATATATATATATATATATATATATATATATATATATATATATATATATATATATGAAAAATGAATGGAATGAACCGACAGTGTGAAATAAATATTTTAGAAAAAACAAACACATGATATTAAAATTCGCTGACAGAAATCTGTTTCGACCCGTTATTGAAGTGGTCTTCATCAAGAGCGAGTTGTGTATGATAGAGAGAACGGTGTGAGTGGACCGTTATAAGACGAAAGTGGTGCAGATGAAACGTCCAATATTATAGCCGGAATTTAAAAAAAATATAATTATATTATAATAAAAAAGTAAGTTACAAAACACACACACAGCCTATCAAATATTGGACATATTATACCAAAATAATAATTCAATGCCTGAAGAAGATAACAGATCTGAAACACGTGTCGCATATGTAAGTTAATAAATTCTTTTTAAAAACATAATCCTTTTTGCAAACCTTCTTTTTTATAAAATATCTATTTTTTCCCCGTTGGACCATACCAACACTTTATATATATATATATATATATATATATATATATATATATATATATATATATATATAGAGAGAGAGAGAGAGAGAGAGAGAGAGAGAGAGAGAGATGAGATAGATATATTATATATATATATATATATATATATATAATAAATATCTCTTTCTCTCTCTCTCTCTCTCTCTCTCTCTCTCTCTATATATATATATATATATAATATATATATATATATATATATAATATATATATATAGATAGATAGATAGATAGATATAGATATTTAACGTATGCATATATATATATAAGTATATTTATATGCGTTTATATTTATGTATATATAAATGCCTGTATATATAAAAGAATTTATATATATATGTATACACGTATAAAACACAGACACACAGACACACACACAGACACACACACACACACATATATATATATATATATATATATATATATATATATATATATATTGTTTACGGCACTATTCTTAAATAAGCTGGTATCAGCCGGAATTACAACATTTTTGTCTGAGGCTTGAATTAATTATAATATTTTAACAACCTCAATTCTAATGATTTGATTCGTAACACTGAAAAATTCTGATTCTCGGCACATCTCCAAGAACAACCGCACAGAAGATAAAAAAAAGAACAAGAAAAAATTAACCTTTTCCGCACTGAATTCATTTATAACATTTACCATTATTTTGGCACTAGATTAATTGGAGTCTTTTAGCGTCGCAGTTTAGGCTTGCACATGACTGGTCTGCACATGCAGCTTCTCAAGATGACCGCTTGTGTCTTATCACTGAATACTACATTTGCAGATTCTTGTGCTTCAGGAAAAATTAATTATTTTTCAAAAACTATCGAGACATGTTTAAGCTTCACTTGTTAGTCTGCAAAGTATCTCTTAATCTTCATACAAATATGAGTGCATTTTATTTAAAGTGTATAGATTGTTTTCTCTGAATAACCGCAGTTTCTTTTTTTTAAGTGAAATTTTTCAAATAAAAAGTTCAAGAGAAATGAGCAAGTGCAAACATATGCATTTATATGCATATTTTATGTTCATATACAACTAGAAAAAAAAACTACTTATACAGTAAGTACATATGATCATTTAATAACAGGTTCTCTTAAAGATCATTAACTATATAGCCCTTTAAACTCCTGGTACTGTAAATGTTTCTTAAAACAGGGTTCAAACAAAAGGTTGATTCCAATCTCACCTGTTCTCACTTGATATAAACACAAGACCTTAACTCTTTAAACACTGTGACTAAATCCCTTGAAGTTCAGATATCCTGATTTCACAAAATTATCAAAATTCATAAGAAAAAGAAATCAAGTACAAAATACATTTCTTTGTTTAAAATAATTCCATCATTCTATTAAAGGAAAGGCTTTCAATGATTGCCTTTTAGTGTCTTATGTGGGCTTATGGTATATATTAAAATAGCACTCAGTCCAAAATATCAGGCCAATAGAACAATATATAATAAAATAATGATATGCCCAACATATTGAGCATAGGTATCAAGAAGTTCTATCACACTGTTAGATTCTTAAGATGGCCGCTTGTGGCTGGTCAAGTAATACTACACTTTCAGAGTTTTTTTTGTTATCGACAAAAAAAACGGTTTTCCTTTTCAAAAACTATCGAGATATGTTTTACTTACCAATTGAAACAGACAGGTGTCAATATTTTGACATCGCTTTATTATATACTAGAAATGGCTACCCAGCGTCGCCTAGGTAAAGGTGGGGAAAACCCTGGTGTACTGATTTGCTTACTTTTTTTGTGATGTGTAGTTTGTTGAGATTTTTTGTATTATAAAGTGTGTGCTAGATGCCCACTCCTATTTATAGACTCGGCGATAACTATGTGACCATACTCTTGGCCAATCACTAGCAGTACTCTGCTGCTGATATTGTTATTTATACCGGCTGTTCTGGTCATACCTACGCACACTGCTTTGAACCTTCGTGGACGACGGAACATAGGATTATATCACTGGACCTTTGACACTACGTAGGATTCCATAACTCAGGACTTATTCACTTACCAAAGGATTCTATAGCCCAGGACTTACTTACTTTACGTCCTTTTAAACTGGCCAAGGATGGCGGTAAGAAACTTAACCATGGGTATCTGAGAACCCTTCAGCTGCATGACATAATCAATGCACCATCTGACCAACAGGAGGACCCAATTCTCGTAGACAAAAATGCTACAATATATGCAGAATTAATCCCGTGCTTGGATGACCGGGGTCTCTCACTCATAATGCGCGAAGCGAGAGATGATGGCAGAAGGGTAATGGAGATATTAAGGACTCACTACTTGTCGAAAGACAAGCTTAAAATTGTTGGGCTATAACGCCAACTAAGTTCGTTGAGTAGAACAGATTATGAATCAATTACTGATTACATAATCCAAACTGAGAGCATTGCAAGCTCATTAAGGGAGGCCGGGGAGATTATTAGCAATGGCTTATTAATTGCCATGGTATTGAAGGGCTTGCCCTCAAATTTTAAACCCTTTGCAACAGTAAAAATTCAAAGGGATAAGCCTATGACGTTTACAGAATTCAAAGTCAGTCTCCGTAGTTATGAAGAAACAGAAAGTATGTACTCTGGGGAATCCGAACATGGAACTATACAACTGAAGACCCAATTTAAAAAGGGTAAAACCAACCCCGCTATGAGGGCAGATCAACTAGATATGCCAACTACCAGAATTATCAAGGCAGATCTTGGAAGGATAACAAGAAGTCGCCATTAAAAGCAAATATTACATGTTATATTTGTAATAAAAAGGGCCACATGTCCTACGACTGTAGAAATAAGAAAAAGGACGTTTGTCAAAATGTTAAGTATTGTCCCCAAAGAAAAAAAAACATTTTTTTTTTGCTGCCAGGTATGACTCTTTATCACATAAGGAACATCGTATTCCTTGTTGTAGCAATAGTAGTAATTCTCTGAGCGTATCGTAGCTCTATCTCTTAGCTTCTCGTAGCTAATTATTTTATGTCCTCTAAACTATCTCTATATATCTCCTGCTGTAATACACATATATAAATGAGAAAACACGCCATTGGCTATCTCACTACACCTCCCTGAAACGGAGAGGTTTTATTCTCCTCGTCGATCTATTGCTTCTCCTAAATATCCTTGGGGGTGTTCTTCGTAATGGTGACCGCGGTCTCATTTCATCACTACTGGATCCCTGGTATAGCACATCGGAATCCGACACGCTTTCATCTATTGGGTCTATAACGTCTCCATCATATTGGTTTATATCCTCGTTTCTTTCCGATTCCTCCATAATCATGTTTTCTTCATATCTATTCCTTATCTGATCAGCGTGGACCAGCACACTTCTCTCCTGTGTTGTTATTATAGCGGTGTTGTTCCCTTTCTGCATAATAAAATATGCTTTTTCTGGTTGCGCGTCCTTATTCTTTTTGTACCACATTTTTTCATTAGTCGAAAAATACATGGTTATAGGAGATCTGATCTGTCTTCCCATCAAGGCAGAAGGACTTAGTGTTCTATCAGCATGAGGAATATATCTGTAACTCATCAAGTGTTTAGGTAGAAAGGATTCTATGGTCTCTCGTGACGGCTCAAATGCTTTTAATCCTAATTTAACCGTTTTAACCATCCTTTTCACAGCCCCATTCGATTGAGGATGGTAGGGCGGAGTTTTATAAAGTTTACATCCTATCTTCCTCAACCAGGAACACAGACCTTCATCACAGAATTCGGACAAATTGTCCGATACCAGGGTTCTCAGTACGCCGTTCCTTGAGAATATTGTTCTCAAAATTTGAATGACAGTTGCAGATTTTCTATCACGCACCTGAACACTCTCTGGCCACCCCGAGAAAATCAATAGTAGTCCTACGCCCTTGACATAGGCATGGTCCATCTGTACTCGACTCCATGGTTATTGTTCCTTTGACCACGAATGAGTGGATTTTTGTGGAAAATCTTTGATTTCCATGCATTTGGGACATTTTTTTAATGTAATCTTCAATGTCACGCGAATATCCTGGCCATCAGCTCTCCAGTTTGAGTCTTTTTTGTGTGGCCGCTATTCCACAATGTATATTGTCGTGTACACTTTTGATTATTTCATTTCGTATTTTTTGCGGAGGTACAACTAAATCTCCGTTACATATAACCCCTCTGTTAGTTTATGTTTAACCTCTGTATAAAGCCTTTCAGCTTTAGAGCAGTCGTTCCATTTATTCCTCCATATTCTATTCGAGATTTTGCTCAGAATAATGTCGAGCAAGGTTTCTTCTTGAAGCTGTTTAATCGGCAGTACATCGGTTTCGACCTAATGTAATACTTCTTCAGTGTCGTTTATTTTGTCGTCTTCTTTGTTAAAGGCTAATAAATGAATTCTAAGGGTCGATGGTCAGATTTTAGTAAAAATTTTCGACCCAATAGAAATTGTCGGGCGTGCTGTGTGCTCCACACTATGGCCAAAGCTTCCTTCTCTATATTTGAGTAGTTCATTTCTGCCTTGGTTAGCCTTCGCGACAGTTACATAATTGGATGATCGTCCTGTGACAATATAGCAGACACTGCATGTTCACTGGCATCCGTAGTTAAGGTTACTTCTTTTCTGGGTTCAAAAACTTTTATAACGGGTTTTTCCCTAAGTACTTTTTTTACTTTGTTAAAAGCCGTTTCTTGTTTTTTGTGTCTAAACAAACTCACTATTCTTTCTTCGCAAGTCTGCAAATGCTTCAGTTAAATCGGAATATTTGGGCACATATCTGCTATAAAAATTAACCAATCCTAAAAACGATTCTAATTCTTTTTTGTTGGCTGGGGATGCCACCTGCGATATTTTAATTAATAAATTTGGGTCAGGCAAAATGCCTTCTTTGGATATTTGAAAGCCCAAATAATTTATCTTGCAATTAAATTTAAATTTATCACGGTTTACGCTCATGTTCGCCTCTCTTAATTTGTTCATAACTCGCTTAGTCTTTTATTGCAATTCATTTATACTCACAGCCCATATTAAAATATCGTCCTGATAAATTATCATATTTTCTACCACTCCTTTAAAACATTTTCGATAGCTCGTTGAAATATTGCCGATGCTGTTTTTATGCCGTACGGCATTCGCGTCCACCTTATTAATCCGAGGTGGTTATTTCTTGAAATTTATCGTCAATCTGTATTTGATTGTATGCTGTCTTTAAATCAATCTTCGTAGAATATTTAGTGCCTGTTAATGTATGCGACACAGTTTCAAGCTCAGGAATAGGATACGAATCTGAACAGATTTTATGATTCACACCAATCTTATAATCACCTCATATTCTTAAATCCCCATCTTTCTTTCGTAAAACTACAATTGGGGACGCCCAGTTACTACCGCCGACTGGTACCGGTTCTAAAATTCTCTCTGCTACCATATCTTCCAATTTCTTTTTTTTACTAAAGGTCGCAAATGTATAGGTATCCTACGAGATTCATAATATGAGGGGGGGTATTTTCTTTCACTCGTATTGTGGCTTTGTAGCCTCTCAAGATTCCTATTTTTTGCTTTTTACTTTCTATGCTGTCGATTAAATTGTCCGTATCTATTTTTATAGTATTCGTGCCTATTAGTCCATGATTTTTTAAACAATCCACTACAGTTATAGGGACCACTTCGAATCTCCTATTAGCCTCAAACGTAGCGTCGAATTGTCCCAATGAAGTGATGTAAGAGCCATCAAATTGTCTCAATTTCAAGTGACTTCTCTTTAACTTGGGTTTCCCCATATGCTACCAAAGGTTCTTTGGAATAAGAGTCAGGTCACTACTTGTATCGACTTGCATATCAAATGGTATTTCGTTTAATTTTACTGTCAACTTCTGTTTTTTGTTCACCCGTACTTGGTACACGTCTTCTATCGAATTTGTCCACTTCGACTTGACTTTGCATACGGTTCCAAAATGATTTTTTTTTTGCATATATAACAAGTTTGTCCATAAACGGGACAATTTATTCTTTTGTCAAAATTGTGTTGAAAATTGCAGTACTTACAATTTTCTAGCCTTGTTTTTACTTGTAACATGTCCGTGTTATTTGCTGCATTTTCTTCTATTTGAAATAGCATTGTATTGTGTTGAGTATCTTCCTAGAAGTCGGATATCATTTCCAATTGCTGTACAAATTCCACGCATATTTCTAATGCCATGTTATTTGACTGTAGACGTTCTAAAACTTTTGGTTCACGTCGTGCACTCCTTCAATGAACCGTAACTGGATTAATTCCTCCTCGATAGTCATATTTGCTCTACCAAGCTTTTCAAATTCACAAAATCCCGAGGCCTTTTTTAGTTTCTGAATGTAATTCTTTGGTGAAACTCGAGTAAGTCATTTCTGTACATACTATAATAATATATGTATATATAGATAGATATGTTTAGTACAAGGTAAGGCATCACTTGGAAAGTGGAAAGGCATTTGTCTATATTGATATTGCTAATCTATTTCAACTTGTCCATCCACACCATAGATAAACTGCCAACATGGTCGACTGCAAAGTGTTAAAGCTGCAGTCGTTGGCTAAACAATCTCTAATTCTATTTTTGGTTGTTTGAAAGCTGAACATCTTTTAAAATAATGAAAGTGCCAAAAACTTTCTAGATCTATATGTCTACACTTTAAATAACTTATCTTGAATACTATGGCATTCTCCGTCATAACAATTCATAATGAAGATAACAGACTGCTGATTTGCAAGATCAGTGATATATATATATATATATATATATATATATATATATATATATATGTGTGTGTGTGTGTGTGTGTGTGTGTGTGTGTGTGTGTGTTGAAAAAAGAAATAAAGGAAAGAAAGTATAGAATGGATAAAATAGGATATTTTAATCAATTTTACTTACACGTTTTTCGGTCAGGAGTTTATCCATGTGTACATTATTCAAACTATTATTATTTTTAAATAACCAAATGAAATGAAATTACATTGACGATATTCTAATAAGTTACCCAGATAAACATAATATACACAATATTACTCAAAAATTAAACCAAGTTGAACCCACCATTAATTTCACGATTGAACTAGAAAAAAACCCAACTCTCTACCTTTCCTAGACATTTTACTAATAAACAATCATAACAAACTAACATTCAAAGTACATCACAAAACAAATTGTAAAAATGACTACATACATTTTTATTCTAACCCAGTAATAAGACAAAAAATGGCATTCTTATAGGTTTCTTCCTTAGGGTCCAAAGAATCAGTTCTCCAAATTTTCTAAATGAAGAATATGAATACATCAACAAATCTTTTATAAATTTACAATACCCCGTTTCATTCATACATCGCGCCAAGTTAAAAGCTATTAAAATCTACAAAAACAAACAATATTCTACTAACTCAACAAACCCTAACAACATCCTCAAAACCAAGTACATCACACTACCTCAAAGCCCTATAAAGCCTTTAATTGAAAAAAATCTAAAACATCTAGAAATTAAAACTACCACCCGCACAAGTCAAACAATTAGACATTTACTAAAAAACTCCACAAATAAACAAGAATCTAATGACAGTGTCTATAAAATATGTTCTGAACAATGCGATAAGGTCTACATCGGTGAAACTGCCAGAAATTAAAAAAAACTATTGGATGAACACTCTAAAGACCTAAAATTTGGAAATACATCCAATTCGTTAGTAACACACAATTTATTAACAAATCAATTTTATTTTGCAGAAATCTTCAATGATCGCTTTTATCCACAATCAAAACGCACGTCGTATCGTAGAATCCTCGGCCATTTCGATTCTCAATACTTTACCTTAGAGTCCTGTTTTTTATAAAAAATAGAATTATATTTTTTTATAAAATAGAATTATATTAAAAAACATCAATATACAACACTAAATTTTATAATATTTCAACTAAAATTTCCAAATCATTTTCCTAATTTTTAAAAATACTTAAATTTCTTTCCTTATATTCTTCCTATTTTCCCTTTTCACTAAAACTTAAAACCTTCTCCAGTCTATATCAAATTACATTGTTCTATTTCCTTTATTTTTCTTGCCACCGTCGTTATCGTCGACTTTACCCATACATAATAATAGTTTCTACTCTCCTCCTAATAACATGAAACAGCAAATTTGTTTTACGTTCTCTAACATATTTAAATACTCATTTTGATTTGACTAAAACAACAATTTTATTTAGAAAATCACTATAATGAATTTATTAACAAATTAATAAATTAACCACCAACAAATCACAAATACGTATAATTTCTATTAAAAAAAATCCCTCAAGCTTTCACAAAACTTCATTCCAACCATCATCTCTCCGCGTCAAAATCCGTCGCATGAGACATGACGTCATTAACCGTCTTTCTCGACCGCGTTTGATCAGTCTCTTCATGTTATTCTTTAAAAAGCTCTCTTTTCGTGCATTTAAAAATTCTCCGCTTTCCAACGAATTTCATTTTTTTTTAAATAAGGATTTTACTCTAATGAAGGTCGAATTTTCTTTGTGTGCGGAACATTTCTACATTTTTTCTATTATTATTATTTCATTTCATTTATTTATTTAAAAATAATAATAGTTTGAATAATGTACACATGGATAAACTCCTGACCGAAACACGTGTAAGTAAAATTGATTCGAATATCCTGTTTTATCCATTCTATACTTTCTTTCCTTTCTTTCTTTTTTCAACATACCGTCGGATTCACTTCCATTTTCATTTTATATATATATATATATATATATATATATATATATATATATCATAATGGTACACGGCAAAAACCTACTCGAGTTTCACCGTAATAATCTTCAGGGATTAATCAAGACATTGATTCATTGCAGTCGATTGCACGTGTATCCAGTGGATTCAACCCTGAAGATCCTTATGGTGAAACTCGAGTAGGTTATTACCGTGTACCATTATGATATTAGATTTGCTCTACTAACATATTGAGCACTTTATATTTGTTATATCGCTGTCTTATCATTGTGAAACTTGCATCAGCTAACCATCGTGATCATTTCCACCGGTAAGTCACGTTTTCCACAAATACCATATATATATATATATAAGTGGATGATATAAAGAGTTAATTTGAAAGGATTCAACCAAAATTGAGAGCTCAAATGTACGTATAGAATATGTGAATGTGTTGATTTAGGAAAATCTGTTTTTCTACACATTTTCATAATTCAATGCATTCAAAACATTTACGGAGTATTATAAATAACTTAATAAATGAATATATAACTTGTTTAGAATATAAATTTATTTAGGCATGTTGTCTCAGTTTATTTTTGTTGTTTTTTAATACTTCAACCTCCGTCTTACAGGTGTGATTTTCCCGTTTCTTTTTTTTTGCTTTAAAAAAATTTTTTTTCAATATATATATATATATATATATATATATATATATATATATATATATTGTGACGTTTCACTGGTATATCAACTAGTATATATATTAGAATTAAAAGAAAACTCTATTTGTAAAAAACCCATGGAATGCGTGGGCAAGCAAAAATAAAATTCAGTTGGTTTTGTATTTTGTAAAAGAATGTTAATGTGGTTAATACTACCCATATGTCTCAAAGACAGTGTTACCCTCCTTCCTCCACCTCATGTGATGGAAGAAATATACATACATATTTCAACTGTGACCCCACGATCCTAAAGAACACCTGCCCCAAGACGTTGCTAGGACAACGACTGAGAAAGGATTTTCGCGCGAAAGCGTGAGGCCAACATACAGTTGATGAAATCATCCCGAGAAACAAGGACGGACGGCGACCGCTCCGTAAATTTGAGAAGTGTATCGAAGAACAGGAGAACGAAAGAAGTAAAGACATTTATCGTAAAAGAACAGTTAATTCATTTGGAAGAAAGGAACGAATCATCGTTGAAAAGAGAAATGATAATTTTAACAGAGAGGCATTGTTACGGTTTGCAGTGAGTTAAAAAAACGTTCAAGATTTTGTATTCTGTAAATCCTTATTATTTCTCACGTATTTTGTATATTGTTAGTATGGTTGATATGTTCAATTGCTCGTCCACTCATTTGATAACATGAATCATGCATTCACTTTACCCCTCTTATTACGTGTATATTTGTATATATGTCTTTATCTTTTAATGGTAAATTGTATTTAAATGTAAATAAATGTTTATGTGTTTATTTGAAATCCTGTTCGCTCTTCGTCATTCAGCATTGTCGTCGTTCACCGGTCTCCAATCCTTTTCACGGGAGCAGAGAGAAAAGTTTTGAATCCAATCCCTTTTGTATTATTTATTTTTTACATCTGGGACCTTTTGCATATTTTTTTATTATTCTTTGTTGCGTAAGTACGCTGGTCATCCCTAACGAGTGCGCGCGCGCAATAATATATATATATTACAATATAGGTACAAGTGATAACCTACTCGAGTTTCACCATAAGGATCTTCAGGGTTAAATCCACTGAATTAATCGAGAACCTCGAGTAGGTTATCACTGGTACCTATATTGTAATAAATTTGCTCTACTAACGTATTGAACACTTTGTAATTGTTATATCGCTGACTTACCTCCCTGAATTCTGCACCAGCTAACCATCGGGACCATATTCACGGGTAAATCACCTTTTCCATTATATATATATATATATATATATATATATATATATATATATATATTCTGCTATTTCATCTTTTGGTGACAGAGTTTCAATACTATTGCGTTTTGGTGATGAATAATACCTAAATATCCAGATTGTGTAACGTTCATCAAGAAATAAAGTTCAGAAGAAAATTAACCTTTGATAAAAATATAAATAAGAAGAGTATTTATTTACGGGTGATACTTTTTACGAGCACATTGGAAACTAATACATTTTGAATACAGACTGATTTACCAATATTTTAAGTTTCTGATTTCTAGCAAAAACAAAAACTGGGCAGACAGTGAGCCCCCCCCCCGAATAAACGCTGGTCATGTCAAGCCCTAGGATTGTGCCAACCCTATTGCCCTTATGGCAACCCCCGAGCCCTTTTTATCCTATGGGTGCTAGAAGGCGCTGTCTGCGGGTCTTCATGTCCTGGGTATGACGTTAAACTCTAACTGATGGTGAGGTTCCAGTTCTAGAAGTCTCAGGAATTTGGAGCACGCCTTCATCACCATTGCTCTCAGGTCAACTCTGACCCAGAGGGTCCCATCTATAGGTTGAATAGAAAAATGTGTTTAAAACTAATTGAGTACCCATCCCTAATTAATAAAACATTGTTGTGCGTGGTCTGGTGGCTAGTGTCGTAGGAAATGGACTCGTCGACCCAAGTTCAAATCCTGGACAAAGCTATAGTTCGCATTGCGCTAATACCCTTGGGAAAGGTATTAATCCAACTACTCTCCCTCCACCTATAGGTAAATAGTAGGACAGACAGAGCTCTTTAACCTTGATTAGGCAACCAGTCTAGGAGAAGGAAAAGTCGGCATTCAAACGCGTTAAACTCAGCTTGGATGGTCACTACTAGAATAGGCTCAGTCCTAATTAGTAATCTGTTTCACAAATAATAATAATAATAATAATAATAATAGTAATATAATAATAATAATAATAATAATAATAATAATAATAATGACCTTATTCCAGCAAGAAGACCAGACCTAGTGTTGATAAACAAAAAAGAAAGACCTTGTCAACTGGTGGATTTTGCAGTGCCAGCAGATCACAGGGTGAAGCTAAAGGAAAATGAAAAAATGGACAAATATCTGGACCTTGCCAGAGAACTGAAAAAATTATGGAATATGAAAATGAAAGTGATACCAATTGTAGTTGGTGCTCTTGGAACAGTCCCAAAAGGATTGGAAAAGGGTGTGGAATGTTTGGAAAACAGAGGAAGGATTGAAACTATTCAGAACACTGCACTGCTGCAATCTGCCAGAATACTCAGAAGAGTCCTTGAGACCGAGGAGACTTGCTGTCACTCAGACTCTAGTGAGAGACCATCAGCTAATGCTGATGGGAAAAACCAAAAAGATAATAATAATAGTGGAATATGAAAGTGAAAGTGATACCAATTGTAGTTGCTGCACTTGAAACGGTCCCAATAAACTTGGAAAACAGACTGGAGGATCTAGAAATCCGAGGAAGAATTGAGACCATCCAGACTGCACTGCTGCAATCGGCTAGAATACTCAGAAGAGTCATGGAGACATGCGGAGACTTGTTGTCACTCATACTCTAGTGAAATACCATCAGCTAACGCTGATGTGAAAAACTCAAACGGAGGGAATAATAATAATAATAATAATAATAATAATAATAATAATAATAATAATAATAATAATAAAC
This sequence comes from Doryteuthis pealeii, assembly GCA_023376005.1. Taxonomy (NCBI): domain Eukaryota; kingdom Metazoa; phylum Mollusca; class Cephalopoda; order Myopsida; family Loliginidae; genus Doryteuthis; species Doryteuthis pealeii. The sequence continues at coordinate 64,401,874 of CM042166.1, forward strand.
CCAACCAACCATTCAACTTTAACACGCACGTGTTGAATAATAGCATAGAACCCCATTATGCATCCAGCCTCAAAAATTTCTCTCACCGATCTTGACGTTTCCTATAGATTTTCCTGCCACGTAATTCGACCAACCAATCAGCGAATTCCGTCACAGGTCACCCCTGGGTCAAAACCTGTCTGTCATACTTATCTGAACCTCTCTGTATTTTCCCAGTAAATGTTTAATTCAATTTCTATACTACATTACAAAAATGATAGGCTATGAAAATTTTACAGCATGTAACACATCTATAATCCTCGAATATCTATCTATCTATCTATATCTATATCTATATCTATATATATATATATATATATATATATATATATATATATATATATATATCATGCCCCATTTCAAACGATTACCATGATTGTAGTTCGGATGAGTTACGTCACACAATTTCGAAAGAAAATTAACAGCTAAAAACGCCAAATCCCTTCACTTTATTTAATTACTTTTTTGCCCTCATATACAGCATTTAATTTTTTTCTCCAGACCGTCTCATATACCTTGAAAAAGGGTGAATATTCACCCGAAATATCGGAATTGATCAAACCAGGAACAACTGAAATTCTGATTTTTGTTCTGTTTTTCTTGTTTTTATTCTTTTTTCCAATGCTTCAAAAGTCCAAACAAACAACGTTCACAAGAACATAACATACATAATTATATATATATATATATATATATATATATATATATATATATATATATATATATATATATATTATATATATTATTATTATTAAACTAAAGCTGAGATAAACAACTTTTATTTCACTAAAGATTATTCAGTTTAATGATACAAAATCTATAATAAAATATTCCTTGGCTACTAAATGTTTGAAAAAAATCCCATCTTAATTGGTTTTAATTAGTCATAGTTAGCAATTAAGTCAAACATTGACCCGTCCCTCTCTGTCATTCTGCATTACTCTCACCCTCTCTATGTATAAGTAAGAATGAGAGTGAAAACGGAGAGTTATTGTGTTAGAGACATTTAACCATGTTAAAATTAAGTAGGGGTGAGTAGGTACAGGGGTAACTACCGTATACAATTAGTGGAACCGTCCAAGAAAGCCTCGTCTCCAGTAGATATTTAAAAAAAAGGATATTTTTGCTGTGGTGTCTGGGAAGGTGGGGATGTAGATTGTAATGTGGTACTTCTGGGTAGCGAAATCTTTCTTGTTCTGGCTAAGTTTTTTTTACGGTTGTTTTGAATAAAAAGAAAAAAGAGTATTTGCATTTGCATGTTCGTAAAAACAACCTGGTAGTGGTTAACTTTTATCACCTTCAAACCACTAAAAGTTATTAGTCGATAAAAATGCTTTCAAACCGCTAAAAAAATATTTTAAATTTGGGAGACGGTAACATATAAACATATCGAGAAAACTTGGGGGTGCTTAAAATATCACTTTATCCCATTAATGTTTCATGAAAAATACCTCTTAAACAACTAAGATTCCATGAGTGATGTAAACTGGACTGTAGGTGGATGGCAAGGGCCGGTTTAGCTCAGTTATATATATATTATATATATATATATATATATATATATATATATATAAAGCAAATAGGATTAATACGAAGGTCATATGAATACATGGATAAACAAATGCTAAAAAATGTATTCATTGCATTGGTAAGACCTCATTTGGAATTTGCTAATGTGGTTTGCAGTCGAAGATTAATCAAGGACATAAAACTCATTGAGAGAGTTCAAAGGAGAGCTACTAAAGTAATGAATAATTTTAAAAAATATTTCGTATGAAGAAAGACTTAGGAAGATTGACTTAACAAGTTTGGTTTATCGACGGACAAGAGGGGATAGGATTGAAGTTTACAAATATACCCACGGATATTATACACCTTCAAATAGCTACGGAGTTCATAAGGAGAACGGGTCGAGATTTAAGCAGGACTGCTTAGCGTTTCTTATGCTAGGAAGCCAGAACGCATTTATGCGCTATGCTGCAAAATGTTGGCTTATTTTCAATTTGAAAACGAAGTAAAATTATTTAAATCCATTATTTAAGGTCAGATTTTTGTTTTAGTCGAAAAGTAGTAACATAATGGGCATCAATAAAAAAAGGCAAATTGAAATTACATATCTAATATTTTTAATACTCTTTTAAACAATTAAATTCGTTCCAAAAGGTGTTTTTTTCTGTTTAAGTTAATTACCCTAAAAAACTGTAGCCCAATCATTTTAAAGAAAAATCATAGCTGAAGCCGACACTTTTTTCCAGTATTTTTTTATAGACTGCTGTAAATAAATTTGGAAAAAATGTTTTATTTAACATGATTATTAAACTTACTTTTGTTATGGATTAGATAAATATCTAATTTAAGATATTTCATGTTGAGTAAAGATTGTTACTGAGCTTTTCTAAATATTTAAAAATTGTGGAATTTTATTCAAATGTTGCAAACGTTGACTTCCTCCACCTATGATTGCACCACTTGGACCCTAACATGGCACCTAGAGAATAAGCTCAAGAATGCAGTACGTAGTTTTTTAACAAGTTGTGAAAGTAACTGTATAGCTACTTGCCACTTATCACACAAACCATCCAAGTAACATGAACAAGGCATGCAGGACACTGCGGGAGGATTTAGGACAAACTTGTCAGTGATATTCTTCTATGGAAACCAACATACAGGCACGCCAGTGTGGACCGTTGAGCAAAGACGTACGTTGACCAACTCTTCGCAGATACTGGATGTTTTGCAGAGGACTTCCTGAGAGCAATGAATGATAGGGTAATGTTGGCGAGAGATTGTCATGGATATCCAAGATTAAAATCCTAATTACCTGTAATTAGAAATAAAGTAACTAAGTGACCCTTCTCTTGTTTTTTTCCTTTGCTAAAATGAAAATGTTTACTCCGGTTTAAATAACTTATTTTTGGAAAATTTTAAATTAATGAAATTATTTTATCATGTGCTTTTTCGACAATCTAACTTGGGCTTAATGGGTGACCCAACGGGTCACGTTTTTTCTAGTATATATATCTACACTGTGGATAACTATATATAGTATTATATATATATATATATAATATTATATTATTTATACAACATGTGTATGTGTGTGTGTGTGGTGTGTGTGTGTATATGGATGGGTGAGGTGTTTGTACCGATGCACAGCGTGAAACTGGAACTTTTTTTTTTACATCAATCGAACAAAGTTAATTCAGTTCTTTTTACTGAATGATAAATCCAATTTTCTATTCTTTGTTAACTTTGAAAGTTGAACAGCCAAAGAAACACCAAATATAAAATGAAATAGATAAATCATTACTTATCTCTATAAATATAAACTTTTGACTTCCATGTACATACTGACATATGAGAAATATTGTTGTATTTTTTATATTTTAAAACATATTGTGAAACATGGCCGAAATGCACTAAAGGAGGTCTTCAATTATATTATGCCGTCTTCATTATAGATTTTGTGTGTCGGGTCGGTAAAATGTTTATTCCTGTGTGTGGGGTTACGGGAGGAAGAGTCTTTCTGAGATTGGATATACCAATCACGTGAAGTTTTGGCGCAAAATCCCAAAATCACCAGAGATAGATTCCAGACAAGCTCCAGTCTGCATGTCGGCCAGAAATTCTCCAAAAGAAATCACGAATATAGAAGATACCAGATACCCTCTCCACCACACCGGTAAGTCTCTCAAACTTGACTTTATACACAGGAAGGACTTTATATTGTTAGTCATTGTTGTATTTGTTCTTTGAAAAAATTGTTAGAATTAAACAAAGTTTTAATTCATTTATTTGTTGCTGTTCGTTTTAGAATTATATGCTATATTGATAAGGCACGCCAACAAAATAGATTTAAAACAAAAATAGAGTTGCTTCCCTTTGATGGAAAAAGCGTTTTGTTTACATTTGAATGTTTTGAACGCGAGCGTTCAGAGACTGGTTAAGTTCGTCTGAGAGTAGAAACAGTTTCTACTCTGTGTTTTAATAAATCCTTGTTAATTTTATAACAATTTGGTCTTGCATTATCATTCCTATCCTCCATATAATTTATCTGTATCTTAAAAACATAACATATTCTAACACCAAAGCGTATTTCGCAATATTAAATCTGATCCAACGGCTGCCTCTTCTCACGATTTGCTCTGTCTAATGTAAAGAATACTTCAGGAGTCCCTATATAATGGTCCGGAGATGCGTAACAGCCGGAGTTAAAATATTTCAACCAACCAACAACCAACCAACCAACCAAAGAACAGTTTCATATCAAAAATCAACTCATACCTACATCTTGGGCTACAGACGTTTTGGTCGATGTTGAGTCCGGTAACTGTTTATTATATGGATAATTTTTAGAAAGGCGTTAAGATAACAAGGTTAGATCTATATTAAGTTGCCTTGTCTTACCAATTCGACGGTAATTGGAACTTATGATTATTATACACAATTCAATATTAATCTGTACTCGTAAATACGAGGGTAATCCTAAAAGTAAGGTCTCCAAAGTGCTTGGGACGCAGTGAAACTTTTCAAGTATCTATGGGCAACTCAGTTGTCTTTGTTGTGCATGTGCCAGCACATGTCTTTCTGCCATTCTCAGTTTTTTTTTTATCAATCGGTACATGTATACAATTATTTTACGGTTTCTTTTTGTGTAAATATATATATTTAACAAACCCACCGCACGAACAGGATGCGACACAAGGTCAATTTCTTAAGTGGAGTTTAACAGGTTTGAATTCAGAGTTTCCTTCTCCTAGACTGGTTACATAGCCATGATTAAAGAGCCCAGTTTGTACTGCAATTTGCCCATAGCTGGAGGTAGAATTGGGTTCATACCTTTCCCAAGGGTATTAGCGCCACGTGAAATGCAAGCCGCTTCGTCCAGGAATTGAACTCGGGTCAACGACTCAATTTCCTACGACTTTAACCATTACACCACGCGCCTCCACTTGTGTAAATATATACCGACATTAGATTAGAATGAACTGTGTTGATTTCTGAAAACTATGTTTGAGTAAACAGATACCATTGTTATGATGTTGCAGATCGAATCAAAAATATAATTAAGAATAAATAAGATTTAATTGAAATGATTCATCACTTTTCTTCTGAAATATCAATATTTTCCCCAATGTTTATGTTTACAATAATTAAACGCTGGGCGGAAATTTCAAAACAAAACAAAATATCTCATAAATGCGTTCTGGCCTCTTGCCCTAAAAACACTAAGCGATGCCTGCTGAAAATCCGACCCATACTACTTGTGAATAATGTTTTGGTTGTTTTTATTTTCGAAATTCGGTTGTATTTATTCAAAAATTCGTGACAGTTGTTTTGAATTAAAATAAAATTAAAATACCGAAAAAAATTTTTTTTAAGTAGGTGGTAAATATTTCAAGTAGGTGGCATATTTACTTGTCGATAAAAAAAACCTTTTAATGCTTTCAAACCACTAAAAAAAGTTATGTGTCGATGAATACGTATTTAAACGGCTAAAAATATTTTAAAGAGGTGGCCTAAAATATTTACATTTACTTGTCGAGAAAAGACTTTGGGGAGGTAAAATATCGCTTTCATATCTCATTGACTTTTCGGGAAAAATGCCTTGAAACAGCTGTGAAGTTCATAAGTAGCTCGGATTGGATTTTCAGCTGGCACCGCTTAGGTTTTTTCAGGGCAGGAGGCCAGGACGCATTTATGCGATATGTACCTAAAATTCATTTCATGAATATTTTGATAATTCATTACGTACAATTTATTGGTATGATTACTTTTGCCATTTGTCCGATAAGATATTTAATATAAGCGTGATTCCATGAGGCTACCCCCGGCCCCTTCGTTTAAGGGACAGGGCTGGGTTTATATCCCAGTACCTGAGGCACCTTAAAAGAGGATTGCCGAAGGGATTCACGCAATTGTTAAACACTATCAACCCTTGTTGGGTTATTTTATGCCGAAGACGCTTTGTTTAATTCATGCTTGATGTGTATTCAAAGATTTTTTAACTGATTTTTAACACATTTTTTAAAACTCATTTTTTTCTATTGAACCCATAGAGCGGGACCTCACAGGTACTACAACTCTGGCACAGAGTAATGGCGATGAAGGGGTACTCCACACTCCAGAGATCCAGAATTGGAATTTCACTTCTCTCTCTCTCTCTGCGTGTGTGTGTGTGTGTGTGAGAGAGAGTCTGTGTGTGTGTGTGTGTGTGAGTGTGTGTGTGTGTGTACGTGTGTGTGTACGTGTTTGTATTATGTGCGTATGTGTGTTGGTTTGTACATGTCTATACATGTGTGTGTACGTGTGTGCGTTTAATACAATTGAATTCAATTAATATTTCGTCTCTGTTGGGTTTAGAAGCTTCTGAAACCAACAGAGGCGAAATATTAAATACTAGCACGGTCTGAGGATATACCACAGTATGATAATTTGATTATTACAACGTTTGATATGTTTACTTAAGAGGTATTGCGAAATAGTTCAATATCTAAAAAGTATAATAATCTTGACTATCAGATATACCATAGTATGATAATTTAAGCACGCTCTGATAAATTATGAAAAAAGAAGAAGAAAAAGAAAGCTGTTATTTTTATAATGAACCTTGACAGGATTTCCCCATTCCGCTGAATGAAAATGGAAGGAATGAAAAAATAAGAAAGAAAAAGGAAAGAAAGAAAAAAGAAAGAGAAATAGAAAAAAATTTAAAAAAAGAAAGAGAAGAAAAAGAAAGCTGTTACTTCTATAATGAACCTTGGCATGGTCTCATCATTCCACTGAATGAAAATGGAAGGAATGAAAAAATAAGAAAGAAAAAGGAAAGAAAGAAAAAAAGAAAGAGAAATAGAAAAAGAAAAAAGAAAAAGAAAAAGAAAAAGAAAAAGAAAAAGACTATCACAGTATGATAATGTGATTATTACAACGTTTGATATGTTTACTTAAGAGCTATTTCCAAATAGTTCAATGTGTAAAAAGTATAATAATCTTGATTTAACTCACTCTTAAGGGTTGAAAAATATTTATATTGATTTGCTGATAAAAATCTGCGGGGAGGCGTTTAAGATATCAAAATTAATTTGCCGACAAAAAAGTGACAAAAACACGACTCGGAAATTATATTTCAATATTACATATAAAACAAACATGCAACTTCTTTTTTTTTCAATTACTTTTAATTTTACGTTGGGCATTTAAGCAACATAAAACCATTTGGAGTGTTTCATTTTTTAAAATTAGGTGATATGAAATGAGAAAAATAAGATGTCTGCGATTAAACGACACCAAATAATCTGGATTTACATTTTTGCATTGCGTCTTGAACAATTGGGACGTTCTCATTTATAACCAGAGGGTGTTGCAGGTTGATAACGGGTGGAATATTTAGGAACAACCGTATTAATATATACAAGGTGTGTCAAAAAAGTATCGAGATTTTTTGTACTTTTTTACACACCTTTTAATTTAACGTTCCATTGATTCTTCATTTCTATCTTTAACATATAGCTTTAAACTTGGTACTTTTTTGACACACCTTGTATTCTGGAAAAATTAATGAATGGAACATTTTTTTTCAGAATACAAGATGTGTCAAAAACAAAAAAATCGATACTTTTTTGGCACACCTTGTAGATTGAATACAGTATTGCTATCTTATCGTTTTGCGCGCTCTGTGTAACGGTCATCGCTGAAGATTGTGGACTGAAATCCTAGCGGAGGATGTTTTAATTTTACTTCAACCTAGGCAAAGATGAATTCATCTCTTTTCCTCCCTCCCTCCTAGCTATAGATGTATACTAAACAAGACCACGCTCTTTTTTGTCAATAAAACCGAACGTATATATTGTTTGTTTACGCCCCAAAGCAATTACCTAAAGAGAGTAGCTTTTAGAAGATTTCTTTTCACCAGGGGTTGAGGCTTTTTAGCTAAATTAAAAAAAAAAACAAGAATGTTTATTTACCCATTTATTTATTTGCCTTTAACGTATTAACACAAACGTTTCTCGGCTTGTAGGTCTTCATTGTTCCATTGCAGTTTCTAAGGTTAAGAATAAATATCTTTAATGCATTATTAGGTAGGTGCGCCTCACGAAACGGTTATCGTTAATATAAATAGACTCGACGAAAGTGTCTGCCTTTAACTTTTTTTGTGTAACATATTCATTCTCAATCTCTTTTAACGGCTTTTATTGTCTGCTTACTGTTATTACATAGTCGTGGTATCAAATAGGAAGTAAGGACAGAATTCTGGTGGTTGAGCAGTCCATGACATGCAACATTTTACATTGGCCCTTATTTAGACTAGACATGTTATCGGAGATGCACCCTCCGATTAATCGACTGGTAAGTCATGTTATATATATATATATATATATATATATATATATATATATATATATATATATATACCACCCCGCCACACGAGCAGGATGTGACACATGGTCAATTTCTTAAGCGGAGTTCAACAGCTTTGAATTCAGAGTTTTTCCTTCTCCTTTCTCCTTTTGCCTAACCAAGGTTAAAGAGCCTAGTCTGCCCTACTATTTGTCCATAGCTGAAGGGAGAGCAGGATTCATACCTTTCCCAAGGTTATTAGCGCTAAGTAAAATGCAATTACCACATCCAGTATTTGAACTCGGGGCGACGAGTCCATTTTCCATGACTTTAACCATCACACCACGCGCTTAAACACACACACACACACACACACACACACACACACACACATATATATATATATATATATATATATATATATATGCTCCCGTAACACGGTAGAGATCTTTAGGAGCGACTTTAATAAACTTTCACCAATAGCATAACGCAATGATCATCTGTTTACAGATTTGATCTCTCTGGTGATCGTAAAGTACATACACAGATGTATGTATTTAAAAGAGTTAAAACACTGCTCCTTAATGGCAACTGGCGATGGCCTATAGGTTAACGGAACGGACAGGCGTAAAGTCAGTCGGGGTTTCCTTCTGGTCGGAGTTAGTTATTGTGTCTAGCCACACTGAAGTAGCGTGAAATGCCGAAACACGTTGTCTGTGGATGACTCATATATATATATATATATATATATATATATATTAGTTTGGGGTTGGTTTTGAAGGCTATCACAATGCAAGTGTAAAGAAAAATCAGGTAACTATGATGCTGTTTGTTTACCTTTGATTTATTCTTAATATTTCGCAATAAAGATCTGTTCTGAATGTCCGGAGCTGTTAGATTGTTGTTAGTTTCTGTCCATTTTGTTGTACAATATACTATAATAATAAATGTAAACACAATGCTTCAAGCAAATTATAAAACTCTTATCTCTCTCTCTCTCTCTCTCTCTCTCTCTCTCTCTCTCTCTCTCTCTCTCTCTCTCAAATATTCAAATACTGCTCTTAAAATTTTCACTGTAGTAGAATTAGTTGTTAATCCAAGAATGCTCGATATATTTCGTAAATTATAGAGCATTTATAATTGTAGAATTTTTTTCTCACTACCACAGTTTCAACTATGGTAGAGAAAAATCTTTTTCTTCAACTATATATATATATATATATATATATATATAATATATATATAATAATATATATATATAAAATTAACATTTCCCCTCTGTTGATTTTTGAAGCTCCAAAATCACCGACACGAAATTCATTGAAACAGCACAATTTCTCCCCCATCGACTGACCTCTCACAATTGTCCCCACTCAAGCCACATATCAAAGCACTATCTTTAATCACTCACTCACTGCCTCAGTTTCATTTATGCATTGCATTTTGAACAATTGGGACGGTCTCATTTTAACCAGAAGGTGTTGCAGAATGATAATGGACGTAAGATTTAGGAACAACCATATTAATATATACAAGGTGTGTCAAAAAAGTATTGAGATTTTTGTGCTTTTTGACACACCTTAAATTCTCAAAGAAAATAACGTTCTATTTATTCTTCATTTCTATCTCCGTAAATACAGCTTTAAACTTAGTACTTTTTTGACACACCTTGTATTCTGGAAAAAATTATGATCCTTCAAACTTACTGCACCAAACATATGTACTACATCCTTTTATGACAACCGTTACTTCCTCTTTCTCTCTGCTGCGTCTCCTCGTTTTACCTTTTTCTCAACTAAATACCATACATTTAAAAAATGATAAACTTCATTCTGATGAATTTTCTAAAACCAAAAGTCGAAATATTAATTGAATGTAATTGTTTGTGTTTGTAAGGTTTGAAGGTGGGTGTTGTATCTCCATGGGTTACATAGCATCTGGGTCGTAGACCCCTCAGACATCACAATCCTGTCCTCATGCCTTACGCGTTTGCAACTCAGGGCTAAAAAGTGACCATAAGGTATCATGTCTCTCTGCATAGGTGCAGTTGCGTATTCTAATACTATAATGTTATTCTCAAACGTTTATATTGATTGTTATTATTATTGTTTTGAAATCAACTAGAATAATGTAAAAATAAGTGTAATCTTTTTTGTGTTCGTATTTGATTTTATTAGTCTTTCTAATTCAATATATTATTTAATTGTATTAAAATGTAAATACTTGTGCACGGAGGGTGCATTTTGGGGATAGCACATATAACAGAGGAAACTACAGTCTTGGATTACAAGGAATACTACAGACTTGAACCTGTACATATAAAAGAATCAACCTACAGATTTGGATTACAATCTCTACAGATTTGGATTAGGAAAACACTACAGAATTGGACCTGTACTTTAAAAGAGTCAATCTACAGATTTGGATTACAAGAAAACACTACAGAATTGGACCTTATTAAAAAGAGTCAATCTACAGATTGGATTACAAGGAAAACACTACAGAATTGGACCTGTGAGTCTACAGATTGGATTACAAGGAAAACACTACAGAATTGTTATAAAAGAGTCAATCTACGGATTTGGATTACAGGAAGACTACAGACTTGGACCTGTGCATATAACAGAGTCAACCTACATATTTGGATTTCAGAGAAGGCTACAGACTTGGACCTATACATTTAAAATAGTCAGCATACAAACTAGGATTAACTGACTGGATTCTTTAAACAACATAACATCTGAAGCCCTACAATGGCGACGCGAATTTTAACAGAAACTCGCATTCATTTTTGGTGGGTGTGTATTGCGGGAGAATTTAATTAAGTTTACAACAGATAAATAAGATTTCTTTTGTGAAATGCTTGTTGTAGTAAGCTTATCTCAGCTTGAATTATTGATTTTCAACCACATGACTCATTTGTCTTTTAGGGAAAAGGGAGAATTTATTTTGTTTATCACCCGCTAGGAAGTCTGCCACAGCAAGATAAAAAAAAAAGTAAGCATATTTTTGCATAAATTACATTAACTGATAAAAAATGTCTTCTGGCACAGAGAAAATGTGTTCGACTTAATTTGTAAAATAAAGAGTATGGAATTCAGTGTGCAACATCAGCGGTGTGTTGACGTGGAGCGACTCTTGGAGATCCATATAATTATACTCTATTTAGCGTATTAAGCACTTTTTACAGATATAAATTAGTAGTTTCCCATGTTTTTCCTTTCTTTTGGCCATTACAGAAAGTACGGGAGTTTTGGTCTTTTCTTTTTTTTTTTTTAAATAACCAGATTTGAATTTTTATTTTATTTTGAAAACTGAGTAATCTAGTGTTTTCTCACCGGTTGAGTTTAGAAATAATATATATATATATATATATATATATATATATATATATATTATTATTATTATATATATATATATATATATATATATATATATATATATATACACCAATTTTATTTTTATGTATATATACACACATACACCCGACAAAACCATAAACATAGACACATGTACATAGACACACACACGCAGACACGAACACACACACACACACACACACACACACACACACAAGCACAAACACACACAAAAAGTAAACGTAGACACATAGATACATAAACGAACACACGCACACACGAACACCCCCCCCCACACACGCACAAGCACAAATACACTCAGAAAGTAAAGCCCAAACATTCTTTAGAACAAAAAGTAAATTACAAACACACACACATGACATATAAAATGGACAGTGTATAAACAACATCAGAAGAACACTAATATAAACAGATGACCATAAAATTTCAAGACCCTAATGTTAAAAGTTTATAATTCAGCCACCCAGGACAAAAACACCGGCTAAAAGACACAGATGTTAAAAATTAAATTCCTGTATACTCCACTCTCACCGAACAGTAAGGGAGGGGTAGATACTTATGTATATATATACATGCATGTACAAATTCATATTCATATGATTAATCAATGCCAAAGGAAGATATCAGAAGATCTGAAACACGTGTCGCAAATGTAAGATAAAATTTTTTAAACATAATCCATTTTACGGACCTTCTTTTTTACAATATACATATTATATATATATAATAGAGAGACTTAATATGTAAAATAAGGAATATGAAAGTCAGCGTGAGGTCAACGATGTGTAGACGTGGGAAGAATGAGGAAATTGAAAGATTTTGATGATGGAAAAAAAACTTAGAATAAGCATGGCGTGGAGTTCACTAACTTGGCTAAACCGGGACAACAGTGCGAAGAACGAATGAGATAGTGAGAAAATTGGGGAGTCTGGCCTAAATGCTTGAAGAAGTCGGGCGTAGAGTATTAGCTGGATGACAGAACGAGACGAATCAAAATGGCGGTCTGTTCGTTCGAGGCCCAAATCCACGCGCGTTTACCTTGGATTTGTAAAGTAAAATAAAAAACTATGTAAAAAACAACAACAAAAAACATCAAGTCTTGTGTTCGTTAATTAAAGACTAAAAAACAAAGGACGCAAGGACAGAAAGAATCCAAGACGATCCTAAGTGGTTCCAGATCTGGAGAACAGAGACAACGCCGGCCCAATAACAGATCCAGATCCGGAGAACAGAGACAACGCCGGCCCAATAACAGATCCAGATCAGGATCCGGAGAACAGAGACAACGCCGGCCCAATAACAGATCAGATCCGGAGAACAGAGACAACGCCGGCCCAATAACAGATCCCAGAGACAACGCCGGCCCAATATCAGATCAGATCCGGAGAACAGAGAGAACGCCGGTCCAATAACAGATCCAGATCCGGAGAACAGAGACAACGCCGGTCCAATAACAGATCCAGATCCGGAGAACAGAGACAACGCCGGCCCAATAACAGATCCAGATCCGGAGAACAGAGACAACGCGGCCAATAACAGATCCAGATCCGGAGAACAGAGACAACGCCGGCCCAATAACAGATCCAGATCCGGAGAACAGAGAACAACAATAACAGATCCAGATCCGAGAAACAGAGACAACGCCGGTCAATAACAGATCCAGATCCGGAGAACAGAGACAAAATAACAGATCCAGATCCGGAAACAGAGACAACAATAACAGATCCAGATCCGGAGAACAGAGAGAACAATAACAGATCCAGATCCGGAGAACAGAGACAACGCCGGCCCAATAACAGATCCAGATCCGGAGAACAGAGACAACGCCGGCCCAATAACAGATCCAGATCGGAGAACAGAGAGAACGCCGGCCCAATAACAGATCCAGATCCGGAGACAGAGACAACGCCGGTCCAGATAACAGATCCAGATCCGGAGAACAGAGACAACAAATAACAGATCCAGATCCGGAGAACAGAGAGAACAATAACAGATCCAGATCCGGAGAACAGAGACAACGCCGGCCCAATAACAGATCCAGATCCGGAGACCAATAACAGAGACCGGAGACATCCAGATCCGGAGAACAGAGAGAACGCCGGCCCAATAACAGATCCAGATCGGAGAACAGAGACAACGCCGGCCCAATAACAGATCCAGATCCGGAGAACAGAGACAACGCCGGCCAATAACAGATCCAATCCGGAGAACAGAGACAACACCGGCCCAAATAACAGATCCAGATCCGGAGAACAGCGCCGGCCCAATAACAGATCCAGATCCGGAGAACAGATCAGATCCAGATCCGGAGAACAGAGACAACGCCGGCCCAATAACAGATCCAGATCCGGATTCAGAGAAGTAACAGATCCAGATCCGGAGAACGCCGGCCAATAACAGATCCAGATCCGGAGAACAGAGATATCCAGATCCGGAGATAACAGATCCAGATTAACAGATAGATCCGGAGAACACAGAGATAGAACAGTGCCCTTAACAGATTCCGGACCCGTTCCAGATCCAGATACTGATAAGTAGTAGCTAAAATAAGATCATAAAATAAGATATGTATGCCTATAATTACAACTGATTTGTTACCATGACTTAATACCAAAACCAGATTTAGAACTATAAAATAAAGAATTTCTAGCCTAGTTTAATAGGTAAGTGTTTGCGTTCCACTACACATCCTCCACACTGAGTTAGAAAGACACAAGGAAACTAATACATCATCAGCATCAACAACACATGCAACACGTGTGTACTCCTTAAACTTGGCCCCAAAAGGTTACAAATCGTGTATTGTGTGGTGATGGTGTCTTAAAGAAAAGTTGTCGGAGACAAAGACGAAAGGAACACATCATGACGTGTAGATTATAAAAGGAAACAGACAAGTGGTCACAGAAAAATACTACTCACTTTATTATTGGTGTTTCAACCTCACTCTGGACCGGTCTTAAAAAGAGATTTGAAGTTATGGTTTTGACTTGAATTTCTAAATGAAGTCGACCGTTAATGAGCGGGGTGTCCATTTCACTAGCCCCTTATATTAGGTCGTTACTTATCGCTCTGTTGGTTACTCACTAACATAATGACTCTTTTCTAAAATGTCCTAACTCTCGTGTGTGATCCTTTTTTGCACGTAGCTTACTGAAATAGTTATCTATATATTAATACTCGTGTGTTTCTTAAAAGAACGACCGTTATCATTTTGCAACAACTTCTGGTTAAAAGTGAGACCGTCCATCATGATCTGAGCAGAGGGTTTTGATCTTTATAAAGAAACAATAGTAATTAATTACATAAAAAGAAATATTAAGAAAACACACACAAAAGCATTTAAGACGTTTACTTTCGATTTTACTTGCTCCTTTCTTTCTTTCTTTCTTCTTTCTTCTTTTGTTCTTTCTTTCTTTCTTTCTTTCTTCTTTCTTCTTTATTCTTTCGATCTTTCTCTCTTTCTTTCTTTCTATTCTTTCTTCTTCTTTCTTTCTTCTTTCTTTCTATTCTTTCTTTATTCTTTTGTTCTTTCTTTTCTTCTTTCGTTCTTTCTTTCTTTCTTTCTTTCTTTCTTATTTTGTTCTTTCTTTCTTTCGTTCGTTCGTTCTTTCTTTCTTTCTTTCTTTGTTCTTTCTTTCTTTCGTTCTTTCTTTCTTTCTTTCGTTCGTTCATTCGTTGTGTTTTTTCTTTTTTTCTTTCGGTCCTTCGTTCTTCATTTTTATCATTCGTTCGTTCATTTTTCTTTCTTTCGTTTGTTCGTTTGTTCTTTTGTTCGTTTTTTATTATTTCTTTCGTTTGTTTATTTCTTTCAATCGTTCGATCGTTCTTTCGTTCATTCATTCTTCTTCTTTCTTTCTTTCTTTCTTTCTTTCGTTCGTAAGTTATTTCTTTCTTTCTTTCGTTCCTTCATTTGTTCTTTCATTCTTTCTTTCCTCCATTATTTCGTTCATTATTTTTTTCTTTCGTTCTTTTGGTTTAAAAGATATGGAAATATTTTAACAGATTTGGAAAATGTTATGTTGATTTTCTTTTTACATTCTTAATTTGGTTTTCTATTACTTTTATTTTATTTTATTCTATATTTAAGATAATTTCAAATAGAATTCTGTGCGTGTAAGCGGATTTTGGTCGAAACACGTATCGACAAATAAAAATAATAAATTTCATCCATACCAAAGTATATATATATTTCTTACAATTAACTTTTCAACATATCTTGCGGATTCATTTCCATTATTTCTCACTTATACACCAGCACACATGCACAGCAAACACAGACCGACACACACAGACACACACAGACAAACTCACACACACGCGCGCGCACACACACAGACACACAGACACACACACACATATATATATAACGAATGTAAGCTCTCTAGCGGCTGTAACATATGCATACCTATGTATGTATTTATCAGTTAAATTCTACCGTTTTCTGGAGGTAGCCTACTAAGTCTAGTAACATTGAGGAGACGTGATACGTCGAAACACGGTGTCTGTGGATGACAATATATATATATATATATATATATATATATATATATATATATATATATATAGTATATATATAAAGTTGTTCACGTACATAGAAAGTGAATAATAATTAATATTAGATTTAAAATTTACTGAAAGTGTTTCTAATGAACCTGGGTTGTTTTTTGTTCCATTTTTTTAAATGTAAGTAAAATGTTTGATTTTTAATGGAATTATTCGCTGTTTTTAGAATTTCTCAGATAATAAATACCTTAGAAGAAATTTCCTTAACTTAATGGAGATAAAAAACCCAAACATAATTATAGAAACGACTCAGAATGGGAGGCAATTTAAAAAGATTTTTGAAATCTTAAATAGAGAATACGTATAGACATTCACGTCCAATGGGAAGAGATTTGGCCTACATTTTACAAAAATAATCTGTTCTGCTAGAATAAAAATGGGTTATGGTTCATTTTTATAGTAAAAATCATTTCTAGTGCATTTTTATAGTAAAAATAATTTCTAATGCATTTTTATAGTGGAAATTATTTGCAATACATTTTTATAGTAAAAATTATTTCCAATGCATTTGTATAGTAAAAATTATTTCCAAATAATTTGTGTAGTAAAAATCATTTCCAATGCATTTTATAGTAAAAATTATTTCCAATGCATTTTATAATAAAATGCATTGTCTAATGCATTTTTATACTACAAATCAGTTCCAATGCTTTTTTTTTTATTGTAAAAATATTTTTTAATGCATTTTTATTGTAAAAATCATTGTCCAATGCATTTTTATACTTATTCCTAAAGAAAAATGGGTTAGGGTAGTCTGCAAACTACTACGAAAAGAGATGACCAACGCATCCTGATCCACTTTGACTTGCAGTATTAGTACATTTGATGTTACCATATATCGGTTTCAAGATATCCATGCGCACAAACTATCTTATGAAACAATTACGCAACATGGAGTGGTAGTACCTGTCAGGTTCCTATCTATGGGTTAAATAGAAAAAATGAGTTTAAAAATTGTTTAAAAAATTTAGTTCAAATTAAAAAAAAAACTATCAAGAATGAATAAAACAAAACGTATTCGGCATAAAATAACCCAACAAGTGTTGACATGCCGTAAAATCCAAATAACTGAGCAGTCATTGACTCTATTTTTGTCCCCATTAATAGTTGAATTTTTTAATTGAATACTCAACAATACGGAATAAAAAAAGTCTTCAGCATAAAATAATCCAAACCCAAGAAACCAACCAACCAACCAATCAAATTCGATCCGTGTCTTGACGAGTTACGCAGCATAAACAGATATTTCAGCTAAAGGGTGTCTTATAAATGACTGACACATAAGAAAATTTAGTCTTTTGTGTCATAAAATATAGTCCAAGAAAATACATTGTTAGCATATTTGTTTTAACCAAACAAGCAAGAGTAACTTTTTGCTGAAAAGTTATATCAGTTGTTATGAAAGAGTTGCTTCAAAAACGAATGTCAACAACAGATTTCCTTTTGTAGAGGAATATTATAATTTTTATACAAAATGGTTTGAAGTGATAATATGGTCAGATAAGACAAAATGTTATCTTTATAGGGATGCTCAATAGAACCATGTCTTAGAGGATCAGTTGCCATAATGTCTAAAAATATCGGTTAAACATGGGAATGGTGGAATAATGGTGTGGTGTGTATGGGTGTGTGTGGAATAATAGTTTGGTGTGTGGAATAGCGGTATGGTAAGTAGAATAGTGGTATGGTGTGTGTATGTGAAGATTGGAATAATAGTATGTTGTATGGGATGGAATAATGGTGTAGTGTGTGGGGTGTGTGGGATAATAATATGGTGTGTGAAATAATGGTATATTGTGTGGGGTGGAATAATGGTATGGTCAGTGGGGGTGTGGAATAAGGGTATGGTGTGTGTGAATGTATGTTGTGCGTGGTGGAATAATGGTATGGTATGTGTGGTGGGGTCAGGGGGGGAATAATAGTATGGTATGTGGAATAAGCATATGGTGTGTGGGTGTGTGTGGAATAATGGTATGGTATGTGTGGGGGTGGAATAATGGTATGGTGTATTTGATGGGGAAGAAGCAACAAACATATCAATGCTAAAGAGTCTATAAATAAATCAAAGATTCTGTATGTTTTTCTGTTGTATGTTTGTTTGTACAACCATCGAGTGCACGTCTTTCTATAAAGGACTATTGGGGGAGACCAGAAAAGATCAAAGTTTGATAAAATCCACTCCTTAATTTTGTCCGAGGAGGGGGGGGGTAAAAACCATTTAGACCCATTTTTCATAAGAAAAGTTAATTTGAATTATCATCAACATATCGCACAGTTAGTTTCTTTTTCTTTAAGTGATTTTATAGTTTTCGTTGTTTTTCTGTTTGTCCATATATTACATCTGCTGTTGTTGGCTGTCATAAGTAATCTTTCTTTGCTTTTTTGTGTATTCTCCGAGTCCTTTTAAAATTCCTAAGTATTTGTAACTTTCTTCAAGAGATTTTATAGTGTCCTGATTTGGTAGTTGTATTCTGTCCATTAATTTACTTTCCCCCTTTTTTACTACTAGCATGGCACATTCTTTGATTCTGAATTCCATCCCTATATCTCGGCTATTCTATTTTGTACCATGGTTTCTAGTTCGTTTTCATTTTTTGCAATTTTTTAATGTCATCCATGTACATAAGGTTGTTTACTTTTTCCTGAGAATTAGTGAATTTGTATTCCCTTGTGCATTTTCTGAGTATATAATTGAGTGGCATTATTATTATTATTATTATTATTATTATTATTATTATTATTATTATTATTATTATCTTGCATTCATCAATCATAACTAAAATATTTTATGCATATATATTTTACTATTGCTACTAGTACTACTAAAATTACGAATTCTCAATATTTTACTTATATTTCGATATGGTTCATTATTCCCTGTGCTCCTTTTCGCCACACCCATTTTTAAGGGACACACCATCACGCCCAGAGACATACAAATATACACACACACACACACACACACACACACACACACACACACACAGATGCATACACATACACACTATACTATATGAAAAATATCTTTAAAATACCCATTTTTTCACTGAAGATAACTTGCTACTACAAATTTACAAGAATACTTTTGTAACTTATCTTTAATCAACAAATATACAAAGAATAACAGATAATAATATAGAAAATATTTTTGATTAATCTGTATATACATCTTCTTATAATGGTGATTCGGTGTCTGCGTGTCTGTAATAGAAACAACCTCATTGTGTACATCACAATAAGTAAAAAAAAGTAGGTAAAGTCGTCGGGGGGTCTAAAGTCGGTATCAACCAATCACTGAGGGAGTCTATCCCCTTTTCACTAGCGCTAGACCAAGGAGATTCTTCTTGCATCTGAGGTGGAGCGCCACCCCTACCACCAGCTCCTTATTTTATTTTACCGCAGAGATTCGCGTGTTACTCATACGCTGAGTTGGCGAGGGCCGGTATCGAACTAGGAACGTTGTAGTTTCTAGCTGAATACTCTATCGACTGAGCTAACTCGGCCCGGAGAGGATGTCACAATACCCTCAGGATTTAGTGTTTATCAATGAGTATCTAATTTATAGTCTAAATTATTAATACATGGAATAAATCTTATTTATTTACAATACGTTTATAAAAAAATCTGAGTTAGATTTGCCTCAAAACAACCCATTTAATTAGTGCGTGTCTTATATATCACCAAGAAATAAAGGTTTACATAATATATGGTGTGGTTAATTTGCATACTGGTTTTAACAAATAATTACTTGGTGTTATTGATCTCTAATATTATTGTTTTATTCTTCAACGTATTAAAATCAATGCTATGAATGATTTTTACATAGAAATCAAAATATAATTTTAAAAAGTGTAATCTTTTTATATGCGTTCTTATTTAATTTCGTTAAGTTTTTCTAATTTAACATATTTCATTACATTAAAACTTACACCCTGAAGAAGGCGTATATTCTTGCTAGTACAAAGAAAAAAAGATAGTTAAAAAATATATATATATAAATAATTTTTATTAATCTGTATATAAATATAGATAAGAGATTTATTTTCAAATTTTTAAATTCCGCGTAAAGCCGGGTAGCTCTACTAGTACATTATCATTCTTGAGAAAGGGCAATTATCAGCTATTACCAAGCTGTTCTCTCATGTAATCCGAGCATATGTTTTTTTTTTTTTTTTTTTTTTTTTTTCTTCAAAATGATAGCGCACCACCTTCGGCTACTTAATTGACAAAAAAGTAGATTACTAAAATCTCATTATATACTTTGCATCCAATAGAAAAATGAGTAAAAAAGTGAGGTATTCTTAAACGAAAGATGTCTGGCAAGATATTTTCTAATAAAGATACGCAGTGGGAAATAATGAAGGTTTAGCGAAAAAACATTTCTATTGAATAATGTGAGAAAGTGGCAAACAACATGCATAAAAGAATTGCTTTGCTCAAAGAAATCCCATGCTAAACCGAAGCCATATTAAAATAGAATTTATACACTCTTGGTCGAAATCTTAAGACCAGATTAAAAAGGCTTTAAAAATAAAAAATAAAAATACTGTTACTTTAATCGAAATATTAGTGGGGCCGGGCTAGCTCAATCGGTAGAGCGTTCAGCTAGAAACCATCAAGGTTCCTAATTCGATACCGGTCCTCACCAACTCAGCGTATGTAGTAGTACAGGGATCTATGCAGTAAAGTAAGGAGCTGATGGTAGGTGTGGTGCTTCACATCAGACGCAACAAACAATCGCGCTAGTGAAGAATCCCTCACTGTGTGTCTCATACTGACATTAGGCTGCTTTACTTTACTTATATTGGCAAAACATTTACATTTAATCAAAATGTAGTTTATCCACAAACAAGTGAACATTTTAAGCTTTTAATTGATTAACTTAAACAAATATTGAAAAAAAAGTATTTTTTGGTTGATCCTAAAAACCAGGTGTAAAAAATAAAATTACTGGCCAATAATTTTAGATCAATTTAATGTTTAGACATCTACTTAGCTCATTTCCAGCATTAAATTCCAGATTTTAAAATGGCTAAGTGTAAAATTCTAATGAATTTAGAACAGAGCAAAATCGTTAAACTTCAAAGACGTGGTCTTTTGCAACGAGCCATTGAAAATAAAATTGGCCGGAGCAGAACTTTCATTGCTAATCTATCTATTCATATATAAAGTGCAGTTGTGTGAACATTTATGTCCAGAGGAAACTTCGAAAATAAAACAATTAACGACAAAGTAAATATATACATTAAATATCACCACGTCTTTGAACCAAAATAATAGAGATTTGATTTAAAGATAAAATTTAAATGATAACAGCATGGATTTTTTCCTTAAATATTTTAGATAGTAGACATTAACATTTCTTTTCAGATTAGCTGAATCAATGCAAGGTCTATTTTTTTTAACATAGGGATTTAAATGGAGCATCCCACGAGGATTCAACTCACGATTCAGTGATAGTGGATCTGCGGGACTAACTTTAACAAAATCCTCTTCTACCCAGGTGACGCCGGGATTACCGCTGCTAGTTTCATTATAAATCTAAATGCGTTTGTTTAAAAAAAAAATCAAGCGGTTGCCCCAATAACATATCACCATCCCTAGGCTAACGCCATAGGCGAGAAGTTAAGAGAGATTCAAGCGAATAAAGATGCTGAATGCACCTGTCGAACAATTCGACGGAATTTAAATAAGAAAGGTTTTAATAAATCAATTAAAAGATTAACATTTTCACTTATTTGTTGATAAACTACATTTTCGAATTAAAAGTAAATATTTTGCAAATATCATCATAATCATCATCATCTCTCGCTAACCATACCTATCATTCATTGACCCCGGGAGGTCCTCTGCACAGCATGCTGTAACCGTACAGAGCTGGTCTATGTATGTCTTTGCTGAACGGCCCACACTAGCTGGTTTCCACAGAAGGACGTCGCTTGTGAGTTCACCCTTACTTCTCCAGCAGTGTCCGGCATGTCTTGCTCGGGTGGTTTGTATAAAAGAGAGGGGTGGCCGTATAGTTGCTTTTTTTCTGGGTTATTGCTTTCATGATTTGTTCAAGATCGCACTCAGCATCCTTGGGCAGCTCCCATCCAGTCTATTTTCCAGGCGCCTCGTCAAGTAGTGTAGCCTAGAAGATATTTCGATTAGAATAACAGTACTTTATATTTTTAAAGTCTTTTGTATCTGGTCTTAAGATTTTAATCTGGAGTGTATGTTCACATAACAAATAACTTGTTTTGTATTTTTCGGACTTACTTTTGGTAGCGAGAGAAGACTTACCTCGTGGAGCAAAGCAAGCTTGAACGTGTCTTGCTTGCAAGTTGAGGAAAGTATGACTGACTTGGCACTATAATTTAGATAAGCATGATCTCAAAACCAAGAGATTTGCGAGAGTAAATTTGAACGTGGGCAATTTTGTTTTCAGATCTGGTGGTGCATAAATCGAGAAAGTTGCGAAAACGTTTGGAAGCCTTAATCGAGTTGTATACGAAACACTTCTGGAATATTGTTGAGAAAATTGTGGGATTGTCTGCCCTTGTCTGGCTGGAAGAATTATCTTCCCTTGTGTTTCTGGTCTTGATCGCTAGGCGCCCTGACTATTTAAGCAGGCAAGCGCCAAGTTTGAATTCTCTTTTTCTCTGGCACTCAACCAACACACATGGGTTCGACACTTATGTCTACACCCTTATTGTGTGGGGGCTTTGTCCCCCAACACAATGTTAGTAAGTGACATTGCTTTATGGACTCTCCATAACTTCTATATGTACATTTATGTATCTCTTGTATACTTCCTTATTGTACGTCTATTCATGAATGTGTTCTTTATTATGTGTTCTTTGTATTCATGTTATATGTATCTTCTCTACATGCTCATATATTAAAGTCCATTGTTATATTTCACACAGTTGGTCGGAGTATTGTTTGTACATATATGTGTACCACACGTTGGGAGGCTTCTAAGACAACGAACTAACAATAATTAACTTTATACCTGAATCTTACAAGATTAATCTAATCACTTTAGCAAACTATACTTTTACTCTTTAATTATTTCATTAGAACTAGCGACAATATAGTCAGTCAGGCTGTTAAATAACAGAATATTTAACATTTTCAGTTCAGGGTTGAGAATGGGACCCCATATAGAAGGTGGTGGTGATTTTGGTTTCTAAGAATAAGTGCAAGAATTTTTAAATACAATTTTTAATCCTTGCTCTTGTTGGATAACACAAAAATGGCCATGAAAGTCCTCCCAACCCAAATCCATCATGATTTCGGCCAAACATTGTTATGTCAACAACCCTTTAAGGAGAATCTCCAGTAAATAATAATAATAATAATAATAATAATAATAATAATAATAATGCAGAATGTGTGGAAATAGAGACGAAACTGTCAACCATATAATAAGCGAATGCAGCAAACTAGCACAAAGAGAGTACAATACGAGGCATGACTCTGTGGGAATTGTGCAAGAAATTCAATTTTCACGATACAACCAAATGGTACATGCACATACCTAAACCTGTCCTAGAGAACGAGACGCATAAAATTCTCTGGGACATCGAAGTACAGACGGATCGCCTAATACCGGCCAGGAGTACGGACCGAGTACTGATTGACAAGAAAAAGAGAACCTGTCATCTCGTAGATTTTGCCGTCCCGGCCGACCACCGAATAAAATTGAAAAAAGTGAAAAGATTGACAAATACTTACACCTTGCCAGAGAACTGAGGAAACTTTGGAACATGAAGGTGAAGGTAGTACCAATCGTAATTGGTGCCCTTGGAACAATCCCCAAAGCTCTGGAAAACAATTTGGGTGAACGGGAAATCAGAAAACCGGGACTATCCAAACTACTACTGTTGGAATAGACTAGAATACTCAGAAGAGTCCTGGAGACCTGAGGAGACTTGTTGTCACTCAGCCTCTAGTAAACCACTAGCTACGGCAGGTGTGAAAAACTAACAACAATAGCAATAATACTAATACTAATACTACTACTAATAATAATGAGACCAGACCTGGAGTTGATTAATAAAAAAGAAAGAACTTGTCAACTGGTGGATTTTGTAGTTCCAGCAGATCACAGGGTGAAGCTTAAGGAAAACGAAAAGATGGACAAATACCTGAACCTTGCCAGAGAACTGAAAAAGCTATGGAATAAGAAAGCCAAAGTGATACCAATTGTAGTTGGTGCACTTGGAACAGTCCGGTAAAGCTTGGAAAAAAACCTGGAAAATCTGGAAATCAGAGGAAGAATTGACACCATCCAGAATACTGCACTGCTGCAATCTTCCAGAATACTCAGAAGAGTCCAGGAGACTAAGGAGACTTTTTGTCACTCAGACTCCAGTGAAATACCATCAACTAACGCTGGTGAGAAAAAATCTACAATAATAATAGAACCAAATCTCTTTTACTATTGTTTGTTCCTGTAAAAACCTCGATATGAAATGTCGTTTTAGTGACCCAAGATATTTCTAACTTTATTCTAAGCAGACGTTCACCTATTTTTTATATATTTACGCAACTGATACAATATTTTTCCAAACTTGTGCTCTTTACATTTGTTTACTTGTAAAATCTACAATATTAACCCTTTAAATCCATAAAAAAACTATATCTTAGGCTGAGCGATATTTTACAATACACCATAAGCCTGATATTTTTGGGCTTGGTGCTAATGTTAGATACTCATAAAATGTTTTTTTGTTTATTGATTTTAACGGCATACCCCTGTCTGGGGTTATGTCATGCCTAATGGTTAGGAAGTATTTATATTTATCGTGTATTTATGTTTATACTTTTCAGTAATTGGTTTAAAAAATGTGTTAGCATTATTGTGGATTATGTTGTATGCTATTGATTTGTTTCATGTCTATATTTATGGCATAATTTTATTTCTCTAAAAAAGAGAGAATATCCTCCATGTTGAAATTTTTAAACAGATCTTTCATATTGTTTGCTTTAAAATAACGGTTTCTGATGTGAGCAAGAAACCTGCATTCCATGAATTCTTTAAACAAAGTTTATGTTTGCTGGTTTAACTGAGGAGGTAGGTGGGGTGGGGCTAATGATTCAAAAGGGTTAAGTAGGTATTTCTAACTTTATTCTAAGCAGATGTTATATATTTACGCAACTTGTTTATTGCCCACCAGTGTATGAAACGAGCGGCTGTCGAGTTGATAAGTGGAAGTGGTCATTTGTTCACTTTTATAACGAAATTAATGAGTTATACGTGTTTGTGTTGTGCAGACGGCGCTGTCATATTGCTGTAACCTTTCCCGATTCTTTTCTCTATCCATGCGTTTATTTAGCAATACCAAATTCTCTAAGCTTATTTAGTAAATGCGCTGAAAGTTTATAATACACGGTGATTGTAAAATAACTCTATATTTTAAATCTTATAATCTATGTCTAAATCATTTTTTTTTTACAATAAATGAATATGAGAAGAATACACATAACATATTTGAAATTTGATATAGGCACCAACATTCGCCTCCAGTCTCTCAAGCCACTCGGGAATCACTGTTATATAGCCCATTGCTGGTATATAAACAAGAGTGATAGAGAATCTTTGGGTGAGAGAGAGACAGAGAGACGTGTGAGAAATCTCGCCTTTAGCAACTGTCTGGTATTTTTCCAACAGAAACCTATCCGCCTACACTCTGATTGGAAGGCCAATGGCCCCTTATTCTACAGGTGTTTGTCAATAATTTATGCTACTACATAAATTATGCAACAATCACCTTAACTAATCTTCACAAGAACTCTTATGGAATGTCAGAAATAAATTCTCGTATTCGTTCTTCAAGTTCTTCCAAAGTCATTGGTTTCGTAGTGTAGACTGGTTCCTTCAACCAACCCTAAAGAAAAAAAGTCGCAGAATGTTAAATCATGGCTTCCTGTCGTTCACTCATACCGACCGCGTCTATACATTCATCACCAAGAAAATGGGAATTCAGCCATTCACAAAAAACAATAGCAAAATGTGAAGGAGCACCATCTTGCATAAAAATCAAGTCTTCAATATTTCCCCAAGAGAAAAATTTAACTGTATATAAAAAAATATAAATAGCTTAGAATTGGAAGCTACTCTTCAATCATTGTGTGCGTGTATATATATATATATATATATATATATATATATATATATATATATATATATATATATATATATATATATATATATATACAAAAACAATAAATTATCTATTAAACCAAGATACAGAAATTCTAAACACATGTAGACATAAAAAGCATGGCTCCTTAACCAATAACAAATAAAAAATAATTATTACAAAAACTTTTCACGAATTTTTAACTTTTTATGCTAATTTTTACTCACTCTGATACCCAATCCCATAATAAAAGACGTTTGTAACAACTTCCTTCAGTCAGAATTATCCTGAGGAGCCATTCGAGTGAAACGTACGTAGATAGTATCTATGGGGTTAATTTAAAGAGAAAATCTACTCTACGAACCCAACGACTTCGGAAGAACTTGAAGGACGAGTACAAGAATTTAATGGGATTCCCGAGCGGCTTGAGAGACTCTAGGGAAATACTGGTGCCCATATAGAATTTGAAATAAAACTCTATGTTATATGTGTTTTTCTTATATTCATTTATTGTTAAAAATAAGGATTTAGAAATAAATAATCAGATTTTTTAAATAGGGTGTTACTTTACAATCACCGTGTATGATAAACTTTCTGCGAATTTACAGAATAAGTTTAGAGAATAGGTATTGCTAAATAAACACGTGGATAGAGAAGAGAATTGAGGAAGGTTACGGCAATATGACAATGGGATCTGCACAATACAAACGGGCATAACTCATCACATCCGGTATAAGAGTGAACCAAAGGTCACTTCCGCTTATCAACTTGACAGCTGGTCGTTTAATACACTGGTGGGCTACAAACAATGAGCCTTGTATGATATATAAATATAGTTTTATTGAAAAGTTGTAAAAATAAGACTCAAAATATAAAAACAATATAATTTGCAGACATATTGTTGCATAATCTATGGTAGATATAAATTATAGCGAAAATGGAAAGTTACAGACAGTTGGGGACCTTTTGACTACAGAGGCGGAAAACCCACGAATAACATGAAGTCACGGGATAGCTAGTTAGTTCGTCAGTACCAGCTAGAACGTCAGGCAGGAAGGGTGTTCTTGCTTAACTGGAACTAATAACTTGCACGCACGCTGTGTTAGTTAGTTAAGATTAGGAATAAAAGTTAAAAACAGTAACTTGGTGTTGTTGGTCATTAATGTCTTATCTAGAATCAACAACAAGATTGGCCAACAAGAAGAGAGAATTCAATATGGCGACTAGACGAATCACAAATGACCAAAGAAGAAGAAAGAAGTAAGTAATACAAATATGCATCTCATATCTCTGATACTCTGTCTCTCTCCCCCTCGCTCTCTCTCCCCCTCTTTCTCTCTCTCTCTCTCTCTCTCTCTCTGACACAAAAGAACACTTGTGTATATACCAATAATGAGGCGTATATAACAATATACACTCTATTTTAATATGGCTTGAATTTAACATTTTTTAGCAAAGCATTTCATTTACGCATGCTATAAAGCAGGTATGGTCAAAATTTCAGGTGTAACCCCTTCCCCATGAATTTGATAAAACTCAGAAGAAAATGAATGAAACGTAATATTTACTGTAGTATGTATGAAGCACCATTTCAGCTGGGGATGTAAAATGTTCAGTTTTTATGGGCCATCCTTTAGCTTTCAAGCAAGAGAACTACACTGGAGAATTCATGTGAATGATGGATGTACCAGTTTTGAGAGTGAAAGAATTGAGCATGAAAACCTCAAACGTCAACTTGGAGAGAACATTAACTTCAGGTCGTCATATTGGAGAGAACATGGAGGGTTGAAAATGTCAGAAATGTGGTAGAATTCTGCTTTCTAAGCTGGATATGTCAATCATAGGAAATCTCATCAGGGACAATTCATGCAAACTCCAGGAACAAACAATGTGTCCTGTACAACGTATAACAAAGTCTGAAAGTAAGCTTCTGGTCTTAAGAGACATTTGGTGATGCATAGGCATTAAAGTTTATCATCTAATCCGTCTGATACAACGAGAAGGACGTCCTTCCTATGTCATATTTGCATCAAACTTTGTGGATCTACAGCGGGTTTGATGAGTCATTTGAGAACTCATAAGAAGAAAGGTTCTGGTGGTGGGGTTATTGGATTGTGAGAGACGACAGTGAACTGTAAAGATTATGCTATTGCTATACATCTTTATATTTTTCTGCCTTCTAATTCCT
Organism: Doryteuthis pealeii; assembly: GCA_023376005.1. Taxonomy (NCBI): domain Eukaryota; kingdom Metazoa; phylum Mollusca; class Cephalopoda; order Myopsida; family Loliginidae; genus Doryteuthis; species Doryteuthis pealeii. Next base: position 64,430,514 of record CM042166.1, read on the forward strand.
CCTCTCTCTCTCTCTTTCTTTTTCTCTCTTTTTCTTTGGCATAATAAATTTAGAGCATTTTATATTTTTAGTGAACTTATTAACATAAGCGTATCTGAAGCTTGCACGTAGATTAAATTTTATCACTCAACACAAAGTAGAAAATTGGCTGAGGAACAGCATAAACTCATAAGTAGGGACAGTCGTAAGTCAAGGTACCTTATTTAATAGTATGCATTTTGTGGGCCACCCTTGTAGTATCAAATACAATTTTCTTTATGTTGTAGTATCTTTCTTAACAGTGGATTAGAAATGGTAAGATGCGATGTAAGCTCCAAAGTTAAAAGGATGAAAAGAATAAAGAATTTTAACGATGAAGGGATATATATATATATATATATATATATATATATATATATATATGTGTGTGTGTGTGTGTGTGTGTGTGTGTGTGTATGTAAGGTATCCAAATGACTGGTATCAAGGGATGATTCCACCTGGGATCCTAAAAATCTCACTGTATAACCATACTGTATGCTCTTGTAGGTGCAAACATATATTCATACAGGGATTTTTATAAATCCCTTAGGAGAGCTCAATATATAATGATCAATAAATTAGATTAAATACAAAGCAATATTTAACTTTAAAAGAAAGAAAAACTTAACAAACCGTCATTCAGTAATAAATTTATTAAATAATGACAGTTTATTAAGTTTTTCTTTCTTTGAAAGATATATATATATATATATATATATATATATATATATATATATATATATATATAAGAGAGACAGAGACTGAGACAGAGACAGAGACAGAGTAAGATAGAGGGTGAGAAAGTGAGAGAGTGTGTGTGTGAGAGAGAGAAAGAGTTTCACCTTGAGAAGAAGTCGGTCATGGAGTAGTTTAAGATTTTGGCAACTGCATGGGTGTGTTCAATTAGCAAACGGGTTATTTAGTAGCAGGTACAAAAAAAAATCGCCAAGTTGTACATAATTTATTTTTGCCTCACGGCTCAGATCTCGCCTTTGCCAGTCACGAAATTCATTCTTGCAGTCAACACACAACACTCATTCAATGAAGAAGCATCCTTACCGTTTTCCTCGATTACCGTTTTTTCTTTTATCACAATCGATCCGCTTCTAAAAATCAATTTTTCATGCTACGTTCTGTATACTTCAAGACATTGTTGAACATCTTTCGTATTTAGATCTGCGCTAGGAGGCGCCCTTGTATAATGGTTATCGTTGTGGTGTAACATTATATATATATATATATATATATATATATATATATATATATATACCAACCCCTACGCACGAGCAGAATGTGACAAAAGGTCAATTTCTTAAGCGGAGTTCAACAGGTTTGAATTCGGAGTTTTCCTTCTCCTAGACTGGTTGCCTAACCAAGGTCAAAGAGCCCAGTATGAGCTGCTATTTATCCATAGTTGGAGGTAGAGTAGAATTCATACCTTTCCCAAGGGTATTAGCGCTAAGTGAAATGCAATTACCACGTCCAGGATTTTAATTTGAGGCGACGAGTCCATTATGAAATACTATATATATATATATATATATATATATATATATGAAAAATAGATGGAAATTAATCCGACAGTATGAAATTGAACATTTTTGAAAAACATCTTTTGTTTTTTTCAAAAATGTTAAATTTCATATATATATATATATATATATATATATATATATATATATAATGTCGTCGGGGTGGCCTAAAGTCGATATCAGCTAGACAGCGAGGGAGTCTATTCCCTTTTCACTAGCGCTACACCAAGAAGATTGTTTCTACGTCTAAGGTGGAGCGCCACACCTACCATCAGTTCTTTATTTTACCGCACAGATCCCTGTGCAACTCATACGCTGAGTTGGCGAGGGTCGGTATCAAGCAAAGAACGTTGTGGTTTCGCTCTACCAATTGAGAACGGGATGAGTCAGTAGGTTATCAATTTAGAAATTTCGACGGCTAGCTAAAAACTGACTAGAACTAACACAGCTCTCTCTGTTACGCTTGTCTGGCAAAAGAGAAAGAGGAGGTCACACTAAGGTTAAGAGACATCAAACAAAATCTCTGTAACTCTTATTTCGAATTTAAACAAATTATCTACATTAACCGTGCATAATTGACAGGGTACCCATCAATAATGCAACAATCGTCGTAAGAAATGGACTCGGCGACTGATTTAAAATTTTGGATAAGGCTGTTGGCATTTCACATATCACTATTACTTTTGGGAAAGGTATGAAACCAATGATTCTCTCTTTTTTTTTACATTCGTATTGTTGGCAGGGCTTAGAATATTATTGCGATATCTTGATGGAGGGACGCCGAATAAAATCTGTGTGTGTAGAAATGCTTTTTTCTCGAAATCACTCAAAAACCTACATTTCCATTTACTACGGAGGCCTCTGTTGTGTAACGATTATAGTCGAAGGAAATGGACTTGGTGGGTGAGTTCAAGTCCTGAACGAGGTTGTTTGCATATCACATAGCATCATTGGCAATTCAGTCTCGAAAGACTATGATAAAAGTTTTTGTGTGCCCCTAAGGTTGCAGCGCCTCCTGTAACTATGAAGTCCTATGTTTGAGAAACATTCTCGACCACAGATTTTGCATTTGTAGGTTGTCCCTGTAGATGATGATGTCCCGATGCTTTGTTGCCGTTGCTTTCTTATGGACCTCTTAGCTTCATGATGTTGTATCAGGGTGAATTCTGACATGTACAGGCCTCTATGGAGATTCTGCCGCCACCGAGGGCGGTCTTGAGCCAAATTTTCCAGCTGGAAGGGACAATGCCAAAGCACCTGAGATCATTTTTGCAGACATCGCAGTAGGGGGCGACCAATCTGTCTTTTACCAGATGTTAGCTCTCCATACAGGATGTCTTTCGGGATTCGTCCATCATCCATCCGACGTACATGACCCAACCATCGGAGACGACGTTGTCTCAGTAGAGAGGCTGGGGAGTTGAGCTCTCTCTAGGACTGCTGTGTTAGTGATCCTGTCCCTTCAGGTGATGCCCAGTACACATCTAAGGCAGCGAAGGTAGAAGGTATTTAGCCGCCGCTCTTGGTGGGAGTATAAGGTCCATGTTTCACTTCCATACATGAGGGTACTGATGACACATGCCCTATACACTTGTACCTTTGTACGGATAGTGAGCTTGCTGTTGTCCCACACTCTTGTTGTGAGCTTCCCAAAAGTTGAGGCAGCTTTTCCGATCCGGCAACTGAGTTCAGCATCAAGTGATAGGTTGTCAGTGATGGTGGATCCAAGGTAGGTGAAGGTATTTACGGCTTCCAGGGTGTAGCTGTTGATGGTGATGGAGGGAGGATTTCCAGTTCCCTGACCCATCGTCTTAGTTTTTTTTCCCGAATGACAAATTGCTTGACCTTTGTTTTTGCTTTTAGACGGCTGAGATTCAACAGATTTCCATCTGTCCTTGTGTGAAGGTAGACTCCTTCTGTTGATCTACCAAAAGAAGATCCCAAACAGAGTGGAGCCAACACGCATCCCTGCTTGACACCACGACGAATGCTGAAAGGGTCTGAGGTGGACCCATCAAACTGGATGGTGCCTTTCATGTCAGTGTGAAAAGACTGAAGAATGCGGAGAATTTTGGGGGGCAGCCTATTCTTTCTATTAACTGGAAGACCACTCCTGCTTACAAGGTCGAAAGCTTTTGTGAGGTCAATAAATGCTATGTAGAGTGGTCTTCTCTGTTCTCTACATTTCTCCTGCAGTTGCCTCAGAGAGAAGATCATGTCAGTAGTGGACCTTCCTACTCTGAAACCGGCCTGTGATTCAGGGTAAGTCTTTTCTGCGAGGATCTGAAGTCTATTTAGTGCAACTCTAGCAAAGAGTTTACCTGTAATGCTGAGTAAAGAAATACCACGGTAATTATTGCAATCGCTCCTGTCTCCCTTGTTCTTATACAGTGTTACGATGGTGGCATCCCTCATGTCTTGTGGATAACCCCTTCACTCCAGCATAGGCAGAGGAGCTTGTGGAGTTTTTCTAGGAGAACAGGCTTCCCACACTTAGGATTTCAGCTGTAATTCCGTCGCTTCCAGGTGATTTGCCACAGTTTAGTCTGTCAAGGGCAATGCAAAGTTTTCAGTTGTAGGTTCCTTATCTAGCTCTTCTGCTACTGGTTGTTGCTCTACATGACGTAGAGCTGCATCAGAAACGGTGTTGTCGCTGGCGTAGAGTTCTGAGTAATGTTCTACCCAGCGATCAAGTTGTTTAGATCGATCTTTTATGATTTCTCCTGAGGCTGATTTCAGAGGAGCGATTTTGCGATGTGATGGTCCAAGCGCCTTTTTTATGCCGTCGTACATGCCTTTGATATTACCAGACTCAGCAGCTGATTGAATGCTGCTGCAAAGCTGTAGCCAGTAACTGTTAGCACAGCGACGTGCAGTTCGTTGTAGCTTCTTCCTTGAAGCTCTAAGGGCATGTAAATTCTTGTCATTCGGCACAGATTTGTAATTAATGGAAGCTATATTTTTTTCTTCCAAGATTGGTGTCAATACAGAGTCATTGGCTTCGAACCAATCATTTGACCTACGTACTCTTTTGCCAAAAACTGCCAGGGCTGTGTTATGGATGGTGGTCCGAAGGCCATCCCAATATTGCTGGGCAGAGCAATACTGTGGTAGGTGGTGGAGAGACTCCTCTAGGGCACAGAGGAAGGCAGCAGCTTTGGTTGGGTCAGCTGCTTTGGCACTATCGACACGAGGGCGTCCATTTAATTTGACTCTGTGGAAATTTTTCATTTGCAGTTTCACTCTACAGCAGACGAGGGAGTGGTCCGAGTCACAGTCTGCGCTGTGAAAGGTACGGTTTTGGAAGACACTTTTGAGGTCGGAGCGCCGTGTTATGATCAGGTCCAACTGGTGCCAGTGGCCAGATCGTGGGTGTCTCCAGGAAACTTTGTGACGCGGTTTGGATTGAAAATATGAGTTGGTGATGCATAGATTGTGGTATGTGCAGAACTCAAGGAGACGTTGTCCATTCTCATTACTTTTACCAATGCCATGATAACCCAAGCAAGATGGCCAGGAGTCATGGTCAGCACCAACTCTTGCATTAAAGTCACCAAGAAGATAAAGTTGATCTTGTTTGGGGATGTTTTTTATAATCAACTCAAGCTCATCATAAAATTTGTCCTTTGTTTCTTGAGGGGCGCTAAGTGTTGGGGCGTATACACTAACCAGGTGAACAGGTCCTATCGAAGAGTTCAGGCTGAGGGTCAAAATTCTCTCTGAGCCACCTGTAGGTGGTACTATTGCTCCCAGTAAAGTGTTCCTGACTGCAAAGCCAACTCCATGCCCCCTGGTTTCACCAGGAGGTTTCCCTTGCCAGAATAAGGTGTAGTCTCTTTCTTTCAATGAGCCTGACGAGAGAAGTCGGGTTTCTTGAAGAGTAGAGATGTCAACTTGTCTCTTCAAGAGTTCTTTATTAATGATTGCAGTTTTGCGTGCATCTCTTATATCCATTTTACCGTTATCAGTTTGTCCGGGTGTCATTGTCCTAACCTTCCAGCATCCGAGGCGTAATGCAAGAGTCTTAGTTTTGTTCGTTTTGTTTGGTGCATATGTTTGCAACCCGCTTGTTAGGATACATCCCTTAGCTACATGCACCCAATGAAGCAGGCAGGTTGTGGCGGGACAGCACCTAATTGGCTGAGGGCTGCCCAGCTTGAGGCGGGCGGTAGTTGTCCAGTGAGATGAAGACATCTCTCCCACCGACGGAAGTCGCCCAACTCTACGCCAAACGAGAAAGGGCTTATAACCGGTAACTGCTGACTTCCCGTGCTGTGCCCACAGCACAGTGTAGAAGGCGTTTCCCCTCCAGGGCACAAAAAAAGAGCCTGGGCAAGATGTATGGAGGCCCTGGGTTGCCCAATTGACAGGGCCCCTCTCTCTGCCTTGCTGGCGTGATCCGAAGGAATGGTGAACCACTACATTCGGCGTCAGTTTGGCTGCAGGAGTTGCCAGTTAGTATTTTACACACTGAACTGCCTAACGGAGTCCAAGCCGTGATTTCTGTCAGGGTTTTCTCCCTTAGCCTTTTCCTATCCAGAGGATAACCACAAGGCAGTGGGGGTTATTTAGACTATTACGCGCCTGGATACCAGCCCAGGTATTTCTGTGCTCTCGCGTTAAGCGGGAAGCTTCCTCCGCCCTTTCACAGGTTTTGTTTTTCGTCCTGCTGGGTGTCTAGCCACCCTCCTCACCAGGAATTCTCATTCCTAAGCTAGAGATGTATTTTGCAAAGAAGAATTATACATACCTAAGATTATTTCAAATATGTTTTGAAATTTAATCGCAGGTGAAAACGTTTAAAATTATAATAAAAGCTTTCATATACAAAATTTTAATCAAACTATTTAAAAAATCTAAATGACACAATGCCATATATTTGTGATAAAAGTTCAGAGTTTCAGCTTTAGAAAAAACAAAAAAAACAAATTCTAAACAAAATGAAGCCGACAAGTTACATATAAAAATTATATCAATCATAAATCATATTAGCTAATAGATATTTTCAGCAAGTATTTTATAGGAACAATACTTGTTAATTTTTTAAGTTAAAGAAAGAGAAAAGCACAGTTAACTGAAGTACCACACACACACACACACACACACACACATATATATATATGTATATATATATATATATATATATATATATATATGAAGGTAAAAATGGATATTGAATCCGACAATATGTAAGAAAGTTTTATAGAAAAACAACAAGATGTAAAACATTTTAGCTGACAGATATCTGTTTCGACATTATGAATATGTCTTTTTCAAAGCAACATTGTAAGTGGAAAAACGAAATGAATATATTAGTAATTACAAGTCAACGAACGCTCTCGATCAGTACCGGAAAATTTAAAAAAAAAAAAAAAAATACATATTTGTTGTTAAAAATAAAATAAATTTTATTTTTAAAAAGTTTAAGCATTTTTATCATAAAAACTCAAAAGAGTTTGTAGTAAAAATGTAAATGAATATCAAAAAAGTTCAGGAAAATGTTCCGGTTACAAATGAAAGTTTAAAAATGTAACAAGTCCAGCAACATGAATCTGATATTTGTCAGCTAAAATGTTTTACATCTTGTTGTTTTTCTATAAAACTTTCTTACATATATATATATATATATATATATATATATATATATATATATATATATTTGTGTGTGTGTGTGTGTGTGTGTGTGTGTGCAATAAGTTAGGCAGATAAATAGATAATACAAAAATATATATGTATCTATATAATAGGGCCAGTATAGCTCAGTCGGTAGAGCGTTCGGCTAGGAATCACAAGGTTCCTGGTTCGATATCGATCCTTGCCAACTCAGCGTATGAGTAGCACAGGGATATGTGCGGTAAAATAAGGAGCTGATAGTTTGTGTGGCGCTCCACCTCAGACGCTAAAATAATCTCTTTGGTCTAGCCCTAGTGAAAAGGGGATAGACTGCCTCGCTGTCTGGCTGATACCGACATTAGGCCGCCCCGACGACTTTAATTTATATATATATATATAAGGTGTGTCATAAGAGTATCGAGATTGAAGCTGTATTTACCAAGATAGAAATTAACAACGAATGGAACGTTAATTTTTTCAGAATACAAGTGTACATCAAAGTGCCTAGTTTGAAGCTGTATTTACTAAGATAGAAAGGAACAATGAATGGAACGTTATTTTTTCAGAATACAAGGTTTGTCAAAAAGTACAAAAAATGGCGATACTTTTTACACATCTTGTATATATATATATATATATATATATATATATATATATATATATATATGTGACACCCTATTGGTACATAAACTAGTGTACATATGTAAAATCGTAAGACAATTCTGTTTGAAGAAAAAAATTTCAAAGATACGTGGGCGAGAAATAGAGCATTTAAAGTCTGTCCAGTTTTGTGTTTTTCTGTACAAAGGTATGTTGACATTCCAAATACTACCCCCATGACAATTGTACTGCTAACCCCCACTTCCTGAGGTAGCTTCGCGACATCGGGCCCATCACCATGACAACGACCGAGCCCACCCCCTTGTTTCGCGCCAAGAATGCGCGCACGTCCAAAAAAGGACACAGTCGAGAATCTTGACCAGCGAGTAAGATGTGAAATTCCTCGCTCCGAGAAAAACTACCTATTTTGATTACAAGGATGGACGATTAAGAAGATTATTGGCGAATTAGAATCCAGTCCGTTGCAGACAAAGAAGGAATCACGGATGACAAAAGAGTAAATAAAAAAAAGGAAGAGATTGAACAATTGTTGTTTAAAAAAAAAAGAACTTTTAACAGACCCTAATTTTTGTGGAAAAGAACTTTTAACAGACCCTAGCTTTTGTGGAAAAGAACGTTTTTCTGACGGACCACAAGGCCGCGGTGAGTTGCAAAGTGAAATATATTCACATTTACGTTGTATTCTGTAAACCCATATTGATTGTTGTGACATTTGTTTATATGCTTTAATATTTGTATTTTGCTCGATTGACCGCTCATGTGTTTCATACAAGAACTACCTAGTAATTCTATTCACCCCGTCTCCACACAGACTTGTATATATGCTTTCACCCCCTCCCTTCTTGTGTATAAAAGTTGTAATTTAATGTAAATAAACCCTTGAATGTTTATTTAAAGTATTGGTCGGCTTGTCGTCATTCAGCGTTGTTGTTGTTTTCATTCGGTACCCCCTCCTTTCACGGAAGCAAAGAGAGGTGTTTGGAATTCCCTATCCTTTTTGTATGATATTATTTTGTTTTCACACCTGGGACCTTTTTCGCATTCTATTTCTTTTATTTATTATTGCTTGTTGCGCGCGCACACTGGTCGATCCTAACGAGTGTGTGGGCATAACAATATATATATATATATATATATATATATATATATATATATATATATATATATTATAATAGAGATTGTCTATAACAGAAACTATATCACTTTTCCATGACTTTATTTTTATTTTAACCTCAATTATTAATAAAATTATTTTACGTTATTAATACTGTTGACCATATCTGCATACTAATAACATGCAATTATATTTATATATACAACAAAATAGCGGTTTACAGTGTGAACGGGAAGGTTAATTTGTATTTTGATATTAAACATTTGATTTTAATAAATATGCGCTTAGTATTATTGATTTAAATTGTTTGGTTTCATGTTAATGAATATGAGCAAAAATCTCGGGGATAAATCTTAAAATAAATCTATTAACAGGAAGAAAAAACTGTAATTCTATTCTTTACTTCCTATTTTTAAACTGAAAGGCAGTCATGTCAGCAGTTCAAAATGTTATGCCACATAAACGCCCAGCATCCTATACTTACTCCGATCAAAACGGCTGGTCATGTCAAGCCTTAGAATATATATGGTGATCCCAAACCTATTGCCCTTATGGCAATCCCTAACACTTTTTATCTTATATGGGCTAGAAGGCGGTGACTGAGAGTCCTAATTCCTGGGTATGACGTTAAACAGTATCTGATGTTGAAGTTTGGAGCTCGGGGGAATGTGGAGTAACCTTTTATCCCCATTATTCCCAGGTCCATTCTTATCCGGTGTGGTAGTACCTGTTGGAGTCCCATCCATGGGTTGAATAGAAAAAGTAATTTAAAATAATAAGATTAAACAAAAAATGAGTTTAAAAAAATGAGTACCCATAAAAAATGAATAAAACAAAACGTCTACGGTATAAAATAACCCATGCTGTAAAACCCAACTAAACTACCCCTACACCACGGAGACATCCCTGGACGCATACTGAGAAGCAGCGCACCTAGATATCACCGTCACTTGGATGAGCCACACATTTTTCAGCTGTCTGGCAATGTCTTGGCATTTAACTAGTTTTCTTTCACAATTCTTTATTTGAACGCTCTCATTTGCTGGGTTGGTGAAGATTGTTAGTTGACATGTTCGCTACTTCATGTTGATTGCAACTGGGTGTGGTTTACTGGACAGGATTAAGTGATTGGTTTTTTTTTTTTCAAAGAAATAATTTCAATTTGTCAAATTCATTCTCGTTTAACTAAATTAAATGTCACCACAATGTTATTGATTTTAATTCACTACCGACATTTATACTTTGGAAAGGAAAAATTATTTAAAAAAATATTTCTCATGATAGTTATAAATGGAAAATATTTTCATTGGAAAAGACGAATTATTATTAAAAGATCTTTTCATCTTTTTTCTTAATTGATAAAATATCCGTCTGTCCTTCCATACAAATGTCTCCATCGTTTTTAACTCGATTTCGATCAGAAATTCTAAGAATTATGCTTGAAATGTTTTTATGCTTGAAAAGTACAGTGTTTTCCATGTTTCTGATCCGCTCTGTCGGTTGTGGTGTTGGAATACACCGACAGCACCTCTGCAGAGGGGTGAGACCCCCCCCGAAGGGGCCACCTGTTGGCCATAGGTGTTGCTTAAGGATGGAACCCAGGTGGCTGAGCAGTCCTTATTTGGATTAGACAGGCGGTCGAAGAGGCCCCCTCCAATCAATCGGCTGGTCACGTCAAGCCCTAGCGCCTATAAGATTGTCCCGACCCAATTGCTCTTACGGTAAGCCCCAACCCTTTTTATCATATATGGTTAAAGGTCTTCATGTGTTGGGAATGACGTTAAACTCTATTTGATGATGAGGGTTCAGTTTTGGAAGCAACACTTCATCACCATTTCTTCTTGGTTCACTCTGACCCGGAGTGGTAGTACCTGTTAGGGTCCCATCTATGGGTTGAATAGAAAAACATGAGTTAAGAATGGGTGTATTTCAAAACTTTGCCAGCATTAAATGACCACTGAGGTTGATATGCCGTAAAATAAAACAAACCAAACCAAACCAAGTTTCTGATCTCTTTTTGATAAGATAAAATTGGAATTTCTCCAAGCTCTAACCGAGTCAGTACTATTGTATGGTTGCATCACAAAACGCCAAGAGAAAAATGTAGATGGGAAACTCACAAGATTGCTGCATAATGACGGAAAACAGACACCTTCAACAATCGTCACTGTTTTTTGCAGTCACTACACCAGAGATTGTCATACAAAGATTGACCTGTTCAGCCATTCGCGCAGATGCAGTTAACAAATTACACTACACCATCGTCTTTAGCATTATTATTATTATTATTATTATTATTATTTTGAGTTTATCACACCTGCCGTAGCTGGTGGTTCACCGGAGGCTGAGTGACAGCAAGTCTTCTCAGGTCTCCAGGACTCTTCTGGATATATTAGCCGATCCCAACAGTGTTGTAGTTTCTTCTTATTATTATTTTCCAGTGCTTTGGGGATCGTTTCAAGAGCACCAATTACAATTGGTACGATCTTCATCTTCATGTTCCAAAGTTTCCTCAGTTCTCTGGCAAGGTCTAAGTATTTGTCTATCTTATTGCTATCTTTCATTTTCACTCAGTGGTCAGCCGGTACGGCAAAAATCCACGAGATAACAGGTTCTCTTCTTCTTGGCGATCAATATTAGGTCCGGTCTCCAGTCCCAGAGAATTTTATGCCTCCCGTTCTCTAGGACAGGTTCAGGTTTGTGCATATACCATTTGGATGTATGGTGATAATTCAATTTCTTGCACAATTCCCATTGGCTTACCTTTCCCACCCAGTCGTGTCTAGTCTTGTCTAGTCTTGTACTCTCTTTGTACTAGTTTGCTGCATTCGCTTATTATATGATTAACCGCTTCATCCTTGTCTCCCCACATTCTGTACTTGCTATTTTTCTACGTCTTATCTATTATTATTATTATTATTATTATTATTATTATTCACACTTCTTGATGTGAAAACATTTTTCACTGGAAAACAAGTCTCCTCGGGTATCCAGGACTCTTCTGGTATTCTAGCTGATTGAAGCATTGCAGTAGTCTGGATGGTCTCAATTATTCCTCTGATTTCCAGTTCCCCTGGCAAGGTCCAGGTATTTATCCATATTTTCATTTTCCTTCACCCTGTGATATGCTGGAACTTCAAAGTCCAGCAATTGACACGTTCTCTTTTTTCGTTAATCAACATTAGGTCTGGTCTCCTGGCTGGGATAGGGTGATCCGTCTTTATCTCAAAGTCGCAGAGAATTTTATGCGTTTCGTTCTCAAGAACAGATTCTGGTTTATGCATATACCATTTTGTTGTATGGTCAAAATTTAATTTTTTGCATAATTCCCAGTGGATCACCTTTCCAACCCAGTCGTGCCTAGTTTTGTACTCCGTTGTGCTATTATTATTATTATTATTATTATTATTATTATTATTATTATTATTATTATTATTATTGTTGTTGTTGTTGTATAAAAATATTTTCGATGAAAAAATCTTTCAGTTAAAAAGTGAATTTAAGAGCATGTCTAAATTTATATCCATCAGTTTCGTGTTACTTTACACTGACATTTATTCCCAGTTTCCCCTCCTCCGCTCCTCTCATCATTCGACCTGCGATTCAAGTTTTCACCTCTTATTTCAACGGGTTATTTTTAATTTAATTACGAATATCCGTTTTCAAAATTAACATCAGCATGAACCCTGATTTTACTGGACAGGTTTATTGATTTTTTTTCTCATATTAACATCTTAATAACTGTTGATTTAAGTGCTAAATTTCGATTTTATTGAAAAGACGGTTTTCCGACGAAAAATGACATAATTTCCAATTGAGGAAAATTAATGAACATAACTGAAGACAATAAACCATTTTTCATTGGAATATTAATTTTCCCGAACAACTCTCTGAACTGGAAATTAATTATAGTGTCTTTGAAGATTTGGTTGGATTTTACGGCATATCAATCCATGTTGGGTTATTTCATACTGAAGACGGTTTTTGTTTTATTCATTCTTGATGGGTACTCAATTTCTTTACGACTCAATTTCTAGCACATTTTTTAAACTCATATTTTTCTATCTAACCCATAAATGATACCCTAACAGGTACTACCACTCCGGGTCAGAATATACTTGGGAGTAATGGCAAAGAAGGGGTACTCCACAATTACCATTCTTTCATTGGAATATTAAATTCTTCGAAGAACTCTCAGAAATGGAAATTAATTATAGTGTTTTTGATGGTTTGGTTAGATTTTACGACACGTCAACCCGTGTTTGGTTATTTCATGCCGTTTTTGTTTCATTCATTCTTGATGAGTACACAATTTTTTAAAAACACAATTTTTTAACAGATTTTTTAAAACTTAAATTGGACACTAATACGTACTACAACCCCGGGCCAAAATGGACCTGAGAGTAATGCCAATGAAGGGGCACTCCACATTCCCATTTTTTCATTGGAATATTAAATTCTTCGAAGAACTCTCGAAAATGGAAATTAATGTTAGTGTCTTTGATGGTTTGGTTGGATTTTACGACACGTCAACACTTGGGTTATTTTATACCGAAGACGTTTTTGGTTTATTTGTCATTTTTAAAAACATGTTTTTCTATCTAACGCATAAATGGGACCCTAACAAGTACTACCACTTCGTGTCAGAGTGGACCTGGAAGTAATGGTTATGAAGGAGTACTCCACATTTACCAGAGTTTCAGAATTGGAACCTCACCATCAGATAGAGTATAACGTCATAACCAGGATATTAAAATCCGCTGGTTGAGAGAGAGTGTGTAATATTCCATTACAACACACACACACAAACACACACACACACACACACACACACACACACATATATATATATATATATATATATATATATATATATATATATATAGAAATGGATATAATCAATAAGATTTAATTGAATTTATATTTATGTAATCATTTGTCGTTGTACATTCTTTTTAATTTTTGTTTGTATTTTACAGGAAGATTTCACCAATGATTTTTTTAGTATTCCTTTAAAGCACGCCTTGAGATCAAGGGAGTTATTTACCGGTTGAAGCAGACCATCCATTAATTCGAAATCCAGGAAATAATAACACCCTTTCTCAGAAATTCTGACGGATGATTAAAAAAAAAGTAATATGGAAAATTGACAAAATCATATCTTAATATAAAACACATGTTTGTTTCTGTACAGATTTTTATAATATTTCCTCCTCCCCAGATTTTTAAACCAGCATCTAAAGAAAAGATAAACACATCAAACATGTATTAGGAAAACCGAAATATTCCTACCAACATGTCGGCGAACATTAAATGAACACGAAAGCCTCAAGTTAATTTTTCCCTCTTTTTGATTTAATAATTTGTTTATTTTCTTTAAGAGGAGGGGAAAAGTGTGCGTGTGTGTGTGGGCGGGAGATCATCAAGTCCTCGAGGAATGGTAGATTGAGGAAAAAAAGTTTTATTTAACGAAAAGATTTCGCGTGAAAACGAAAAAAATGTTTTTTTCCATTTTTGAATCATTATCTTGCCAAAAGTATTTCACAGAAAAATGAGCAAAATGCTAGAAACGTTGTAACACATTCACAATTAGATACGTCAGCAAAAATATTCAGTTGGTTAAGGGGTTGGCTGAGATATTTGTGGGTTGGCTGAGATATTTGTGGGTTGGTTGATTGGTTAGTGGCTTGGTTTGTTATGTCTATAGCATGTTAACCCGTTCACGGTTATTCAATGCCGAAGTTATCAATTAAGGTATTTACTTAATGTTTAAACAGAATAATTGGACGCTCCCAGATGCAATTTAAGGATGTATGTAAGAATGATCTCAGGTGCTTTGGAGGGCACATTGGCCGAAACGTTGTACAGATAATAATGAAGATGAGAACAATAGTCCAAATAAATACAAATAATGCTAATCATCAAATTTCATCTAAAGAATTCAGAGAAAAGTTCAGAGAAATAAAAATGTCGGGGATAAATTTTAAAAGAAATCCATTAACAAGAAAAATTACAGTAACTTTATTTTTACCTAAATAGTTGAATTAGAAAAATTTAATAAGAAAGACGGAAGTGATGGAAAAGTAAGTTTCAGTTGTTCTATTTTTCGATTGTAGCGCCCTCTGTTTTCAAATCTTTTTATCTTATTTAGTTTATTCAAGATTTAAATACTTGTAACCAGACGGTGCATATTTTTTCTAGTTTACTTAATATTTAAATAGAATAACTGGTAACCCCCAGATGCAAGTTAAGGACGTCTGGAAGAATGATCTCAGGTGATTTGGCATTACCTCTTCCAACTGGGAAAATTTTGCTCAGATCCGCCTTCTGTGGCGGCAGGTTCTCTGTAGTGGACTATTTATGTCTGATGTCACCCTGGCGCAACACCATAAAGCCAGAAAGTTCCAGAAGAAAGCGACAACAACAAATCACCGGCACATCTTTAGGGATAGCTTTCACCTCTGTGGTTGAGGCTGTTTTTCGAACACTGGACTTTACAGTCACAGTAGGCGCAGTAACTTCAGGGGCACCAGAATTATAGTTTTTTGATATTGCAATGCTGATATATCTTATTATAATGGAGATTGTATGTTTGACTGTCTGTAACCAAAACTATATCACTATAGTCACAATTACTATCACTATCAAGTCACAATTCCTTTAGTTATTTACGTCACAATCAAGTCACAATTCCTTTAGTCATTTACATCACTATCAAGTCACAATTTCTTTAGTTATTTACACTATCAAGTCACAATTCTTTTAGTTATTTACATCACATTCTCCCTGATTTTATCTTTATTTGAACCTCAATTATTAATAAGATTGTTTTACATTATTAATATTATTGACCATATCCACATACTAATAATATGCAATTGTATTTATATATACAACAAAATAGCGGTTTGCAGTGTGAACTGGAAGGCTAATTCATATATTGATATTATAAATTTGATTTTAATAAATATGTGCTGAGTATTATTGATTTTTAATTGTTTGGTTTTTATCTTTTAAAATAACTGTAATTTTATTATTTACTTCCTAATTTAACTAAATAATTAAATTAGGAAAAATTATGAATGAAAGACGTAAGTGATTGAAGATTAAGCTTTAGTTGTTCTATTTATCGATAATACCCCCACTCCTCTGTTTCAAATCTTTTTATCTGCATATTTATTAATTTCATTAGCCTTTTCTATTTCAATATAATATTTTATTACATTAAAACTTAACTACTTGAAGCCGAAGGGTGTGTATATTAGCTAGTTATAGAATAAAATAAAACGTTTTGCAAACATTTACAATTAAATAAATAAAAATAGTCATAATTGAAATTGCTTGATTTGTTGATTGTTTGTTGGGTTGGTTTGTTTGGTTTACGGCATGTTAACTCTTGCTGGGCTATTTTATGCCGAACTTACCTTATCAAATAAGGTATTTAATTTAATATATAAATAAAATAGAACATTTTAAAACATTCACAATTAGAATTAGATATGTCGGCAAAAATAGTTATGATTGCAGTTGGTTGGTTGCATGGCTGTTCGTTGGGTTAGTTAGTTGTGTTTACGGCATGCTAACCCTTGCTAGGTTATTTAAGGCCGAAGTTAGTTTATCAATTAAGGTATTTAATTATAATTTAGATAAAATGAAAATAAAACGTTGAAAAAACTTTCGCACAATATCACTTATTCAATTAAATACTTCAGCAAAAAAATTAATGAATGTTTGTTTGGATGGTTGGTTATTTAGTTTTATGGCATATCAACCCTTACTGGGTTATTTTATTCTATGTTAGTTTATACATTAGGATATTTGATTGATATTTAATTAAATGAAAATAAAACGTAAAATATTAATACATTAAGGCCGGGTTAGCTCAATCGGTAGAGTGTTCGGCTAGGAATCACAAAACTTTTGGTTCGATACCGGCGCGCGCCAACTCAGCGTATGAGTAGCACAGGGATCAGTGTGGTAAAGTGAGGAGCTGATGGTAGGTGTGGCGCTACACCTTAGATGCTAAAATAATCTCCTTGGTCAAGCACTATTTAAAAGGGGATAGACTCCCTCGCTGTCTGGCTGATACCAACATTATATACTTATCATCCATTCAATGAGACAAATCGGCACAAATAGTCACGAACGCAGATTGGTGGCGGTTGGTTGGATTTAAGGCATGTCAACCCGTGCTAGATTATTTTATGCCCAAGTAAAACTCGTGAGTCGGCGGGGCGGCCTAATGCCGGTATCAGCCATGCAGCGAGGGAGCACATCCCCTTTTCACAAGGAGATTGTTTTGGGGCGCCCGAAGTGGAGCGCCACACCTACCATCAGCTCCCCACTTTACCGCACATATCCCTGTGCTAGTCATACGTTGAGTTGGCGAGCGCCAGTATCGAACCCAGAACCTTGTATAATGCACCAGTTATTTTATTTAAAATATTTTTTCCAGGTCAATTAACTTTGAACCACGTAAGTTTGTGAATCTGTGTTATGCCTCAAAGATACGTATTACAAAGTTAACTGATCTGAAAAAAATATGTAAGAGTTTTCAAATGAAATAACTCATGCATTATATTGTTTATTCATTAATATATCAACACTGAAAATTTCATTAAATTCGGTTAATTCCTTGATTTTTAGTATTTTTTCTTTTCGGCGGGGGTGACATACAACGGTGGAATTTATCTACGTTAAGTAGGATTTAACCGAAATTGGTCTATCAATTAGGGTATTTAATATTTAGATAAAATCAAAATAACACCTTATAAAACATTGACACATTAGCATTTATTCAATTAGATACGTCGGCAAAAATAGTTATCAACACAGTAGTTGGTTGGATGCTTGGTTGGTTTTAGGGCATGCAAACCCTTGCTGGATTATTTCATGCCGAATTCAGTTTAACAATTAGGGTCTCGAATTATGTATGATAAGAGCAATATGTAACACAAGATTAAATTATAGCAGAGTTTAACACGATTGAATTCAGAGTTGTCCTTCTCCTATAACGGTTGCCATAGTCTAGTATTTTCTATTATCTTATTTATAGCCGGGGAGAATAGTTGAATGTACACCTTTCCTAAGAATATTAATGCTAATTGAAATGTAACCAGCCTCGTCAAAGATTTGAACCGTGTTCATTTCCTTCAACGATGACCCTTACACATATATGGAATATACATGCAATTTTATTTTACATATGCCAATTCAAAAATAAGCTATCTTATCTATAGCTGGAGGGAGGGAGAACAGTTGGATTCATACCTTTCCCAAGGGTATTAGCTCTACGGGTAATGCAACCAGCCTCGTCCAGACTTTGAACTCGTGTCACTGTGTTTATTTACAACGATGATACCCATTACACAAGAGGAATCACGGTAGTAAGCATTTCTACATACACAGATTTTAATCGACATTACTCCATCAAAACCTATCAATCGTATTCTAATCCTCGCCGACATTGCGACTATTGGAATATATATGTGATTTTATTTTATATTCTCCAATTAAAACATAATCTATCTTATCCATAGCTGGAGGGAAAATAGCTGAATGTATCACTTTTCCAATGGTATTAGCTGGCCTTTCAACCATTTTCCAAGCCTCACCGATCTGACAGCTCAAGAGCCAGAATGGAAATATGGGATTTTGAATGAGCAAAAAAGGAAAAGAAAGCATTTCTGCACACATGTTTTATATGATATCCTTCCATTAAAATCTCTCAATCGTATTCTCACCGATATTGGAATATAAAAATGATTCTATTATATATTGGCCAATTTAAAAATCATCTAACTTACCCATAGCTGGAGGGAGAATAGTTGGATTCATACCTTTCCCAAGGGCATTAGCTCTATGAGGGATGAAACTAGCCTCGTTTAGAATTTGAACACGTATCACTGTGTTTATTACTACGAAGATAACCATTACACTGTATGAATCGTGGTAGTAATCCATAATTGAAAATATTGGATTTTGAGAAAAAATAAAGAAAAGAAGTATTTTTACACACACACATATTTTAATCGACGTCACTCCATCAAGAGTTCTCAATCGTATTCTAATCCTCGCCGTCATGGGGACTCTTGAAATGTACATGTGATTTTATTTTAGATTTGCCAATTTAAAAATCATAGCCTGAAGAAAGAATATTTTTTTTCTGTTTTAATTGCTACGAATTTATTTGGCCATGTAAAAGACGAAATGCACTTCGTTTTGTCCCAGAAATTCTTTTGAATTGAAATCCATTCAGAAGAATTTATTGTATTCCCTTTATGTAATGATGACCGAATAACAAAAGTTGCAGTCTTGCAATTCATGACTCCATTTAACATCGACCTCTGTGCTTTTTTGTCTGATTT
The DNA here is from genome assembly GCA_023376005.1 of Doryteuthis pealeii. NCBI lineage: Eukaryota > Metazoa > Mollusca > Cephalopoda > Myopsida > Loliginidae > Doryteuthis > Doryteuthis pealeii. The sequence continues at coordinate 64,449,779 of CM042166.1, forward strand.
CTAATGAACTAAATCAATTCTTAGGAGGAGATGTCATTGAATGAATAATACAATGCAACGTGCAACTTGGAATCGAATAAGAGTCAGAATGTAGGATAAAGAGAGGTCCTACCATAGCTTGCTGTTTTGTAAGATATATCCACAGGGATGTCTGACTATTGTGCTTTGGTTTGATTGGTTGGTTGGTTTTATGTCAAAACATGTTGGTTTATTTAATATAAGTATTTCTACAAAAAATTTCACATGTCAGTGCGGCTTAGAATACGATTGAGAGATCTTAATGGAGTGACACCAATTAAGATATATGTGTGTAGAAATGATTTTTTCTTTCTTTTTCTTTTCACTCGGAATTCCATATTACCATTCTGGCTTACTACACAGGCACGTGTTGTAATGGTTAACCTCGCAGGTTATGGACACGACGAGACGATTACAGATCCTGAATGAGATTGTTTGCAATTCACATAGAACTAATACACTTGGGAAAGGTATGAACCAACTGCTCTCCCTCCAGCTAAATAGTAAGGCAGCTAGGGCTATTTAACCTTAGTTAGGCAGCCAGTCTAGGAGAAGGAAAACTCTGAATTCAAACCTTTCAGAAAGTCCAGAAAGGAACAAGTTTTAAGTAATCGCATGTAATCTTATTATAGTGGAGATTGTGTGTTTGCCTACCTGTGACCGAAACTATATTACTATACAAGTCACCATTCCCTTAGTTATTTACGTCACATTCTCCATGATTTTATCTTTTCTATTCAAACCTCAATTACTAATAAAATTGTTTTACATTATTAATACTGTTGAACATATCTACATACTAATAACATGCAATTGTATTTATATATACAACAAAATAGCATATTGATATTAGAAATGTTATGTTAATAAATATGTGGTTGGTATTATTGATTTCTAATTGTTTGGTTTTATCATAATGAATTTGAGCAAAAATCTCGGGGTTAAATCATAGAAGAAATCCATTAACAAGAAGAAATAATTTTCTTCAGGCTATGATTGGCAAATCTGGATTAAAATCACGTCATTTTATTCTTTACTTCCTAACTTAACTAAATATTTAAATTAGGAAAATTTACCAATGAAAGACGGGAAGTGATGGAAGAGTAAATTTCAGTTCTATTCTTCGATTATACCCGCCTCTGCTTCATATCTTTTTATCTGCATTCTTATTTACTTTCATTGGCCTTTCTAATTTAAAATAATATTTGATTACACTAAAACTTAGATATTTGCCTCCCGGAGGGTGCATATAATTGCTAGTTCCTCTAAACGTCTCAACTAATTGAAAGATAATAATTCATGTAAAAGAACAGTAGTTGTACTATATTCAGGTAAGAGTGTACGAAGAAGTAAGTGCAATGGAGGGATACTCCACACTCACCAGATCTCTTGAACTGGAGCCTCAACACCGGATGTAATTTAGTGTCCTACTTTGGACATCTTTTTTTGTCGACTGATCGATCGCATAAGTTGAAGTGTGTCTTGACGATATTGTAGTTGAATATCGATGGTTGGTTGGTTGGATTTTATGGCATTTCAACCCTTGTTGGTTTATTTCATGCCGATGACATTTTGTTTCATACATTCTTCATGTTATTTCTCTGAATTTTTATGATGAGGCTTGATAATTAGTATTATTTGGATTATTGTCCTCATCTTTATTGTTATCTCTACAACGTTTCGGTCGATGTGCCCTCCGGCCTTCTTCAGGTACTTCTTAACCCCAACTAGGATTAGCGGAATGAGAATAGGATACCCCGTGGATTGAATAAATAGTTTGGTTCAAAATTCCGTGATGGCTTCCGATTACAAGAAGGTTCCCGAGTTCAAAAAGAAGGTTCCCGATTTCGAGAAAGCTCCCGAGTCCGACAAAAATACCCGAAGACCGGAAAGCGTTGTACAGATAACAATAAAGATGAGGACTATAGTCCGAATAAAAAAAATAATACTAATTCTTCATGGGTCCTTCATTTTAAAAAATCAAGGAGCGGTACTTCACAATCCACTGCTCTTTAGAATTGGAACCTCACCATCGTATGTAGTTTAGTGTCCTACTTTGGGCATTTCTTTTTATCGCCGACAGATCGAAGACATGACGATATTGTAGGAGAATTTCGAGTTCTTGCTCTCCCCAAACCAAAGTAGACAACAATATACTTGACCTATAATGGCGTTTTCAATTGTCCCAACTAATTGAAATACAATAAAGACGAGAATTATAATGATTTACCGGTTCAATTAGCGTTACTTAGGAACTTTCCGGTACAATAAATCAATCTTCGAATTACCTCCTCTGCCATCGGCCCATGGCTGAATAATTACAAATAGACCCTGATTATATATCAGGCAACAAATCTAGCACTTGATCCCGGAGTAGGGGGGAGTCATTAATTAGTCTCATATTCCAACACCAATCATCTTCCGGATATTACTTCCCAATTTGAATGTTGTACCAAACTTAATAAAGACTGACATAAATATTTCTTTATTCTATTCATAGAGTTTGTGGAGTAATGGTTATCCTCGTAGAAAACAGATTCGGCGATTTCTAAAGATTTCTAAAGTTTGGCTCATAAGTTGCTACCCTTAAATGGTGACATATTTCAGAATTTCACTGGTATATGGTTGCTTAACTTTGGGGAACTTTCAACGTAACTTGATCTTATAATTTCTTATTATTTTGTTACTTGTGATATAATGATTATCATCGTAGAAGATGGAGTTCAAATCCTGGTCGAGACTGGTTGTGCTTCACATGGTGCTAATACCATTAGGAAAGGTAAGCAGCTAAATATTTTTCCATTAGCTATAGGTAAATAGTAGCACAAACTGGGCTCTTTAACCTTGGTACATTAACGTATATATCAGGCAACAGTTCTAGCACTTGACCCTGGAGTAGGCGGGGGGGTCATTAATTAGTCTCATATTCCAACGTGCGGGCCTGCATTCAAGCCAGCCAATTGATAGCTTGATTAAGTGGCTAGTTGACTATTCAATCACCGATCTTGAAAGTCGTTAATTTGCACGTATTTGCCGCGGACGAAGGGATCTGCAACCCGGGACTCTGCTAAACCAAAGGATTCTTCCCAACAGTAAGGGGCACCGAGGAACAACCAAAGGATTCTACACAACAGTAAGGGACAACCACAGGATTCTTCACTAAGGATCAGCCTCTGCTTAACACAAGAGATATCCACTGTAAAGTGCTGTCACTTGAAGCCTAAAAATGGCCACTAAAATCGAAACAGTTGTGTCCTTTGAGATCGCTTTTCTCATCTCGTGACCGTTTTTTCTCATCCACTTTTTAGTCATAACTCCAGTGCACAAAAAAAGCCTGGACAAGATGTATCGAGACCCTGGGTTTCCTAAGTGACAGAGCCCACCTCTCTGCCTCGCTGGCGTGATCCGAAGGAATGGCGAACCAATATGTTCGGTGTCAGTTTGGCTGCAGGAGTTGCCAGATAGTGTTTTACACACTGATCTGCTTAACGGAGTCCAAGCTGTGATTTCTGTTAGGGTTTTCTCCCTTAACCTTTTCCTATCCAGAGGATACCCACAAGGCAGCGGGGGTTATTTAGACTATTACGTACCTGGATACCAGCCCAGGTATTTCTATGTTCTCGAGGTATAACTATGATGGATCGAACACCTATTCTTATCTCGCCAGTGAGATAAATCCTGCCGCCACATGGTGGCTATGAATACCCTTCAAACGTAAGTGGGATAAACCTTTATATTATCTTTTGTATTATTTATTTTATTCCAGTCGGTAGATTCTACAGCCGCAGACGACAGGGCGGCAGAATTAAAGTAAAATTGACAATTACCTCGTTATCTGATTCTGCCTTCCTGGTAAGTGATTTACCATTCTCTACATGAATAATTACTGTCTACAAGAGTCAGCAGATTCTGGAATTCGGTATTTGATGAAAGATGAAAGGAAGGTAATAATACGGTAGTTCCGAATATACATAATGAGAATGTGGTATTTTGTATCCTAACAAATGGGGTCTGCTTAGCGATACGGACACTCACGGTTGATGGAAAGAAATAGATCCATTCCAATTACCTGAATTTTCGGCTTAATTAGGGGTAATTATTTAACGCTTGATTGATTTAATTTCTTTTGTCAAATATGTCGAACTCAATGTTTTTAAATGCTCTTAGACCAACCATTCCCAAAATGGGCGGGAAGGAGTCTTGCGGAAAATATCAAAGATGGCGTTGAGATAAAAAAAAAAAAAATTATATTTTTTTTTATATAAGAAATCAGTAGGATACAATCTATGTTCCAAAACCCAGAGGAACATCTATGAAATGAAAAAAAAAGTTAAAACTCTAGCATCGAATTATAAAAAGTACGTTTGATTTGATTTTTATTTCAAGAAACTGAGAGAGAGAGAGAGAGAGAGAGAGAGAGAGAGAGAGAGAGAGAGAGAGAGAGAGAGAGAGAGAGAGAGAGAGATGTGTGTGTGTGTGTGTGTGTGAAAGAGAGAGAGAGATAAGGAGAGAGAGAGAGTGAAATAGTGAGAGTGAAAAGACACTCTGAGTGTATGTGTGTGTGTGTGTGTGTGTGAGAGAGAGAGAGAGAGAGAGGAGTGTGTGTGTGTGTGTGTGTGTGTGTGTGAGAGAGAGAGAGAGAGCAGTGCGTGAGAGAGAGAGAGTGTGTGTGTGTGTGTGCGTGAGGGAGAGAGAAAATATATGAGAGAGAATGTGAGGGAAAGAGAGAAATGCATTTGTGAGAGAGAGAGATTGTGTGTGGGGGGGAGAGAGTTAGTGTGTGTTGAGAGAGAGAGAGAGTGTGTGTGTGTGTGTGTGTGTGTGTGAGAGAGAGAGAGAGAGAGAGAGAGAGAGAGAGAGAGAGAGAGAGAGAGGAGAGAGAGAGAGCTTAGATCAGCGTTTTAATCTATTCAATCCCATGTCAAGAGACTTTCCATAATGAATATTTATAAATTTATTTGTTAAGCTTAGCTTAGTTTAACGCTAAGGCAAATATATGTACCACAAATCCAGATCATAATTCTGCTTGTGTTTCGGCTATTCACTTACCCTCCCCGGAGCATTCGGTTAGTTACACACGCACACACATACAAACACACATACACACACACACGCGCGCGCATTTATATATATATATGCTGGGATTACACTTGTCAAGTTCATTTTCTATAAGAAAAAGTATCGAATTTTATGCGATACATGCGTTGTAAGTGACTTCAAGTAAAAATTTAATATATACTTTATCAGCAACGCTTCTAAATAAACAAACATCCAAAAATCTTATTCACTTCGCCGAAGGGCATACGTCTGTTTGTTGTTATTATTCACTCAAAAACGCCCCCTTACCTTATTATGGTAGAGGCGTGTAGTATCATTTGACAAGCTTAATTTCACTGGGATTGTTAGCTGTGTACTATGGCCGAGACGATATAGTGTTTCACTGTGTCCCGATTTCGATTTCTGTCGGAGGGAAGTCATTAGTATATATCGCTGATGAGACTTATATACAATATTCTGCAAATATCACGTATGGAAACCCACAAACATTTTCTAGTTACATGACATTCACACTGTAGATTCTCATATAGGAACTAAAATGAATGGAATAATATATATATATATATATATATATATATATATATATATATATATCATAAAATATTAAATAAATAATAAATAAAAATGTATAATTATATACACCTATATAAATACACGCATATATGCATACATTTTACAAATATGTATAGGCATTCATTTATCCATAGAACTTATACATATTTGTATATACATTTTATTTACATATATATATACTCATATACGTACACACACACACACATACACACACACACACACACACACACACACACACACACACATATAATATATATATATATATATATATTATATATATATATCTGTCTGTTACTAAAGTAACAATGTGAACGTACTATTAAAGGTAGAAATCTAAACAAAATTGTTAAGTGAAGCAATGAATTCAAAAAGAACAAGCCTTCAATAGACTCCAATTCACAGCCACCTTTTACGAACAAGAGGATAAAAAATTTTTTAAGAAAAAAAATTCTTTTTTTTTTTCATTGAAATCTGAAAATTCGTGAGAGAACCCGATTGGATGAAAAATTGTTAAGTAGCTGAAAAGAGAATTTAAAATCTCCAAGTAAGAAGTCTTTTCATTGGCTGAACATATTGGCCATTGTATTCATAGAGACAGAATTTTCCTACTTCTTTAGCTTATCCGTACCGCAAAAAGAATGATGGTAATTCGAGGGATACTTCGAAAGAAAAGAGTTCTGTAGTAGAAAAATAGTTAAAACTTGTTTTTTCACACCAATGTTATTGACCTTCCTGCATCTGTTTCCAAGGAAACAGATACAGGCATGTTTACCCTTGTTGCGTTATTCTATCTCGATAACGTTTCATTTTCATTTTTGATGGGGCTTCAACATTTTTTAAAGTCAATGTTTTTAAAACACTTTTTTTTTCAAACTATTTTTTCTATCTAACTCTACATAGGACTCGCACAGGTAGTATCACGGCCCACTAATATATACGGCCCTGCATGTAACATAAGTAGGTAGAATTCTAACAGGCCGATTCGTTTTATAGTTGATTCATGTCCGTTTCAAAAATGTTAAAACTCTACATAAATACACAAACTGTGAGTAATGGCAATAAAAGAGGTACTCCAAACTCCACAGAGCTTCAAAATTGAAATTTCACCATTAGATGCAGTTTAACCTCATACACAGAACACTAAGATCCTCAGCCACCGCTTCTAGCACTTCTATGATAAAAAGGGTTGGAGGTTTGCTATAAGGGCAATAGGGTTAGGACAATCATTTAGGTGCTAGCGCTGCACGTGATTAGCTGATTGATAGGAGTGGGCCTCTTCGACCGCCCGTTTAGCCTAAATAAGGGTCAAAGTGGTGTGTTGGCTGTCATCGACTGATCAGCCACTAGTGGCCCGTCCGTTAGCATCATGGGTTGCCAACCACACACAACAGATAGCCCCCCTGTCCGTTAGCATCACGGGTTGCCAACCAACCACATACAACAGGTAGCCCCTCCCCCCACACACACATTGTGGAGATTTCATCCATCTACAGAGGTACTGTCAGAGTATTTTTCTACCAACGGTCCACTCTGACCAGGAGGGGTAGTAAATTTAGTGTCCCATCTAATGTTAAATAGTAAAAATTAGTTTTGAAAAATTTGGATACTCATCGGGCATGAACAGAACAAAACGTCTTCGGCATAAAATAACCCAATAAGGATTGACATGCCATAAAATGCAGTAAACCAAACAAAGCCAAACTAGTTTCCACAATTGTCTATGCATTCTTGTGAACCGTGAACATAATCATCTATGCTGTGCTTGTAACATGGTTGCTTCAGATGTAATGTCGCCTGTTTATATCGGTGGACACTACTACAGATACAGAGGAAGCCCTAAAAGATATCAAGTAGAGAATTTTCAAAAGTGTCCCCGGTTAGTATCGAGACGAAAACAAATAAGGAGCTTAAATGAAGTTAATTGAAGTTTATAAAACTAATAAGAATGTTGTTTTTTTAAATTATTTCTGGTTGCCAATTCTTATCGGTATTATCTTGGAATATGTGTGAATTATTGATTTGTATGACACGAAAATGTAAGTTTCATTATTCTCTCTCTCTCTCTCTCTCTCTCTCTCTCTATATATTATATATATATATATATATATATTATATATATATATATATATATATATTCTTACTCACCCTTTGGTACTTCTTTTCATTTTCATTACATCCCCCCCTCTCTGTCTCTCCTTTCTTACTCCCTCTCTCTTCCCCGGTTTTATATGCCTTCCATCTCCTTCAACTTTGCACATATTCATTTCCAAATGTGAATACAATGGTAACTTGACTTATGAGTTTAATTCGTTCCGCTCCTTAGTAAATTTCCTCGTATATCAAATCAATTTTCCCCATTTAAAGAAACTGAAATGCCATTAATCCGTTCCATACTCCCCAAACGCACCTTAATTCATTTTTTTAATGTTCTTTTCTAAATAAGAAAAATAGCACTGTATTGTCTAAAAATATAATAAAATAGAATGTATTGAATCATGTGCTTTAATATGTTTTAATGTTTTTTTTTATAAATAATATTTTTCTTTGGCGTGATAAATAAGGAATCTATCAAATAGAAAAGATGCGTTCAAACAAAAGTATTTAAAAAATTGAGTATTTTTAAAAATACCATCAAAAATAGATAAAACGAAACGACTTATCTTTAAGACTGTCTCAGATCTATTTAATTTTATCTACACGTTCATCAAAATCCAGATTTAATGGAAACGTCTTCGCCATAAAATAACTCAGCAAGTGTTGACATGCTATAAAATCCAACCAACCAATCAACAATTAAAGACGAGCTTGGTAGGTATGGGGTTAATTATTTTGGAAATAAAGATAATCGAGAAGGTGAATAGCAGATAGCGGACTCCCTCATGGAGTTGTTTACGAGAACATCATTTGTTTGAATGTTTTCTTTCTACTTTTTCTTCTTTTTTGATTGAACTCAAATTAGTTGTAAAAACAGAAAAAAAAAAGAAGAACAGCAAAAAAAAAAAAAAGAAGAAAAAATGGGATGAACAACAGAATTTGGTCAATAATTTTGACTGGGTCTCACCGTCTTTCGTGTTTACTGGAATTGGTCTATTTTGAAGGTTCAGTTCTCAATAGAAGAAAAAATGGCTTTTCAGATCTAAACAAAACATAAAATCCATTTAGGACTTGAACACTGTTGTTCAGTTGTAATAACAGCTATTTGTGTGTTGGTTTCCTTTGGATTGTTTGTTTCTTTTAATGTTTTTTCTCCAAAAAATTCCCCCAAAATGAAATATTATTATAATGGAGATTGTGTGTTTGTCTGTCTGTAATCGAAACTATATCACTACTATTTACATAGCATTTTCCATGATTTTATTTTATATTTAAACATCAATTATTGATAAAATTGTTTTACATAATTAATACAGTTGGCCATATCTACATACTAATAATATGCAATAGTATTTATATATACAACAAAATAGCGATTTACAGTGTGAATGGAAAGGATAATTTGCATATTGATATTGTAAATTTGATTTCAATAGATATGTGTTTGGTATTATTGATTTTTAATTATTTGGTTTTATCTTAAGGAATATGAGAAAAACTCTCAAGGTAAATCTTAAAAGAAATCGATAACAAGAATAAATAACTGCCATTTTATTCTTTACTTTCTATTTTAACTAAATAGTTAAATTAGGAAAATTTAGCAATGAAAGACGGGAGTGATGGAATAGTTTCAGTCCTATTTTTCAATTATATCTTCTATTTCAAATGTGTTTTATCTTTATTCTTATTTAGTTTCATTAGCCTTTCAAATTTAATATATTTTATTACATTAAACCTTAAATACTTGTACCCAGCGGAGGGTGCATATATTTGCTAGTAATAATAGTTTACCTATATTTATGTAGTGGACTCTGTTGATGACGTAGAAAAGAGGAGTATCACACACACAGACATACACACACACATATTGATATGTATTATTTTTTACATATGTGATAAGATTGTTATGTTCTAGATGTGGCACCTTAGGGAACCTGACTTTTGTTTGTTTGTTTCGTTCTTTCTTTCTTTCTTTCTTTCTTTCTTTCTATCGTTCATTCTCTCTTTTTTCATTCTTTAATTCTTTCTTTCATTCTTTCCTTCCTTCTTTCATTTTTTTTCTTTCTTTCTTTCTTTCTTTCATTCTTTCATTCTTTATTTTTTCCTCTCTTTCCTTCTCTCTTTCCTTCTTTTTCTTTCTTTCTTTCTTTCATTCAAACATTCATGCTTTCTTTCTTTCCTTATTTCTTTCCTTCTTTTTACTTTCTTTCTTTCATTCATTCATTCTTTCGTTCATTCATTCATTCTTTCTTTCTTTTCTTCTTTCTTTAATTCATTCATTCTTTCTTTCACACTTTCTTTCTTTCTTTCATTCTTTCTTTCCTTCTTTCTTTCATTCATTCATTCTTTCATTCTTTCTTTCTTTCTTTCTTTCATTCATTATTACTTTCTTGCTTTCTTTCTTTATTTTATTCTTTCGTTCATTGTTTTTTTCTTTCTTTCATTCATTCATTCATTCTTTCTTTAATTCTTTCTTTCTTTCTTGCTTTCATTTTTTCTTTCTTTCCTTCTCTTTTCATTCTTTCTTTCTTCTTTCATTCTTTCTTCCTTTCTTTCATTCATTCTTTCTTTCATTCTTTCTTTTATTAATTCTTTCTTTCTCCTTTCTTTCTTTCTTTCTTTCTTTCTTTCATTCATTCTTCCTTTCTTTCTTTCTTTCATTCATTCATTCTTCCTTTCTTTCTAATTAATCTTTCTAATTACAATTAATATTCATTAATGTCATATCTAATTGCGCCATTAGATTTGGAAATAAACAAAAAGGATTCATGATTCATCTCTTTTATTTGGAGTCTGTATATCGACCTGGAGCGGTTGGTTGATTATGTCAACTTTTACGGCATTTCAACTCATGTTGGGTTATTTTATGCCGAAGACGTTTTGTTTTATTTATTCTTGATAGGCATTCAATTTTTTAAAACTTATTTTTTCTATTTAACCGCAGAGTGGTAGTACGCTAACACATACTACCACTCTGCGTCTAAGTGAATCTGAAAGTAATAGCGATGAAGGCGTACACCACATTCCCCATAGCTCCAAAATTGAAATATCACCACTAGATGCAGTTTAACGTCATACCTAGGACACTAAGACTTTCAGCCACCGATTCTAGCTCATAAATAAAAGGCTTGATGCGAGCAGCCGACTGATCGGAGGGGTCTCTCCGACCATCCGTCTAGCCCAAGTAAGGATCAAAGTTGAGTGTAGCATGTCATGGATAGTAAAGCCACCAGGGTTCTGTCCTTAAGCATCACGGGTATCAGGCCAAGGCCAATAGGATTTTACCCCTTTGCAGAGGTGCAGTTGGTTCATTATTCTGACCCAGCCGACATTCATTCAATTTGAAGCGTCAGCATTACTTAGCATGTCTGACTGTATGCTCGGCGTCAAGATTTTGTGAATAACCAGGATGTTAGAACCTGCAAATGAAAGCACCCGAATTTAGTATGACTGCTTGCTTTAGTAATGTGGTACACAACGAAGGCTAAGAATGACGATTCCAATTCTTCGCAAGTGAAACGCTTATGATGAGGTTGAGGACTGCTGGAATATTGTTGTAGGAAGAAATACTTGGCGACCACAAGAAAGACAAACTAGCATATATAATAAGGTTAAAAAAGGAAAACCTGCGAACACTCATCAGAAATAACCAGTGACCTTAAACTAACATAAAATCACTAAAACCCCACAGATATGAAGCAATTGTGTGCGAGGATTAGTTCAGTCGGTAGAGCGTTCGGTTAGAAACCACAAGGTTCCTAGTTCGATACTGGCCCTCGCCAACTCAGCGTATGAATAGCAACCGTGACGACTTTACTTTACTTATTATTAGTTACTTTATAATAATAATAATAATAATAATAATAATAATAATAATACCCAACACAACAGTAAATGTAGACTGTGCCGTGACAGAGAAGAGACTGTAAACCATGTATTAAGTGAATGTAGCTAACTAGCACAGCGGGAGTACACAGCTAGGCACGACTGAGTTGAGAAAATGATCCACTGGGAATTATGCAAAAAATTAAACTTTGACTATGCAATAAAATGCATAACCCAGAATCTGTTCTTGAGAATGAAACACATAAAATTTCCTAGGACTTCGAGATATATACGGATCACCCTATCCCAGCCAGGAGACCAGACCAGACCTAGTATTGATTAACAAAAAAAAAAAAGAAAAAAAAAGAGAACCTGTCAACTGGTGAACTTTGCGGTCCCAGCAGATCACAGGGTGAAGCTGAAGGAAAATGAAAAGATAAATAAATACCTGGACCTTGCCAGAGAATTGAAAAAGCTGTGGAATATGAGAGTGAAAGTGATACTAATTGTAGTTGGAGTACTTGGAACGGTACCAATAAACTTGGAGAACAGACTGGAGGATCTAGAAATCAAAGGAAGAATAGAGACCATCCAGACTACTGCACTGCTGCAATCGTCTAGAATACTCAGAAGAGTCCTGGAAACCTGAGGAGACTTGTTGTCACTCAGACTCCAGTGAAATACCATCAGCTAATGCTGATATGAAAAACTCAAAAGGAGTGAAAATAATAATAAAGATAATTTTTTCAGCTAAATATATTAGGCCTGTTCGTTATGTTTAAAACATTGGAGTAGTAATACCTTTTAGGTGGTGTTGTATGTATTCTTATGCAAATAAATCTCTGTCGAATCAAGAGTTGTGGATATTCCAGAAATAAAAGCATTTCTTGTAGCTTCTTTGGCTAAACTTGCAAATCAGCCGGAAAATTAAAACATATTACAGTGTGACTCAGAAAAAAACAGTACCCAAATTATTTATTTATTTTTCCAATAAACTAACCCTAAACCCCAACCCCAACCCTAGTTAAAATTAACAGTTTTATTACAAAATGTGTGGATTTTGTTTTTTCTATGTCACCCTGTATACAGGATGACCCAGAAAAAAACAGAACCCAAATTATTTATTTATTTTCCCATTAAATTAACCCTAACCCCCAACTCTAACCCTAACCCTAAACGCTAACTCTAACCCCAACCCCCTAGTTAAAATTAACAGTTTTATTACAAAATGTGTGGGTTCTGTTTTTTCTGGGTTACTGTAATTTTCCGACCGACTTGCAATTTTAGCCGCTTCTTCTTTGTAAGGTTTAGCAGTGACATCTTTAGTGTTGCAGTCATTCTCCAGAACGTGCAGTACTTCAGATCCTGGTGCAAGATCTCTTCAGCCTGTTGAGCACTGGTTGCGAGTACATGTCTAGCGTACATGGCTCACTTTTCCCTTGAACATTGGCGTTCTTCAGATTGCAAATAGCCTACTCAACGTCAGTAGCTTCGCTGAAAATTTCGTATACATCAGGTGATACATAATTTGTAAGTACATCCAAATTCTCTTCTTCAATATGCTTGATAAGGTTTGAAAGTGCTCGGTAGCAGGGATTTCATATATTCTGGGCCCCCGGGGTTGTTGCTAACTAAATCCAGAATCTTAGGTTTTAACACCATGTCCATTTCGATATTTCTAAACGGAAGAGTTTAGTGTTGAATAGAATTTTGTAACCTGGGATTTACTAAATCTCAGTCGGTAGACCACCCGACTAGTAATCGCAAGTATCCTAGTTCGATACCTGTCCCCGCCAACTCAGCGTATGAGTAGCACAGATTGGATAATCTGATCTGGGCTGTAAAGTAGAAAACAGACGGTAGGTGTTCCGCTCCACCTCAGCAAAAACAAACTTCCTGGTCTAGCGCTAGCAAAAAGGGGATAGACTCCTTCGCTACCGGTTGATACCGACAATAGGCCACTCCACCAAAATTCACCACTTAAGTGCCGACTTTTTTTTAGCCAGCTGCTATTTATAAGAATTATAAGGTTTGGTTGGTTGTTTTTACGGCTTGTCAAACCTTATTGGGGTATTTTAGGTCAAAGACATTTTGTTTTATTCATTCTTATTGGGTATTCAACATTTCTGTTAAACTCAATTCTTTAAACTCATTTTTAAACACATTTTTGATGTTGTAGTAATCGTTTAATTTTGTTAATTTAAAAAAATATGTTCAAGCTATGCTAGAGGATAGACAATGGGTAATTCCATGTCAAATTATCAAGGCCATATCACCCCTTACAATGCAAAAACCAAACGATTTTTGGTAAAAATGTTCAATATATGTGAAATAATAATAGAAAAAAATTGTCATAGATGCATGCCACATCGGGATATTGATCTTGCTATGAAACAAATCAGAAATCATTAATAACATAAAATTGGTTGATTTTAAGACTTTTTTTATAGCATTCTGGGGTTCTTTGGGCAAAAATGCTTTTATAAACCCATTTTAGACGTAGGAAAGCTCTAGAACTCATTTTACAGACAAAAATAGATTACAAAACGTCGCCATTTTTCGCAAAACCCACCAAATTTGGAGAATAAAAATCGACGTAACTCCACCAATTTTGGAAGTGGAAAGTCAAATTTTGGGGATAGTCTAACTTTAACATAGTCCACACCTGAAAAAAAATTTCAGAAAAATTGAAGGGGATGTGTGACAATTTTAATTTTTCTGGGTGATTTGACATGGAATTACCTCAAATGGGTAACCATATTCTTGCTCGTCTTCATAAGACTACATCGTTTGATATAAAAATATGTTTTTCAACCAATCCAAATGAATCTATGTCGTTTTGTCAGAGACACAAAATGTTTTTAGGGACGTTTTTTTAAGGCGCATCTGAGTGTGTATTCTGTTCGTAAGAATGTAATAAAAAATCATTTTTTTGTTGCACATCTTTGAAGGGGGAGGGTCAGATGTAAATACTTATAAACATGAAGTTTAAAAAGGATGGGAGCTTGGGAATTACAAGCCTTAAAACAAGGGAGGTAACTCTGCTATAAGCTTATTAAAATCTGACAAATCCTTAGTTGTTGTTCTGTGTAGGTTGTTGTTTCTCAGCTAAGTGTCAAGGGGGGAAGAATTGAATGGGAAATAGAAGAAGAAGAAGAAGAAGAAGAAGAAGAAGAAGAAGAAGAAGAAGAAGAAGAAAGCCAAGGGGAAAATAAGGATAATTTTTTTTAAGATACGAAACAGAAGGCTTCAAGACGAAAGACAAGAATAATACACATATGAGAAGGAAAAGCTAATAGCAGAAAGTAGATAATAATAATAATAATAATAATAATAATAATAATAATAATAATAAGAAGAAGAAGAAGAAGAACAGCAACAACAACAACATGAATAAGAAGAACCAGAACAATAAGAAAAAGAACAAACAGGCTTGAAGGAGAAAGACTAGAAAAATACACATAGAAGAAGGAAAAACTAATAAAATAATGTAAAGAAGAAGAAGAAGAAGAAGAAGAAGAAGAAGAAGAAGAAGAAGAAGAACAACAACAACAACAACAACAACAGCAACAACAACATGGGGAACAAAATAAAGAACAAGGAGATAAAGATATAAAAAAATGAAAGGAAATAAAAGGCTTATAGAAGAAAGATAAGAAAAAAAAGCACATAAAAAGCTACGAACAGAAAGTGAATAATAATAATAATAATAATAATAATAATAATAATAATAATAATAATAAGAAGAAGAAGAAGAAGAGAAGAAGAGAAGCCGTTCTCCAAAGACCAACAACAACAAGATGGAAAACAAGATAAAAAACAAGGATATAAAGATATAAAGAATGAAATTAAGAATGCTTTAGAAGAAAAACGTGCATAAAGAAAAGTAACTAGAAGAAGAGAGAGAAGGAAAATCAGTGGAAATGCTTGAAGGGTTTTAAAGAAAAAGTAAAATGAGATAAAGAAGAAGAAATAAGTGAAGGGCAAAAGAAAATGCTACTAGAGCTAAAAGAGAAGAAGAAGAAGAAGAAGAAGAAGAAGAAGAAGAAGAAGAAGAAGAAGAAGAAGAAGAAGAAGAAAGAAGAAGAAGAAGAAGAAGAAGAAGAAGAAGAAGAAGAAGTAAGAACAGGTGTTTAAAGAAGAAGAAAAAGAAGAAGAAGAAAAAGAGAAGAAGAGAATATTGAGGAGGGAAATGATAGAAGAAGAAGAAGAAGAAGAAGAAGAAGAAGAAGAAGAAGAAGAAAAAGAAGAAGAAGAAGAGGTTGAGGAGAAATTATAGAAGAAGATGAAAAAAAAAAAGTCGAGAAGAACAAGAACAAGAACAAGAAAGAAGAAGAAGATGACGATGATGACGATGATGATGATGATGATGATGAAAAAATGCAATTAAAATTATTTCCCTTTGTTTCTTAATAGAATAACATATTGAAATATTCATGAATTTTCCTTGTTTGTTAATTCGTTACCCATAATTCTGGAATTTTATAATTTTACATGAAATGTTGGCGGGGAGCTCTGTTGATATTTTCTTCTCTTTCTGCGAATTTGAATTATGCTAAGCCTCCTCCCTCCAAAGAATCTGACATCCTAAATATTGGCATAAAATCGCGAAAAGTACAAATTCACAATGTTTTTTTTTCACACTCGATTTTATATACAAGTTTTTTTTTCTGTTACATTTTTCGGTTAGGGATTTTCAAAAGCTTATTCTTTTTTTTATTTTACAAAACCTTTATTCCAACGTCCATCACTCGGAGAGAGAGAGAGAGAGAGAGAGAGAGAGAGAGAGAGAGAGAGAGAGAGAGAGAGAGAGAGCACAAAAACTCCTACTATTATGAATTTTAGTTTTTAACTAAAAACTTTGATTTTCCTTTGAAATAAAGAATTTTAAAATGTAAAATTCATGCAAAAAAAAAAAAAAGAAAAAAGACTGAAATTGATACAAACTAATTAAAATACGGAAAAGGTAATAAAAAATAGTTTTAAACTAGACAAGTATATATAAAATATAGTTACCTATAATTTCTAGTTCTCCTGAAGAAGCTGTAGCTTGAACACTGAAACCATGGTAGAGAGAAAAACCTTTTCCATAACTATAAATGCTCTATATTTTACGAAATATATTGAGCACTTTTGGAAACACGTTTTTATGGAATGCAGGGGTTATTTTTGCTCACATCAGAAACTGTTATATTAAAGCAAACAATATGAAAGATCTATTTGAAAACGTCAACATGGAGGATATTCTCTCTTTTTTTATGGAAATAAAATTATACCATAGAATATAGACATGAAACAAATCAATACCATACAACATAATCCCCAATAATACTAACACATTGTTAAAACCAATTACTAAAATGTATAAATATAAATACATGATATGTGTCACTTTCTAACCGTTAGGCATGACATAACCCCAGACGCTTTGATATGCCGCTAAAATCAATAAACAAACAATACAATGAAACGTTGAAGCAACTTTTGATGAATATATATATATATATACATACATATATATATGTGTGTGTGTGTGTGTTTGTTGAAAAGTAGACAAACACGGGATGTTGTACTAGATGGATGTTTATTATAGATAATGATGTTGACGTTATGAAGTTTCGATCTATCAGATTTTACTCAAGACACGGGCTGAGTTCTTGTAATGAAATGTTAATTGTAGACCCGGCTTCTTTGATATTTCTCTACACCGAGGTAAAGCTGTTAAAAACTCAACAACAACAGGACATTTAATAAAAACAATGAAATAATAAATAAACATGTAATAAAATCCACTCTACCATTATCTAGTCCTATACTACTCACACCTCTCTCTCCACTAAAGCCGGCGTCTAGTGCCCACAGATAACCCCTTTCAACCCAAATCGGTAATTTTCACCTTTAGTTGGCTAAACTCCTAGCAATAAGGCAATTAGAGTAAGCTCCCTTGACCTTCATTTTAAAACAAGCCGGTAGCCATTTTGAATGTCTCCGTGCGAAATACACAAATCTTAGAAACTTTGCGAAATGTAACTATACATGTATATATACATAAATACATATATATACATGCATATATATACATATATGTATAGATTCATATAAATTATATATATATATATATATATATATATATATAGAGAGAGAGAGAGAGAGAGAGAGAGAGACAGAGAGACAGAGGGGGAGGGAGAGAGAGAGAGAGACAGAGAGAGAGAGATGAGAACAGGGAGTTAAATACATATTCAAGAATAATGGAAATAAATGTATATATTTATTCACTTAATATTTTTTTCATATTTTATGCCCATATATATATATATATATATATATATATATATATATATATATTGTGTGTGTGTGTGTGTGTATAAATATATATATATATATATATATATATATATATATATATATACAGACAGACAGACAGACAGACACACAATGAGAGAGAGAGACACAGAGAGATAGAGACAGAGACAGAAACAGAGACAGAGACATATAAAAATAGACAGAGAGAAATATACGTTTAAGAAAAAGGGAAATAAAATCCATGCTAATAAACAAGAAAAATAGAAATAAATAGATATATCGAAAAATAAATAATGAATGTATAAATATGCAATAAAAATCCCCAAATATTACCGGGATTTTTAAACATTCATTCATAAATAAAAACATAAAATAAAAAAAAGATAGACTCGTAATTCCATGAACAATGAATAAATAAATTTAATGAATTAATCCAAATAAAAAAAAAAACAAAAAAAAAAAACAAGTAAACACTACAAACACTTCATTCAAAAAATCGCCTATGGATGACCTGCGAATAAGTAAGGGACAATTTCCCTACTATGTTGAACGTGTGCAACTAAAGTTCATTTTTTTAGGCTGGAATAACTGAAACGGATAAAGCTTTGAAATAAATTCCTTCTTAATGGATAATAAATTTTGTTTATAAACATGTTTTACTATTTAACCCATGGATGGGACCCTAACAAGTACTACCACTCCGGGTCAGAGTGGACCAGGGAACAATGGGGATGAAGGGGTGCTCCACATACCCCAAACGCCCAGAACTGGAAACTGACCATCAGATAGTGTTTAACGTAATTCCCAGTACATAAAGGCCCTCAGCTACCGCCTTCTAGCACCATTAGGATAAAAAGGATTGGAACTTGCTGTAAGGGCAATAGAGTTGGGGCAATCATATAAGTGCTAGGGCTTGACGTAACCAGACGATTAATCGGAGGGGGGCACTCCGATCGCTCGTTTAGCCTAAGTAAAGGTCTAAGTGGAGTGTTGCATGTCATAGACTGCTTATCCACCTGGATTCCCTCCTTAAGCATCACGGGTCGCCACCTGCGCTCAACAGGTTGCCCCATTGTGGGAGTTTTATCCCTCTTTAGAGGTGCAGTCGGTGCATTCTAACGCCCCAGTCGATAGGGCAGAAACGTCTTAGGCATAGAATAAGTCAACAAGGGTTGACATGCCGTAGAATGTAACCAACCAAACCAACCTGCTATGGTCCCATCTATGGGTTAAATAGATTAAAAAAAGAGAATGAATAAAACTAAACGTCTTCAGCATAAAATAACCCAACTGTTGACATGCCGTAAAATCCAACCAACCAAACCAAACATTATTAATTGACCGCCTATTAATTGGTCGCATCTCCAAATACATACTGTGTGGTGAACAAGTAGAAGATACCCGACCGGTCGGGAGACAACGCCTGCGCTTTAAAATATGTCTGCAAGAAGGACATGAAGACATGCCACATCAACACCAACACATGGGAGGTTGGTGCAGAAACCCGAGCGGCCTGGCAACTCCTTGTCAAACACGGTACGAAAAGGAATGAAAAAGAGAGGAAAGAAGCCGCCACAGAAAAGAGAGCCAGAAGGAGGGAGAGACAACAGCAACTCCAGCAAGCATCACTGTTTGTTTGCAGTCACTGCACCAAAGATTGCCATTCAAAAATTGACCTGTTCAGCCACTCACGCAGATGCAGTTAAAAATGTTGACACTACGCCACCATCTTTGGCAGACGGAAGGGTTCCAACCTATTAATTCCTATTAATTGTGTAAGATGGGGACAACTGCAATGACAAAAGCCATTAGATGAATTCTTTTTCTTTTTTCAATTTCTCTTTAATTAAGACAAGGAATCATCATCAGTCCTGGTTTCGCCGATCCTTTGTGTCTACAAAGCGTAAATTATGTTTACAAAAATATCGTCTTTTATTATTTAAGTACCGGCATGTTTATTAAAATCCAATAATTTAGCCGAGTTAGTGTAGTGGATGGAGAGCTTTTGAAAACGGGCTTTTTGCAGGTGCGCTTATCTGAACATGCCTGATTAGGACTAAGATAATGAAAAGGTAGCAGAAGAGGAAGAATGAAGAAGAAGAAGAAGAAGAAGAAGAAGAAGAAGAGAAGAAATCTATAAAGAATCTTTTCTTTTTGTTTTACAACTGAATAAAGTATTAAAATATTCATTCAGTTTCTTGTTTATTTTAAATTCTTTTCCAATTTTAATCTTATTATATGATTATTAAAAAAAAACGATCATTAAAAAAAACGTCTTTTATTTCTTGAGTGCAGAAATATTCATTAGAATCAAATAATTTCGCTGCGTTGGGGGTAGGGCTTTTTTAAATTGCACTCTTTGCAGATAAACATTTCTAAACACGCT
>CM042166.1:64470135-64565147 GCA_023376005.1 Doryteuthis pealeii
GGAGGAGGAGATCAGGCAAACAATGGGATACTGACTGGCAAACTGAAGCTGGCTAGTGGACCAAATGTTACCACCAAAGCATTTTGGGGGAGGAAAACCACCATCATAATATATTACCAATTAACTCAACACGTAATATACCGGAATCTTCTGTGGAAACGTGATCTGGGTACTTATAACTGTCAGCAGTGATTTACGGTGTGGACGGAAATACATGCTCTAAAATTGTCGAAAAGGCCGTCGCTCAGCAAGACTTTGTCAGCCGCCACCAGTTATTCTATTTAAAGCTGTACAAAAGCTATGGTGGCGACCACTTGGAGCTTGCATCACCAGTCTGGAACCCTATCTCGCTCAGAAACATTAACCTCCTAGAAACTGTACAGAGACGTGCAACAAACGAATACCTCCATTAGGCATCTGCCATATTCTGAACGTCTTACTGCCCTGGAATGGAATTCGGTGAAACTTCGGCGTGGTAAACGCTCATAAGGTCATTAATCATCTTAACAACACAAACCATGAGCACCTTTTTGATCTCCAATGTTTCTAACATATGTGGGCAGTGCTACAGCGTGGGAGAATTTTGCCCTTTATCTCATCAGAAGAGATCAAAGATTCCTAAATGATCGATAATTTGTCTATAGACAATCCAAGCCTTTCCGTGTGCGTAATATGTTGTGGACTAGCCTAGGGTATACCTTGCGTAGAGAGTGAATACGCTGGTCAGGACTATTTATACACGTATATCTCCTTGTCAAAGACTCCCAGTGGCAATGTTAAAAAAAATCTGCGTCACCATTTGGTGAATGAACCATTGCTTTCCGTGTGTTTCTAGACCACCATTATAGTGGTAACAGTGGGAGGTGCTTGGTGTAATGGTTAGAGTTGTAGGAGATGACTCGTCGACCCGAGTTCAAATACTGGACAAGGCTGTTTACATTACACATAGCACTAATACCCTTGGGAAATGTATATGTCCAACTATTCTCCCTCAGTTATGGGTAAAGTAGAGGCAGGCTGAGTCTAAAAACCTTGGTAGGTAACCAGTCTAGGAGAGGAAAACCTGAATTCAACCTGTAACTATGCTTAAGAAATTGACCATGTGTCACATCCTGCTCGTGTGGATGGCTTGGTGATATATATTAGTGGTAACGAGTCTATTTGTAGAGACTCCCTATGCTAGTCAGCCCTGTCGGCTTGGTGACTTTATAATACATTTGACAGTGCAACATAGTGGTTTTGAGGTTGGGGAATGTAGAGCACCCTCATCACATTGCTCCATGGTCCATTCTAACCCGGAGTGGTAAGTATCGTGTTAGGGTCCCATCTATGGTTAAATAGAAAAATGTGTTTTAATAAAACAAATAAAGTATTCATTAAAGAATGAACTTATTTCAACTTTATTGCATTAAATGACCACTCGAGGTTGATATGCCGTAAAACAAAACAAAACAACAAAAATCCGATCAATCAGCTGTCTTGGCAATGGACTAGCACGAATATGATTATAAACCATTACACCACGCGTCTTCACGCCACCTAGTTTTACTAATGACACCGTGTTTAATGACAATAACATTTATACATGTGTTTGGAAACTTTTTCTTCAATATATCCGTTTTTGGAGGTTAGAGTCGTAGGAAATGGGACTCGTCGACCCGAGGCTGTTTGCAATGTCACTGGCGCTTAATACCTTGGGAAAGAATGAATCCAATTCCCCTCCATCTATGGGTAAATAGCAGGACAGACGGGCTTCTTTAACCAATGGCTTAGGTAACCAGTCTAGGAGAAGTAAAAAACCCTGAATTTCAACCCTGTTAAAAGCTCCGCTTCAGATATGTGACCTTTTCTATATAAAAAGTTTACACTTATTTTTAATTTTATTTTAAATCGGTTAATAAAATCATTCGTAGGATTGATTTTAATATGTTGGAGAATAAAACACTAATATTAGGGATCAGTAAATACCAAGTACAAGACCGCCCTCGGTGGCGGCAGGCTCTCTGTAGAGGAATATCTGAAGTCAACGCTGGCGCAACACCAATAGCAAGCTAGGAGGTCCAGAAGAAAGCAGCGGCAAAGCAGAGGCAACATCACATCTTCATGCGACATCTGCGGTCGATAATGTTTTTCGAACATCGGACTTTTACTGTCAAATGAGGCGCTATAATTTCAGGGGCACAAAAAACTATATTATAGTCTTCCGAGACTGAATATGCCAATAAAAAAGTATCCAAGTAATTATTTATTAACCCGGTTTTGTGAAAAAACCGTTTGAAAGTTTTATAACCATATATAATCGTAAACTTTATTCTTAATGACATTAGGCTTATAAAGTACTAATACAATGGTATTAATTGGTATAATAAAATCATTACAGGCTTGGTATAAATAAATATGGTAAATTAACGGTATAATAATAATCATTCATAGGATTCGAAGATCCGTGATGGCTCCCCGATTAACGAAACAAGAAAGTTTCTCCTCGAATCCGAAAAAGGATGTTCCCGAGCGAGAAGATCCTGAGTCCGACAAGAAATACAATGAAGAAGGCCGGAGGGCACATCGACCGAAACGTTGAACCAGATATCAATGAAGAATGGGGACAAGTAGTCCGAATAAACGCAAGATAATAGTAATACACAAAGCCTCATCTCAAACATTCAGAGAAATAGTATAGTAAAACTCATTGCTTAAATCCAATTGCGATGTATGTATCAAACATTTTCTGTTGATTATTGACATAAGCTTACAGTGAAACGATTCGAACAGAAACACTGTTTATAAGACGAAATTGTAAGCCACAACAACTCTCCATTATATATCTATCACATAGTCTGTATAACGTTCCTGTTTAGTTCGTATTTCAGCTTTTCTTACATATGTATGTCTGTGTATTAAATTAAATATATGTACAATACGTTAAAATGAACTCTTTTGTGGAGAAAATTTTTAAGGAAAAAACAAACTCACAGGATGTCATGAACAAATGAGGAAACCTTTATGTCGATACTTACGTATTTCATTTTTTTTAAGAGTTCCATTTGTTTCATGGATATCCTGTGTTTGTTTTCTTTAAACATTTTCTCCCACATACTGTCGATTAATTTCCTTATCGTACATCCATACCTTTTGTATAAGATGTTTTACTGTATAAAAAGTAGAATTGATCAGAAAATGATCTGCAATATGTTTGCATACAAATACAAAAGATTGGAGAATAGAAGAGAGCACTAATATATATGATTAAATTAATATACCATATTTTATGTAAACCTTTATTTCTTCATGAAAGATGAAATACATTACAAACTTTTAAAAAAAACTAATAATGGGCTGTTTTGAACGAGCGAGGATCTTTACTTGCAAGGATTTTCATAAGAGACCATCGTTAATAACTAACTTATATTCTATCAATATTTAATGAATTATTGATTAATAAATAAAATAATAATAAAACTTACTGCAATTTCTGAAGGGTACTGTGACAGGTCTCGGTTACAGACAGAATTACACAGAATCTCGGTTATAATAATATGTCTAATAAATTTATACAAAATTATGGATTTTCTTCATCATATATATCCGTTTTTTCTGTGAAAGGTTCGGGGAAGCGAACACGTTGGAACTCGAACGATAGAAAAATATAGAAGCAATATATCAATAGCACAATTTTGTTTTCACAAAATACAAGAACAAAACGAGTCACACCGTTACACCAGCTGACGTATTACAGCGCCACCTATTGGCGCTTTAATCAAAGATAATAATTTAGTGCCCCTAATATAAACTTTGGACAAGAAAAATTATTAAATTATGACGAAAAGGTATTTCGCAACTGATGACTATTCAATAATAACAACATCTATTGATGTTAAGTTGTCGGTTGACGAAAAGTTGCAAACGTACAACACTATCATAATGACCCCCAGAGACTGATAGACCCTGTAATGTTATCTAACGTACCAGGCCTGGTAACACGCCATTGAATACGAAGATAGGTTGCGTACCAAGCAATATCTATCATGTAAAGTTATAATATTATATATATATATTTTATATATATATTATATATATATATATAATTTATATATATATAGTATTTCTCATAAGTATTAAGGACAAGAGAACAATTTGTCTTCTTGTTGCTTAATGTATTTTAGATTTACCAAAAAGCGCAGCCAGTGTCATAATACCCCAAATAAATAAAAAATGCTGTAATTTATGTTAATAAACGAATTTGTTTATGAACAGAGATCAGTCAATTACATCTCGACGATAGCTCATCGGTAGAGCGTTCGACAGGATACCACAAGAGACCTGGTTTGAAATACCGGCCCGCTCCGCTAACTCAGCTCTAATGAGTAGCACAGGGAATCTGTGTGGTAAATTAATGGAGCTGATGGCAGGTGAGGCATTCAGTATTCCACTTCAGATGCTAGAAAATAATCTCCTTGGTCTACGCGCTAATTGAAAAAACCTTTTTTCAATTAGGCGCTAAACCAAGGAGATATTATATTAGCCCCTCTCTGCTTGTAAGGCTTGAATACTGACATTTGGCCACCTCAGCCAACCTATATATATATTAATATTATTATATATGTTGTGTGTGTGTGTGTGTGGTGTGTGTGTGTGTGTGTACGTGCATAATCAGGTGTAATGATTTTAGCAGGAAGGAATGAGAAATATCTTATAATTTTCAAACAGAAATTCTCAAGTTGAGAATTTTTCATTTAAAATTTTAAAATATTCTCTTTTCTTAAAAAGTCCCCGGTATGCATTAATTCCCAGTCACAAAACGGAAGACAATTTTCATAAAATTGTCTTTATTTAATATATATATATACTCTGAAAATAAGATTTTTAACAAATCGAAATTATTGCAATATCAGGCATATTAAAAAACTTTATTTGAACAACAGCTGTGTATTTTCATATTATCTACCCTATATACCTCTCGGATTCATTTCCTTAACTTTTAATACACACACACATATATATATATATAGTATATATAATATTAATATGTGTGTGTGTGTGTGTGTGTGTGTGTGTGTGTGTGTGTGTGGTGTTATGGGAGTGCAATTCATCGACCGAGTTTTTCAATCTATCCTTTTTCTGCAGTAAAATTAGTTTTGATAGATTACAAACATATCATCTTAATTCTTTCTCCATACAAATTCTCCGAATCAATTATATAATCAATATATTCCCTGTTCTTTTCTCTGGACATTATCTTCATTGTCCATTTTGCCGTTTATAGCATAAAAATCAAACTAAAAAACGTAGATGGTAAATGCAGTATATACTTCAATCGTTACGTTCGTTAATATCAAGCCCGTAAGCTTCTGGCTGCTTGGTGAAAATTAATATACAAATAAAGTGGGAAGTCCCAGTCTCCCTTTCAAACACTCTCTTAATATCACTTTGACGCCTCACAGAGAAACTAACATATATAAGGGATACTTTAATGAAGATATATATAGGGCGGGAATGTGAATAAAAGATGGTCAGTGTTGAATTTATTGCATATATATATATATATATATATATTAACATGGATTTTTCTCCCAAGATAACTCAATCCAGAAAGTAAGGAATATTTTGACAGGTATTTAGTGTTATTAAACTAATAGAAAAAAAGCCTTTAGAAAACAATAATTGACTCACTCTGCTTTAGTAAATATATATATAATATATATATATATATATATTAATATATTATATATATAATAGTTGTATCAGTACTTCATTATGCTTCACTATTTGGACCCAAAACAAAACGTTTAGAGAATAAGCAAGATGGAAGCTGCCAAGATGTTGCGTGCGATTTTTTAAAAATCTTGGAAACAACACCACAAAAGAAAAGTGTCTGTACGGCCACTTTCCCCTATCTAGCAAGGACGAATACTCATAAGTGACGTTCTCTTGTGGAAGCCAGCATATGGGAAACGCCAGCGTTGACTGACCAGAAAGGACTTACAATAACCCGCTCTGTGCGTAAATATGCATGCTGCGGGGAGGACCTGTCAGGTACATGAAATGATAGGGATGTTTGGTGAGAGATTGTCAATGGATATCCATGCTGCTAGCATAAAGGCTATAGATATGTATTAAAGTAAATGACCTTCAGCGAAAAAAAGTGAAAAACAGAAAAGTCACAATACTGACTTCGTTGAAAAACAAAAAAAAAAACAAGATGAAACAGAATCAAAAGAATTGGACACATGGCGCGACGGATATAAGGGTTGAGTTAATACAGTCTCAATGACAATCATAATGGAGGTTGCAGGTTCAATCCTGAATACAGGCGAAAATGTGAATATTTCTAAAACATTCCTAACACTTGTACCCAGGTCAGGTAAACGGAAAATGATACTTTGAGAAATGTATATATTATGAAACAAAAAACAAAACCAAAAATATTACTGATGCATTTACTGAATAAATACATTAAATTGAAATTGGTACATGGCAAATCGCCGTCTGGTGTCAAATGGAGTTCATATATTTTGCAGTAAACACGCAGCATACGGTCTTATAATATATATATAACATAAATATACATATACATACATACACATACATATATACATATCAATTTCAGAAATGCAAATATTTATTTATTTTACATATATTCAATTTCAAGAAAGCAATTCAGTCATAAGCTGTATATAGTAATTAAAAAATTAAAGGAATTATCCATAATTTAGATGAATCAGAGATCTATTTAATTCTCAAAATTCTAAATTCTGAAATAAGGGTTAGGGTTAGGGCTATGGTAGCAGTTTTTTATTATAACCTTATAATATGCTTCTATGGTAGGCCACATACTATAAAAGAAACATGATCACGTTCAAAAGGTAGGCACATACTATAATGGTACCACACTAAGTCTCTTATTACCAATGTTCAATTCGGCAGGTCCTTCGAAAGTCAACATTAATCTACCATGGAATTTCTTAAAATAACTTTGTCATTTTCAGTCTCTCTCTCTCTCTCTCTCTCTCTCTCTCTCTCCTCTCTCTCCTCTCTCTCTCTCTCTCTCTCTTGAGAAAAAAACAACTTTATGTTGCTTTGAATAAAAGCAATATCAATATACGCTTGGTAGTTGTAGTATCGTGAGGTGAAAAGATACACAGAAGAATGGGATGCTTAATATATTTATTAAGCACCAGCATCCGGTGCCTAACGGATACATAGAAAACACAGAACAAAATAAGTACACAATTAACAAGACAAAACTTACACTAAACAGAGGAGGGTCAATTCGGTAGAGCCAACGCAGCAAAGTCAGTCTGAATATTATTCAGCTAGTTACTCCACTTTTAAGCGTAGGCTATTTTATGGCAATGAGCCAGTCCATCAAGTAGAGTGCTGAAGGGGTTTTAGCTACACTATAGCAGTAGTAATCACGGTTCACCCCCCATGACCAACAGGTGGCCCTATCGGGAGATTCTACTTTTCTGCAGAAGTAAGTCAGTGTATTCTACAGCCCCAGACCTTAGCTCCCTAGTCCTGCATTTTTTTCTCGAAAAATTAACGTTATCTTGCTTTAAATAAAAGAAGTGAAATTGCTTGGTAATCGTTGCTTGGTTGGATTTTACGGCATGTCAATCCTTGTTTGGTTATTTAATGCCGAAGACGTTTTGTTTTACCAAACAAATTACTCCCAGGTCCACTCTGACCCAAAGTAATAGTACATATTAGGGCCCCATCTGTGGGTTAAACAAAAAGAATGATTTTTAAAAATGTGTTCAACAAAAATTGAAATGGTAAAACAAAACGTCTCATCTATAGAAAGCGATGTCAACATACGCATAAAGACAACATAGAGTGATATAGAATGATTATCGATCATATGGAAATCTGATCTTCGATAAGATAAAATAAAAAAATTCCTTCAAGCTGTAGCAGTATCAGTGCTAGTGTATGGCTGCACCAGTAGGACTAACGAAATACTTTTAAAAACTGAGATGGCAACTACATAATTATGCTGCATGGTGCTGTCTTAATCAAATCCTAGAAGTAACAACCCACAAATCAGATGTAGTGCCATTTACTTCTTCTATACTCTCTCTCACACACACACACACACACACACACACACACACACACAAAATATATATATATATATTATATATATATTATATAATATACTTGAATCAGAGGTCTATGGTCTATTTAATTTTAAAATATTCTAAAAATTCTGAAATAGTGTTAGGTTTAGGGATAGGGTTAAGATTAGCAGTTATTATTATAACCTTATAATGTGCTTTTTATGGTTGGCCACATACTATAAAGAGATACATGATTTCGTAGGCTACATACTATAATAGTACCCGAACTAAGTCCCTTATTACCAATGTTCAATTCGACAGGTCCTTCGAAAGTCAACATTAATCTACCATGGAATATCTTAAAATAACTTTGTCATTTTCAGTTTCTCTCTTGAAAAAAAACAAACTTTATGTTGCTTTAAATAAAAGCAATATCAATATTCGCTTGGTAGTTGTAGTATCGCGAGGTGAAAAGATACACAGAAGAATAGGGTGCTTAATATATTTATTAAGCTTAATATATTATTAAGCACCAGCATCCGGTGCCAAAGTCAGTGTATTCTACAGCCCCAGATCTTAGCTCCCCTAGTCCTGCATATTGATATATATATATATATATATATATATATATATATATATATATAAGTTAGAGTAACGTGGATATGGAGTCAATGGTGTTTGGTCACTGACAGTTTCCCGACTATGCGATTTTTCAACCCGAGTCTTGAACAATCGCAACGGCAAGAAACTGACTATAACTAGGCACCATTGACTCCGTATCCACAATATCCTAACTTAGATATAAATGCTCTATAAACTATATTAAACACTGATTACATATAAATATAGCAACGATATTTTCTCTCTCTCTCTCTCTCTCTCTCTCTCTCCCCTCTCTCTCTCTCTCTCTCTATATATATATACATATATATATATGTGTGTGTATGTGTGTGGTTGCGTGCGCACGCGCGCGTGTGTGTTTATGAAAAGGAAGGTGCCGGAATATTTTGTCGATATAAGGCGTGCTCCAATTACCACCATGGATTTATAGACTAGTCTAAGTCACGTGGTTTATTACTTCGCCAATCACCAACCATACTGCGTGGCTGATGCACTACTTAAACCCCCCACACTTGCCACAGTTCACTCATTGAGGAGGGACTTACAATACCAGACAATTACCAATACTCAGGACTCTTTACCAAGAATCAAATTCCACTGGACAAGCGCTAAAAAGGATGGCCCTTAAAAACTTAACAGGCTGCTTAACGGAGAATGCAAATAATCGAGCGTGCCGTAATTTTAACTGTCCATAAAAACAACAAATAAGTTGTAATCATGAATGAATATAAAAGTGCTCAATACGTTTGGAGAGTTGGTTTAGAAAACCGATATAGTCAGAGTAAGACCACCCGAGTTCCACGTTAGAAACGTCAGGGCTTTTTAATAGCAAAAGAAAGTATTTGCCTGATTTAACCTGACATGTCCTAAAGGGTTAATGATAAAATAAATGGAAAACAATATTAGAAAATATTTCTCATTCTCTCCCGCCCAAAAATAAGATTAATAAAAAATTAACAATATCGAGTATAATGAAATGATAAAAGAAATACGACGAATGAAATATCTATTTTAGTGGACCTTCACGTAATCTGGCAAGCGTTATGATCTCGAAGCTGAACAAAAATAGAAAAATATTAAAAAATAATCTTTTTTTTAAATAGTATCGAGTCGAAGGATATGACAAGAGAAATAATAGAAATAAAAATACGACGAATGATATATATATTCAAATGGACTTTTTTTTGATCTTCCCGTGATCTGCCAAGCGTCATGCTCTCAAAGCTGAACAAAAATTTAAAAAATGAAAAATAAAATAAGATTAATAAAGAAAAATAAAGAAGGATACGACAATAGAAATAAAAATACAACGAATGATATATCTATTTAAATTGACCTTTTTTTTAGAGTTCTTCTCGTTGTGTGGCAGACGTTATAATCTCAAAATTTAAAAAAAAAAAAAACAGTAAAATTATCGGACGTATAAAATCGATCTTCATTAAAAGAAGATAAAAAAAGGCGAGTCAAAATAGCGAAAAAGATGACCGTTTTTATTATGCTTATTGTTGCTTGATTTCTTCGGGATAAATGTGATATTTTGCAACTGTTCATGCCCCAATGATCCATCCAGCTCACGAAGGCGGTTTCTTTTCGCCTCGATGGTTTAAACCTTTTCAATAATGTTCGACTTCTGACGTTTCATTGAATAATATTCCCATCTTTTAGTCCACCGTTAATAATCAGACGATTAGTAATTCTCCTAGTGGTAAAGATCTCCTTTTATCACACTAGAAAAAACCTTTGAACAACGACCCATAATGAGAGCGCCTTGTCCATTCACTATAGGTGTTTACTTGCGGCCGTTAACTTGGGGGGAAAGAATGCTTACTGAGCTGATTTAGCAGACTATAAGTAATTGTCAGTGTGTCCCATTCCCATTGTGTGTCACGTCTGCGTCTGTGTATGTGTAAGTCTGTGTGTTTATGTGTGCTTATGTGTATATGTGTGTTTATGTGTGTTTATGTGTGTGTCTCTGTCTAACAGTGTCTTAGTATCATTCCAGGCTTGGCCTACCCTTATTTGTTTTATTATTAAGCAAATCCATGAGACAGACAATGATATGGCCTATCGGCTGGGACAGAAGGATACACCGCTGCACCACTACAGAGGGTTAAGCCCCCCCCCCCAAATAGAGTCCAATATTGGCCGTGGGTGTCAGAATCAAGAAAATCTTTGAAAATGACAATAAATTTGACCATTCTTCACAATTTACCGCTTGGCATAAAATAACTCTGAGTGGGTTGATGTGCCGTTAAATCCAATGAATCAAATCATTAACTACCACTATTTATTGCTGCCCAGTCGCCTGGGGTTGTAGAATACATTGATTGCACCCCTGCAGAGGGGTAACCCCGCCCCTGTTGGCCGGGTTTGCGATCCTTGATGTTTAACGAAGAATTTCCCAGTATTTATTGTCGGCCAGTTGACTGGGATGTACAATCCACCGACTGCACCTCTACAGAGGGGTAAAATCCTCCCCCCAATGGGATCAGCTGTGGTGACTCGTGATGCTGAAGGAAAGATTCCTAGCAACCTGAGCAAACCATGACATGCAACTCTTCACTTTGGTCCTTACTTACACTAGACGGACGATCGGACCAATCGACTTATCACATCAAGCCCTAGCACCTATATGATTGTCCTGACCATATTGCCCTCACGGCAATCAACTTTTTATCATAAATGTACTAGAAGTCGGTGACTGAGGGACTTAATGTCCTGAGTATGACTTAAACGGCATCTAATGGTAAAATTTCAACTTTAGAGCTCCGGGGAAGCTGGAGTATCCCTTCATCACCATTACGCCCAAGTTCCCTCTTGTCCGGAGTGGTAGTACCTATTAATGTAACTATAGGTTAAATAGGAAAAAATCAGTTTAAAACGCTTAAATTTAAAAGTATGGCCAGCGATTGGCCACATAATCTCGCCTCGTCTATAAATCTAGGCGGGGAACTAGAGCACACCTTAAATCATAAAAATCCAACACCGTGACTCGCCCAATACTGATTAAACTAGCACTTTCAAATCAAAAACCGGAAGAGCCCTTCTTTCTCATTTTTCTACTAATTCTCACGGTATCTACCGGAAAATGGATCAACACGATTTTGACACGTGTAAATCAGTCTTCCATGATATCGTACTCAAAAAACAGCTAGCTGTAATTTCTAACAGCCATTTTGATTACTACAGTAACCGTAGATAATTGTTAGGGTACTAAGATCAGTACACAATCCTGTCTTAAAATATCTACCCTTATGGCAAGCACCAACCTTTTTATCTTATGGGTGCTAGAAGACGGTGGCTGAAGGTCTTAGTGGCCTGAGTATTACGTCAAACTGCATCTAATGATGAGGTTCCAATTGTGAAGCTCTAGGGATTGTGGAGTATCCCTTCATCGCCATTACTCCCAGGTCCACTTTGACCCAGAGTGGTAGTACCTGTTAGTGTCCCATCTAGAAGCAAACACGCATCAAATAACGAAAAGCGTAATCCCACATAATTCCCCGTACCCAATAGTTTCCAGTCCCAAAATTTGAGAAAGTGTTATATACCTAACCTATGAACATTATTGTGTATGTCCCAATCCTCATAAATCCGGGAGTATTATGCTGACAGAGTAGTCTTATAACACTAATAGTAGTTTACCTTCTTCATACCGCTGACGAGTATTGTATTTGTTAATGTTATAAATATTCCATTTCATTTCCAACCTCCGTTTGGTTATTTCTCATTTACGTAGTAACCTTTGTTAGGTTACAACCGAACGTCTGCCCTTCACCTAGATAATTGTCTTTAGCATTATTCTAAAATGGAAATGCTAAAATTTTTATATTGTTTCATATATGTATTTGTCAAATTGCATTTATTCATTTTCAGGTTTACCTTTTCATGGTCATTTACCCTGCCCCTCCCCCCAAAAAAAATTCACCTGAAGGTACTGTTGCTTATCTGATACACAAATGCAAAATATACCGTATCCTCAACCTCAATTCTTTTTCAGGAACACCGATAGTAGTAAGATTGGGGTACTTACTACTCACATAAATCCCCAAATGGGTTAAATGGGCTCTTTAGCCTTGGTCAGCAACCCATAAAGTCAAGGAGAAGTCCGACACAGAACCTCTTCTGCCTTTCAAGGAACTGTTAGGGGAGTAAACCCCGAAAATAAATCAGGAGCTGGAGTCCCTAATGTGGTGTGACGCTGAAATCCAGTGCTATGACACTACCGTTGCCAAACTGCATTGATCCCTTACTTTTCCTTTATATCACAGCGGCAGTGTGGAGAGGGAGGGTTTGCTGCATGGACAACAGCTCGTCCTCCATATGAACCCGCCCAGGCTATGTAGTTCAAGTTAACAAAAAAACCTTGACACTCCTCCATCGTCTCTCGTAGACGGAAGGATGCCAACCAAAAAAACATGTTAACATATACTAAATTTGCTTTAGTCTAGACTAGTGAAAGGCGTTTTTTCTAACCGTTAAAGTTAATGCGCGGGTTTACACCGAAACGAACGCACGCTCAGACTCACCAACACTCTCATGTGAAACATGTGGACGTTTTCCTCATTGTTATCACAATTTTCAAGGAAGTATTTTGTTTCAGCTTTTAATTTTAATTGCTTGAATTTCATAGCAATGTAAGAATAGTGGGTATTAGTTTATAACCAACACTAAGTCCTTATAATACATTAGTGAATGCCTGGATACACTAGCACTGAACCTTTGGTAAGGAAAGACAAACAAGTAACTTGCAAGAACAATACTCATATGAATGTTTAAAATACATAACATGTAACAACAAAATAATATAATACATATGTCCTAAATAGGTTAATTGTATAATATGTTACCTAATCTAATACAGTGTATTGAAAGGGGCGCCAAATTTTGGATACAAAAGACTTATTGTGTCTTCCATTGTTTTGATGGCGAGGTGAAATAAATAGTTAGAAATTTGGAGATAAATTATCTATGAACCAAACTGGATAACATATCTTTTCTGCTCAGCATGCGAGAACTGAAACAGGTATCTCCTCGAAGACCAGGGACAAAAGAGGATATTAGAAGGGGCTGAATTGTCATGTGACCAATGGACACTGATGTGGGAAGCCACACTTATAATTCAAGAGAAGATTATTATATTTGTCTCCTTGGCTGATACCCAATCAGTATGTATTTTTTTTTTTTTTTTTTTTAGACATTTGCCGAAGTTCTTAAGATAAAACTGGTCAACAGATGCACACACAGATCCAACGACGTTTTGTCTATATTTTTATTCAAAACCATTTATCCCAGCGTTTCATAAATTTCGAACTATTCTAAGAGCGCGAATTTTCCATTCTAAACATTTGAAACAAACTAATCAACAAAAACTATTACAGTCTCCTTATTATTCTGTAATAAATTTTACTTTTCCTTATATCAACAAAAGCCCTGAAGAAGATCTACTAAAGAGATTCAAACACTGCAGCGTCGGCTGAATAAATATCACTCATTTTATTTGAACCTGTGTTTTTTCATAATTGTTCACTATATTACATACCGTCGGATTCACTTCCATTTTCTCTTCAACACACACACACACACACACACACACACACACACATATATATATATATATATATATATTATATATATATAATATATACTACAGTTACAATTAAATCCACCAAGCAAATAAGTAAACAATTTTATTTACTTCGGGATTTTTTCTTAAAACCGATTAAAAGTGCTCAATATAAAGAGCTAAACAAACGATTAAAATCGAAGTTTAAGTCTACGAACTTCAGTTTTCGCACTGCGAGAAACTTGAATTTCGCATTCGATTTTAATCGTTTTTTTAGCTCTTTATATTGAGCACTTTTTAATCGGTTTTAAGAAAAAATCCCGAAGTAAATAAAATTGTTTACTTATTTGCTCGGAGGATTTAATTGTAACTGTAGTATATATAATATATATATATATATATATATATATTATATATATGTGTGTGTGTGTGTGTGTGTGTGTGTGTGTGTGAAGAGAAAATGGAAGTGAATCCGACGGTATGTAATATAGTGAACAATTATGAAAAAACACAGGTTCAAATAAAATGAGTGATATTTATTCAGCCGACGCTGCAGTGTTTGAATCTCTTTAGTAGATCTTCTTCAGGGCTTTTGTTGATATAAGGAAAAGTAAAATTTATTACAGAATAATAAGGAGACTGTAATAGTTTTTGTTGATTAGTTTGTTTCAAATGTTTAGAATAGAAAATTCGCGCTCTTAGAATAGTTCGAAATTTATGAAACGCTGGGATAAATGGTTTTGAACAAAAATATAGACAAAACGTAGTTGGATCTGTGTGTGCATCTGTTGACCAGTTTTATCTTAAGAACTTCGGCAAATGTCTAAAAAAAAACAAAACAAAAATACATACTGATTGGGTATCAGCCAAGGAGACAAATATAATAATCTTCTCTTGAATTATAAGTGTGGCTTCCCACATCAGTGTCTATTGGTCACATGACAATTCAGCCCCTTCTAATATCCTCTTTTGTCCCTGGTCTTCGAGGAGATACCTGTTTCAGTTCTTGCATGCTGAGCAGAAAAGATATGTTATCCAGTTTGGTTCATAGATAATTTATCTCCAAATTTCTAACTATTTATTTCACCTCGCCATCAAAACAATGGAAGACACAATAAGTCTTTTGTATCCAAAATTTGGCGCCCCTTTCAATACACTGTATTAGATTAGGTAACATATTATACAATTAACCTATTTAGGACATATGTATTATATTATTTTGTTGTTACATGTTATGTATTTTAAACATTCATATGAGTATTGTTCTTGCAAGTTACTTGTTTGTCTTTCCTTACCAAAGGTTCAGTGCTAGTGTATCCAGGCATTCACTAATGTATTATAAGGACTTAGTGTTGGTTATAAACTAATACCCACTATTCTTACATTGCTATGAAATTCAAGCAATTAAAATTAAAAGCTGAAACAAAATACTTCCTTGAAAATTGTGATAACAATGAGGAAAACGTCCACATGTTTCACATGAGAGTGTTGGTGAGTCTGAGCGTGCGTTCGTTTCGGTGTAAACCCGCGCATTAACTTTAACGGTTAGAAAAAACGCCTTTCACTAATCTAGACTAAAGCAAATTTAGCATATGTTAACATGTTTTTTTGGTTGGCATCCTTCCGTCTACGAGAGACGATGGAGGAGTGTCAAGGTTTTTTTGTTAACTTGAACTACATAGCCTGGGCGGGTTCATATGGAGGACGAGCTGTTGTCCATGCAGCAAACCCTCCCTCTCCACACTGCCGCTGTGATATAAAGGAAAAGTATGGGATCAATGCAGTTTGGCAACGGTAGTGTCATAGCACTGGATTTCAGCGTCACACCACATTAGGGACTCCAGCTCCTGATTTATTTTCGGGGTTTACTCCCCTAACAGTTCCTTGAAAGGCAGAAGAGGTTCTGTGTCGGACTTCTCCTTGACTTTATGGGTTGCTGACCAAGGCTAAAGAGCCCATTTAACCCATTTGGGGATTTATGTGAGTAGTAAGTACCCCAATCTTACTACTATCGGTGTTCCTGAAAAAGAATTAAGGTTGGGGATATGGTATATTTTGCATTTGTGTATCAGATAAGCAACTTGCAAGGTTACTACGTAAATGAGAAATAACCAAACGGAGGTTGGAAATGAATTGGAATATTTATAACATTAACAAATACAATACTCGTCAGCGGTATGAAGAAGGTAAACTACTATTAGTGGTATAAGACTACTCTGTCAGCATAATACTCCCGGATTTATGAGGATTGGGACATACACAATAATGTTCATAGGTTAGGTATATAACACTTTCTCAAATTTTGGGACTGGAAACTATTGGGTACGGGGAATTATGTGGGATTACGCTTTTCGTTATTTGATGCGTGTTTGCTTCTAGATGGGACACTAACAGGTACTACCACTCTGGGTCAAAGTGGACCTGGGAGTAATGGCGATGAAGGGATACTCCACAATCCCTAGAGCTTCACAATTGGAACCTCATCATTAGATGCAGTTTGACGTAATACTCAGGCCACTAAGACCTTCAGCCACCGTCTTCTAGCACCCATAAGATAAAAAGGTTGGTGCTTGCCATAAGGGTAGATATTTTAAGACAGGATTGTGTACTGATCTTAGTACCCTAACAATTATCTACGGTTACTGTAGTAATCAAAATGGCTGTTAGAAATTACAGCTAGCTGTTTTTGAGTACGATATCATGGAAGACTGATTTACACGTGTCAAAATCGTGTTGATCCATTTTCCGGTAGATACCGTGAGAATTAGTAGAAAAATGAGAAAGAAGGGCTCTTCCGGTTTTTGATTTGAAAGTGCTAGTTTAATCAGTATTGGGCGAGTCACGGTGTTGGATTTTTATGATTTAAGGTGTGCTCTAGTTCCCCCCTAGATTTATAGACGAGGCGAGATTATGTGGTCTATTCTTTAGCCAATCGCTGGCCATACTTTTAAATTTAAGCGTTTTAAACTGATTTTTTCCTATTTAACCTATAGTTACATTAATAGGTACTACCACTCCGGACAAGAGTGAACTTGGGCGTAATGGTGATGAAGGGATACTCCAGCTTCCCCGGAGCTCTAAAGTTGAAATTTTACCATTAGATGCCGTTTAAGTCATACTCAGGACATTAAGTCCCTCAGTCACCGACTTCTAGTACATTTATGATAAAAAGTTGATTGCCGTGAGGGCAATATGGTCAGGACAATCATATAGGTGCTAGGGCTTGAAGTGATAAGTCGATTGGTCCGATCGTCCGTCTAGTGTAAGTAAGGACCAAAGTGAAGAGTTGCATGTCATGGTTTGCTCAGGTTGCTAGGAATCTTTCCTTCAGCATCACGAGTCACCACAGCTGATCCCATTGGGGGGAGGATTTTACCCCTCTGTAGAGGTGCAGTCGGTGGATTGTACATCCCAGTCAACTGGCCGACAATAAATACTGGGAAATTCTTCGTTAAACATCAAGGATCGCAAACCCGGCCAACAGGGGCGGGGTTACCCCTCTGCAGGGGTGCAATCAATGTATTCTACAACCCCAGGCGACTGGGCAGCAATAAATAGTGGTAGTTAATGATTTGATTCATTGGATTTAACGGCACATCAACCCACTCAGAGTTATTTTATGCCAAGCGGTAAATTGTGAAGAATGGTCAAATTTATTGTCATTTTCAAAGATTTTCTTGATTCTGACACCCACGGCCAATATTGGACTCTGTTGGGGGGGGGGGCTTACCCCTCTGTAGTGGTGCAGCGGTGTATCCTTCTGTCCCAGCCGATAGGCCATATCATTGTCTGTCTCATGGATTTGCTTAATAATAAAACAAATAAGGGTAGGCCAAGCCTGGAATGATACTAAGACACTGTTAGACAGAGACACACACATAAACACACATAAACACACATATACACATAAGCACACATAAACACACAGACTTACACATACACAGACGCAGACGTGACACACAATGGGAATGAGACACACTGACAATTACTTATAGTCTGCTGAATCAGCTCAGTAAGCATTCTTTCCCCCCAAGTTAACGGCCGCAAGTAAACACCTATAGTGAATGGACAAGGCGCTCTCATTATGGGTCGTTGTTCAAAGGTTTTTTCTAGTGTGATAAAAGGAGATCTTTACCACTAGGAGAATTACTAATCGTCTGATTATTAACGGTGGACTAAAAGATGGGAATATTATTCAATGAAACGTCAGAAGTCGAACATTATTGAAAAGGTTTAAACCATCGAGGCGAAAAGAAACCGCCTTCGTGAGCTGGATGGATCATTGGGGCATGAACGGTTGCAAAATATCACATTTATCCCGAAGAAATCAAGCAACAATAAGCATAATAAAAACGGTCATCTTTTTCGCTATTTTGACTCGCCTTTTTTTATCTTCTTTTAATGAAGATCGATTTTATACGTCCGATAATTTTACTGTTTTTTTTTTTTTAATTTTGAGATTATAACGTCTGCCACACAACGAGAAGAACTCTAAAAAAAAAGGTCAATTTAAATAGATATATCATTCGTTGTATTTTTATTTCTATTGTCGTATCCTTCTTTATTTTTCTTTATTAATCTTATTTTATTTTTCATTTTTTAAATTTTTGTTCAGCTTTGAGAGCATGACGCTTGGCAGATCACGGGAAGATCAAAAAAAGGTCCATTTGAATATATATATCATTCGTCGTATTTTTATTTCTATTATTTCTCTTGTCATATCCTTCGACTCGATACTATTTTTAAAAAAAAATTATTTTTTAATATTTTTCTATTTTTGTTCAGCTTCGAGATCATAACGCTTGCCAGATTACGTGAAGGTCCACTAAAATAGATATTTCATTCGTCGTATTTCTTTTATCATTTCATTATACTCGATATTGTTAATTTTTTATTAATCTTATTTTTGGGCGGGGAGAGAATGAGAAAATATTTTCTAATATTGTTTTCCATTTATTTTATCATTAACCCTTTTAGGACATGTCAGGTTAAATCAGGCAAATACTTTCTTTTGCTATTAAAAAGCCCTGACGTTTCTAACGGTGGAACTCGGGTGGTCTTACTCTGACTATATCGGTTTTCTAAACCAACTCTCCAAACGTATTGAGCACTTTTATATTCATTCATGATTACAACTTATTTGGTTGTTTTTATGGACAGTTAAAATTACGGCACGCTCGATTATTTGCATTCTCCGTTAAGCAGCCTGTTAAGTTTTTAAGGGCCATCCTTTTTAGCGCTTGTCCAGTGGAATTTGATTCTTGGTAAAGAGTCCTGAGTATTGGTAATTGTCTGGTATTGTAAGTCCCTCCTCAATGAGTGAACTGTGGCAAGTGTGGGGGTTTAAGTAGTGCATCAGCCACGCAGTATGGTTGGTGATTGGCGAAGTAATAAACCACGTGACTTAGACTAGTCTATAAATCCATGGTGGTAATTGGAGCACGCCTTATATCGACAAAATATTCCGGCACCTTCCTTTTCATAAACACACACGCGCGCGTGCGCACGCAACCACACACACACACACATATATATATATATATATATATGTATATATATATATATAGAGAGAGAGAGAGAGGGGAGAGAGAGAGAGAGAGAGAGAGAGAGAAAATATCGTTGCTATATTTATATGTAATCAGTGTTTAATATAGTTTATAGAGCATTTATATCTAAGTTAGGATATTGTGGATACGGAGTCAATGGTGCCTAGTTATAGTCAGTTTCTTGCCGTTGCGATTGTTCAAGACTCGGTTTGAAAAATCGCATAGTCGGGAAACTGTCAGTGGCCAAACACCATTGACTCCATATCCACGTTTCTCTAACTTATATATATATATATATATATATATATATATATATATATATATCAATATGCAGGACTAGGGGAGCTAAGATCTGGGGCTGTAGAATACACTGACTTTGGCACCGGATGCTGGTGCTTAATAAATATATTAAGCTTAATAAATATATTAAGCACCCTATTCTTCTGTGTATCTTTTCACCTCGCGATACTACAACTACCAAGCGAATATTGATATTGCTTTTATTTAAAGCAACATAAAGTTGTTGTTTTTTTCAAGAGAGAAACTGAAAATGACAAAGTTATTTTAAGATATTCCATGGTAGATTAATGTTGACTTTCGAAGGACCTGTCGAATTGAACATTGGTAATAAGGGACTTAGTTCGGTACTATTATAGTATGTGGCCTACGAAATCATGTATCTCTTATAGTATGTGGCCAACCATAAAAAGCACATTATAAGGTTATAATAATAACTGCTAATCTTAACCTAACCCTAAACCTAACCTATTTCAGAATTTTAGAATATTTTAGAATTAAATAGACCATAGACCTCTGATTCATGTATATATATATATATATATATATATATATATATATATTGTGTGTGTGTGTGTGTGTGTGTGTGTGTGTGTGAGAGAGTGATAGGAAGTAAATGGCACTACATCTGATTTTGTGGGTTGTTACTTCTAGGATTTGATTAAGACAGCACCATGCAGCATAATTATGTAGTTGCCATCTCAGTTTTTTAAAAGTATTTCGTTAGTCCTACTGGTGCAGCCATACACTAGCACTGATACTGCTACAGCTTGAAGGAATTTTTTATTTTATCTTATCGAAGATCAGATTTCCATATGATCGATAATCATTCTATATCACTCTATGTTGTCTTTATGCGTATGTTGACATCGCTTTCTATAGATGAGACGTTTTGTTTTACCATTTCAATTTTTGTTGAACACATTTTTAAAAATCATTCTTTTTGTTTAACCCACAGATGGGGCCCTAATATGTACTATTACTTTGGGTCAGAGTGGACCTGGGAGTAATTTGTTTGGTAAAACAAAACGTCTTCGGCATTAAATAACCAAACAAGGATTGACATGCCGTAAAATCCAACCAAGCAACGATTACCAAGCAATTTCACTGCTTTTATTTAAAGCAAGATAACGTTAATTTTTCGAGAAAAAAATGCAGGACTAGGGGAGCTAAGGTCTGGGGCTGTAGAATACACTGACTTTACTTCTGCAGAAAAGTAGAATCTCCCGATAGGACCACCTGTTGGTCATGGGGGGTGAACCGTGATTACTACTGCTATAGTGTAGCTAACACCCCTTCAGCACTCTACTTGATGGACTGGCTCATTGCCATAAAATAGCCTACGCTTAAAGTGGAGTAACTAGCTGAATAATATTCAGACTGACTTTGCTGCGTTGGCTCTACCGAATTGACCCTCCTCTGTTTAGTGTAAGTTTTGTCTTGTTAATTGTTTGTACTTATTTGTTCTGTGTTTTCTATGTATCCGTTAGGCACCGGATGCTGGTGCTTAATAAATATATTAAGCATCCCATTCTTCTGTGTATCTTTTCACCTCACGATACCACAACTACCAAGCGTATATTGATATTGCTTTTATTCAA
Source organism: Doryteuthis pealeii (assembly GCA_023376005.1). Taxonomy (NCBI): domain Eukaryota; kingdom Metazoa; phylum Mollusca; class Cephalopoda; order Myopsida; family Loliginidae; genus Doryteuthis; species Doryteuthis pealeii. The sequence continues at coordinate 64,491,827 of CM042166.1, forward strand.
AGCAACATAAAGTTGTTTTTTTCTCAAGAGAGAGAGAGAGAGAGAGAGAGAGAGAGAGAGAGAGAGAGAGAGAGAGAGAGAGAGAGAGACTGAAAATGACAAAGTTATTTTAAGAAATTCCATGGTAGATTAATGTTGACTTTCGAAGGACCTGCCGAATTGAACATTGGTAATAAGAGACTTAGTGTGGTACCATTATAGTATGTGGCCTACCTTTTGAACGTGATCATGTTTCTTTTATAGTATGTGGCCTACCATAGAAAGCATATTATAAGGTTATAATAAAAACTGCTAACCATAGCCCTAACCCTAACCCTATTTCAGAATTTAGAATATTTGAGAATTAAATAGATCTCTGATTCATCTAAATTATGGATAAATTCCTTTTAATTATTTTTAATTACTATATACAGCTTATGACTGAATTGCATTTCTTGAAATTGAATATATGTTAAAAATAAATAAATATTGCATTTCTTGAAATTGATATGTATATATGTATGCGTATGTATGTATATGTATATTTATGTATATATATATATAAGACCATATGCTGCGTGTTTACTGCAAATTATATGAACTCCATTTGACACCAGACGGCGATTGCCATTGTACCAATTTCAATTTAAGATGTATTTATTCAGTAAATGCATCAGTAATATTTTTGGTTTGGTTTATTTGTTTCATAATATATACATTTCTCAAAGTATCATTTCCGTTAACCCTGACTGGGTACAAGTGTTAAGGAATGTTTAGAAATATTCACTATTTTCGCCTGTATTCAGGATTGAACCTGCAACCTCCATATGATTGTCATTGAGAACTGTATTAACTCAACCCTTATATCCGTCGCGCCATGTGTCCAATTCTTTTGATTCTGTTTCATCTTGTTTTTTTTTTGTTTTTCAACGAAGTCAGTATTGTGACTTTTCTGTTTTTCACTTTTTTTCTCTGAAGAGTCATTTACTTTAATACATATCTATAGCCTGTTATGCTAGCAGCATGGATATCCATGACAATCTCTCACCAAACATCCCTATCATTCATTGTACCTGACAGGTCCTCCCCGCAGCATGCAGTATACGCACAGAGCGGGTTATTGTAAGTCCTTTCTGGTCAGTCAACGCTGGCGTTCCCATATGCTGGCTTCCACAAGAGAACGTCACTTATGAGTTCGTCCTTGCTTGAGATAGGGGAAAGTGGCCGTACAGACACTTTCTTTTGTGGTGTTGTTTCCAAGATTTAAAAAAATCGCACGCAACATTCTTGGGCAGCTTCCATCTTGCTTATTCTCTAAACGTTTTGTTTGGGTCCAAATAGTGAAGCCATAATGAAGTACTGATACAACTATATATATATATATATATATATATATATATATATATATATATATATATTATACTAAAGCAGAGTGAGTCAATTATTGTTTTCTAAAGGCTTTTTTTCTATTTAGTTTAATAACACTAAATACCTGTCAAAATATTCCTTACTACTGGGATTGAGTTATCTGGGGAGAAAATCCATGTTAATTGGATCTAAATAGTTGTAATTTGCAATAAATTCAAACACTGACCAATCTTTTATTCACATTTCCCACTCTCTATATATATCTTCATTAAGTACTCCTTATATATGTTAGTTTCTCTGTGAGGGTAAAGTGATATTAGAGAGTGTGAAAGGGAGACTGGACTTGTATATTAATTTTCACCAGCAGCCAGAAGCTAAAGGCTGATATTATCGACGTAAGTTGAAGTATTACTGCATTACCATCTACGTTTTTTAGTTTGATTTTATGCATATAAACGCAATGACAATGAAGATATGTCAGAGAAAAGAACGGGAATATATTTGATTTATAATGATGAGAATTTGTATGGAGAAAGAATTAAAGATTGATATGTTGTATCTATTCAAAACTAATTTACTGCAGAAAAAGGATAGATTGAAAAACTCGGTCGTGAAATTGCACTCCCATACACACACACACACACACACACACACACACACACACACACATATATATATATAATATATATTATATATATATATATTATGTATTAAAAGTAAGGAAATGAATCCGAGAGTATATTAGGGTAAGATAATATGAAAATCACACAGCTGTTGTTCAAATAAAGTTTTTTATTATGCTGATATTGCAATATTTCGATTTGTTAAAAATCTTTTTCAGAGTATATTATATAAATAAAAAGACAATTTTATGAAAATTGTCTCCGTTTTGTGATGGGATTAATTCATACCGGACTTTTAAGAAAAAGAGAATATTTTAAATTTTAAATGAAAATTCTCATCTGAGAATTTCTGTTTGAAATTTAAGATATTTCTCTTCCTTGCTAAAATCCATTACACCTGATTATGCACGTACACACACACACACACACACACACACACACACACACATATATATATATATATATATATATATATAGTTGGCTGGGTGGCCAAATGTCAGTATCAGCCTTACAGCGAGAGGGGCTATATAATAATCTCCTTGGTCTAGCGCTAATGAAAAAAAGGATTTTTTCAATAGCGCTAGACCAAGGAGATTATTTTAGCATCTGAAGTGGAATGCCTCACCTGCCATCAGCTCCTTAATTTACCACACAGATCCCTGTGCTACTCATAAGCTGAGTTGGCGAGGGCCGGTATCAAACCAGGTCTCTTGTGGTTCCTAGTCGAACGCTCTACCGACTGAGCTATCGTGGTATGTAATTTGCTGATCTCTGTCATAAAGAAATCGTTTATTAACATATCTAAGCATTTTTATTTATTTGGGGTATATGACACTGCTGCTTTTTGGTAAATCTAAAATACATTAAGCAACAAGAAGCAAATTGTTTTCTTGCCTAAATACTTATGAGAAATACTATATATATATATATATAATATATATATATATATATATATATATATATATATATATAATAACTTCTACATGATAGATATTGCTTGGTACGCACCTATTTCGTTTCAATGGCGTTACCCGAGGCCTGAGTACGTAGATAACATTAAGGGTCTATCAGTCCTCTTGGGGGTCATATGATAGTGTTGTCGTGCACTTTCGTCAACCGACAATTTAACATCAAATAGATGTTGTTTTATGATAGTCATCAGTGCGAAATACCTTTTCGTCATATTAATAATTTTTCTTGTCCAAAGTTTATATTACGGGCACTAAATTAATATCTGATAAAGACGCCAATAGGTGGCGCTGTAATACGTCACTGAGTGTAACGTGCTGACTCGTTTTGTTCTTGTTTTGTGGAAAACAAAATTGCTGCTATTGATATATTGCTCTATATTTTTCTATCGTCTGGAGTTCCTAACGTGTTCGCATTTCCCCGAACCTTTCACAGAAAAACGGATATATCATGAAGAAGTATCCATAATTTGTATAAATTTTAGACATATTTTATTATAACCGAGATTCTGTGTATGTCTGTCTGTAACCGAGACTTCGTCACAGTACCCTCAGAAATTGCGTAAGTTTATTAATGAGTATTTATCTATTATCAAAATCATTAATATATAGAATAGAATAAATGTTAGTTATTAACGAGGTCTCTATGAAAATCTGAGAAAGATCCGCTTCAAAACAGCCCATGGTATTAGTGCTTTTAAAAGCCTGTAATGTATTTCATCTGTCATGAAGAAATAAAGGTTTACATAAAATATGGTTATATAATTTAATCTAATATTAGTGTTTTATTCTCCAATCTTTTGTATTTGTATGCAAACATATGTGCAGATCGTTTTCTGATCAATTCTACTTTATACAGTAAACATCTTATACAAAAGAGTATGGATGTACGATAAGGAAATTAATCCGACAGTATGTGGAGAAAATGTTTAAAGAAAACAAACACAGGATATCATGAACAATGGAAACTCTTTAAAAAAATGAAATACTTAAGTATCGACATAAAGGGTTTCCATTGTTCATGACATCCTGTGTTTGTTTTCTTAAAAATTTTCTCCACAAAAGAGTATACATTTAAGTATGTACATATATTTAATTATACACAGGCACATACATATGTGAGAAAAGCTGAAATACGAACTAAACAGGACGTACACAGATATGTATAGATATATATGAGAGTTGTTGTGGCTTACAATTTCGTCTTATAAACAGTGTTTCTGTTCATCGTTCACTGTAAGCTTTATGTTCAATTAATCAACAGAAAATGTTGTACATACATCAGCACATTGGATTTAAGCAATGAGTTTTATATACTATTTCTCTGAATGTTTGAGATGAGGCTTGATGATTACTATTATCTGCGTTATTCGGACTATTGTCCCCATCTTCATTGATATGTTCAACGTTTCGGTCGATGTGCCCTCCGGCCTTCTTCAGGTATTTCTTGTCGGACTCAGGATCTTCTCGGACTCGGGAACCATCTTTTCGGACTCGGGAACCTTCTTTTTGGATTCGGGAACTTTCGTGTCGTAATCGGGAGCCATCACGGATCTTCGAATCCTATGAATGATTTTATTATACCGATTAATACCATTTTATTATACCAAGCCTGTAATGATTTTATTATACCAATTAATACCATTGTATTAGTGCTTTTATAAGCCTGTAATGCCATTAAGAAATAAAGCTTTACATTATATATGGTTATAAAACTTTCAAACGGTTTTTTCACAAAACCGGGTTTAATAAATAATTACTTGGTACTTTTTTTTATTGGCATATCAGTCTCGGAAGACTATAATATAGTTTTTGTGCCCCTGAAATTATAGCGCCTCATTTGACAGTAAAGTCCGATGTTCGAAAAACATTATCGACCGCAGATGTCGCATGAAGATGTTGATGTGCCGGTGCTTTGTTGCCGCTGCTTTCTTCTGGACCTCCTAGCTTTATGGTGTTGCGCCAGGTTGACTTCAGATATGAACAGTCCTCTACAGAGAGCCTGCCGCCACCGAGGGCGGTCTTGGTACTTGGTATTACTGATCCCTAATATTAGTGTTTTATTCTCCAACATATTAAAATCAATCCTACGAATGATTTTATTAAACCGATTAAAATAAAATTAAAATAAGTGTAAACTTTTTATATAGAAAAGGTCAATTTCTGAAGCGGAGTTTAACAGGGTTGAATTCAGGGTTTTACTTCTCCTAGACTGGTTACCTAGCCATGGTTAAAGAGCCCGGTCTGTCCTGCTATTTACCCATAGCTGGAGGGAGAATCGGATTCATATCTTTCCCAAGGGTATTAGCGCCATGTGACATGCAAACAGCCTCGGGTCAACGAGTCTATTTCCTACGACTCTAACCTCCAAAAACGGATATATGAAGAAAAAGTTTCCAAAACATGTATAAATGTTATTGTCATAAAACACGGTGTCATTAGTAAAACTAGGTGGCGTGAAGACGCGTGGTGTAATGGTTATAATCATATTCGTGCTAGTCATTGCCAAGACCAGCTGATTGATCGGATTGGTTTGTTTGTTTTGTTTTGTTTTACGGCATATCAACCTCGGTGGGTCATTTAATGCCAATAAAGTTTTGAAATAAAGTCATTCTTAATGAATACTTTATTTGGTTTATAAACACATTTTTCTATTTAACCCATAGATGGGACCCTAACAGGTACTACCACTCCGGGTTAGAATGGACCATGGAGCAATGGTGATGAAGGGGTGCTCTACATTCCCCAAACCTCCAAAACCACTATAGAGGTGCAGTCGACGTATTATAAAGTCACAGCCGACAGGGCTGACTAGCATAGGGTCTCTACAAATAGACTGTTACCACTATATATATTCACCAAGCCATCCACACGAGCAGGATGTGACACATGGTCAATTTCTTAAGCATAGTTTAACAGGTTTGAATTCAGAATTTTTCCCTCTCCTAGACTGGTTACCTAACCAAGGTTTTAGACTCAGCCTGCCCTACTATTTACCCATAACTGGAGGGAGAATAGTTGGATTCATACATTTCCCAAGGGTATTAGTGCTATGTGTAATGTAAACAGCCTTGTCCAGTATTTGAACTCGGGTCGACGAGTCCATTTCCTACAACTCTAACCATTATACCAAGCACCTCCCACTGTTACCACTATAATGATGGTCTACAAAGACACGAAAGCAATGGTTCATTCACCAAATGGTGACGCAGATTTTTTTTTAACATTGCCACTGGAGTCTGACAAGGAGATATACGTGTATAAATAGTCCTGGACCAGCGTATTCACTCTCTACGCAAGGTACCCTAGGCTAGTCCACAACATATACGCACAGGAAAGGCTTGGATTGCTATAGACAAATTATCGATCATTAGGAAATCTGATCTCTCTGATGAGATAAAGCGAAAATTCTCCCACGCTGTAGCACTGCCCACATGTGTTAGAAACATGGAGATCAAAAAGGTGCTCATGGTTGATGTTGTTAAGATGATTAATGACCTTACGAGCATTTACCACGCCGAAGTTTCACCGAATCCATTCCAGGGCAGCAAGACGTTCAGAATATGGCAGATGTCTGATGGAGGGTATTCGTTTGGTTGCACGTCTCTGTACAGTTTCTAGGAGGTTAATGTTCTGAGCGAGATAGGGGTTCCAGACTGGTGATGCAAGCTCCAAGTGTGGCCGCACCATAGCTTTGTACAGCTTTAAATAGATAACCGGTGAGCGGCTGACAAAAGTCTTGCTGAGCGACGGCCTTTTTGACAATTTTAGAGATGTATTTCGTCCAACGTAAATCACTGCTGACAGTAATACCCAGATCACGTTCACAAGAAGATTCCGTGATATTAGTGTTGTGGAGGTAATATATGTATGATGGGTTTTTCCTCCCAAAATGCATGGTGGTACATTTGTCCACAGCCAGCTTCAGTTGCCAGTCAGTGATCCATTGTTGCACTGTGTCCAGGTATGACTGCAATAAAGATCTGCAGCGTTCAGGTTCTGTCTTTTTTTATCTCAAGGTACAGATTGATGTCGTCGGCATATTTCAGTACTATGGTATTTCTTAAGTTAACATCTATATCATTGATATATACAACAAACAAAAGGGGCCAAGAACAAATCTCTGTGGTACCCCAGATGACATCTCATATGGTGAGGAGTGTTACCCAAGAACTGTAACTACCTCTATCCGGTTGAGAATGAAGGACTTTAACCAATTAAAAAGATCATCATTCACACCCATTGCAAAGAGTTTTACCAAAAGTCTTTTGTGCGACACAGAGTTGAAGGCCTTAGCAAAGTTAAGGTAGACAACGTCTACCCGTGAGCCGCCATCAGTGATCCGGGTGATGTCTTCTGTGAACTCCACAAGTTGATCACAACAGCTAGAGTTTGTGATAAATCCAAATTGTGATGGTCGGATAAGACAGTGAAAGTTCCAGAAATTCCAAAGTCATTCTTACAAGTTGCATTGCTAAGCATCATCTTAGCAATGCAACTTGTAAGAAGGACTGGACGATAATTAACAGGTGATGTGCGCTCGCCCTTTTTGAACAGTGCAATTACAATAGCAGTTTTCCACTGTTCTTGGATAGCACCAATCTTTAAGCAAAATTGGAAAAAATAGCTAGCTGGTGCAGAAGGAAGTACCCGCCACGTTTGAGAAGCAGGTATTTCACACCATCAAAACCAGGAGAAGCATGGTTGCGTTTTGTATTAGTACAAACAAATCTATTGATTTATTTAAATTTTAATGTCTTATTTATATTTTATTTATTCATCTTTCTTTCTCTGATACAAATGCAGAACAGCGCGCAAGAAATAATATCATTAAAATCGCATTTTATGTGTAAATTGCATTAGATTACGGAAACTCCGGGAGTAACCTTTACGGAAGCTGTGTCAAAGGTTTCGTGTATTTCTGTAAAATGTAATCACGGTAAATCACGATATTTTAAATATAAAGTTAATATTCTTCAAAACCAAAGATACTAATCATTTCTTATTTCTAGTAGGATATTATTCAATCAAAACGGATATTATTAGGTATTATTGAGGGCTGTGTAGTACCACTTCATCAACATTACTCCCAGGTCCACTCTGACCTGGATTGGTAGTGTTGGGTTGTTTTCCCTTTTGCCTGGAAGAGTTATCTTCCCTCTGTGTTCCCGTTTTTGACCAGCAGGGGGTTTTGGTATTTAAGCGCCTGTTATGAACTCTCGTCCTTTTTTTCTTCTTCTGCGGCACCTCAGCACATGGGTTAGACTTTTATGTCAACACCCTTCTCGTGTGGGGGCTTCTGCCGCCAACGCAACACTAGTAAGTAACTTTAGTCGATGGACTCTCCATAGCTGTCCATAACTTTGTATCTTATTCCTTTTTTTATATCTTCTTTGTATTTCCGTTATATGTATCATCTTCATGTGCTTATATCAAAGTCCATGTTATGTTTAACACCCTTGTTGGAGTTGTTTGTTTCAACCAATTATAATTTATATTATAACTTTGAACCTTACAGTTTGTATCTGTTAGGGTCCCATCTCTGGTTAAATTAAGTACCGACAATTATGAAGTCATAGACGATTTTTACAAAATCAAATCAACACCAAAATTGAAAAAAAAATTTAAACTCATGAAAAACAATTGGTCTAGGAGGGAAAAAACCCTGGGAATTCAAACCAGCTGTACTATGCTTAAAAATTGACTTCGTATCACATCATGTTCGTGGCGGATAAACACATACAGTTTATCCGGTGTTATGATTTTCCCGTCGTTGCCGCAGTGATGGATGTTACACAAGGTCGGTTTAACGAGGGCCCCCTTTCAAGAAGTGATCCTCTTGGTTGAGCAAAGGCAAAAAGGTTGCGTACCTTTTTTTATGGGTGATACTGTTTCTTGATAAACTGCCCTGTCATAGGTATATCAAGATATGTGAGTGAGGGAACGAATACGAAGCGAACCATATACCTACGATTAACTTACATGCCCAGGCAATAGTACCTGTGATCTAAAGGTCTTCTTAATTTTTTTAATAATTGCAACAGATCACTAAGTAGGAATGAGCCTTTTCTTGTGGTGACCACCCCAAGCGGAGATTTAAGAGGTTTGAATTCAGAGTTTTCCTTCTCCTAGACTGGTTACCTAACCAAGGTTAAAAAGCACAGTCTGCCCTACTGCCATAGCTGGAGGAACAATAATTGGATTCATACCTTTCCAAATGGTTTTAGTGCTACGTGAAATGTAGCTACGTCCAGCATTTGAACTCGGCTCAACGAGTCCATTTCCTGCGACTCAAACCAGTAGACAATGTGCCTCCCTCTCGTGTACAAGTGGTTACATTGTCATAAGCTGGTGGAGTGGCCTATAGTTGGTATCAGCCAGCAGCAAGGGTGTCTATCCCCTTTTCGCTAGCGAAGATTGTTTTTGTTGAGGTGGAGTACCACACCTACCGGCAGCTCTCCCCTTTACCGCACAGATCAGATTACCCAATCTGTGCTACTCATACGCTGAGATGGCGGCGACCGACATCGAACCCGGAACCTCACCATTCGTAGGCAGGTACTCTACCGACTATGCTAAACTCGACTCTAAACATGGACATAAATTTGGGAAATCCTAAGAATATTTGATAATTCTTTGAAGAACTGCTACAGCAAGAAATATTTTATAACATTTGCTTTTAAAAACATATATATATATATATATATATATATATATATATATATATATATATAAAGGGCAGTTGGTGTATACGTATGTATGTATATTGTTTCTTTGAAATTTTTAGATGAGGCATGATTATTAGTATTATTTGGATTATTCGGATTATTGTCCTCATCTTTATTGTTATCTGTAGAGCGTTTCAACCAATGTGCCATCCGACCTTCTTCAGGTATTTCTTGTCGAACTCGGGAATCTTCTCGAAATCGCAAACCTTCTTGTTGTAATCGTGAGCCATCACGAAATGTTGAACCCAACTCTTTATTCAGGTGTTGCGCTGTGTTAATTATTATTCTATGTTACTGTTGCCCCTGACCAGGATTGAACCTCCAGCCTAGAGATAACTGTCACTTAGAACTGTCTTAACCCAACGCCTTTATCCAGTTCTAAGTGACAGTTATCTCTAGGCTGCTGGTTCAATCCTGGTCAGGGGCAGTAGTAACATGGAATAATAATTAACACAGCCTGTACCTATGGTTAGTGGAATGAGAACAGGATACCCCCGTGGACTGAATAAAGGGTTACGTTCAAAGTTTCGTATGGTCTTGATTACGAAAAGAAGGTTCCCAATTATGTTTGAATGTTCGGATGAAACTACGAAAATAAAACAATTAACAACAAAGTAGATATATTCACTATCACCAGAGCTTGCTTTTTGTGTAAAAATAATGAAGATTTGATCTATATTCGTGATGATACTTAAAAATACGGATTTGAATACTAAGAGAAGGTAAATTAATTGGTGGCATTCGTGATTAAAATACAAACAAATGAAATATGGAAGACCAAAACAGTCAATGAATCTGCGAGACTAACTTTGTATTATTCCTCCCTCTACCCATGCTGGGTACAGCTTCTAGTACATATATAAAGGGCAATCGGTATGTATGTATGTATGTATGTCAGGAGGAAACTACGACGGCTAGAAACCACAAGGTTCCTAGTTCGAAACCTGCCCACGCCAACTCAGCGTATGAGTAGCACAGGGATCTGTGCGGTAAAGTAAGGAGCTGATGGTAGGTGTGACGCTTCACCTCAGGCACACAATTTTCTTGGTCTAGCGTTAGTGAAAAGCAGATAGACTCCATCGCTGTATGGCTCATACCGATATTAGGCCGCCCCGACGACTCTACTCTACTCGAAATATTCAAAATCACCGGCTCTTGCTTTTGTGCAAAAATTATGAAGACTTGATTTATATTCAAAGATATTTAAAATCTAAAATGTACATAGAAATAGCATTCTATTGAATCTCTACAGAAAAATATCCAGCATTTGTGTCCATCTCAAAAGTAACAAATCAATAAAGCAGATATTTTTGGGCCCATCTACCCAGGCGACACTGGGTAGCCGTTTCTAGTATATATAAAGGGCAGTTGGTATGTATGTATGCATGTTTTGAGAGTGAAAGAATTGAGCATGACAACCTCAAGCATCAACTTCGAAAGAGATACACCTATCATATTGGAGAGAACACGGAGGATTGGAAATGTCAAATATGTGGTCGAATTCTGCTTTCTAAGGTTTGGTTTGGTTTATTAATTTTAACGGCATATCAACCCGTCCAGTGTTATATCATGCCTAGCGGTTGGGGTGTTATACATATTGTGTATTCATATATATACTTTTAGTAATTGGTTTTAACAATGTGTTAGCACTATTGGGGATCATATTGTATGGCATTGATTTGTTTCATGTCTATATTCTATGGTATAATTTTATTTCCCTCAAAAAGGAGAAAATATCCTCTATGTTAACATTTTCATGGTTGTGCATAAGCATCAAATTTAGTCACCTGTTCCATCCGATTCAGTGGGAAGGATGTCTTTCCTATGTCATATATGCATCAAACTTTGTAGATCTGCAGCTGGATTGTTGAGTCACTGGAGGGCTCATGACAGGAAAGGTTCTGGTGGTGGGCTTGTAGGATGGTGAGGGATGGCAGTGATCTGTAAAGATTATGCCATTGCTATGTCCGGTTGAATGTATGAAAATGAAACAATTAACGACAAAATAAATATGTATACACATTCACTTTCAACCTATTTTGTTTTTTTGAGCAAAAATAATGAAGATTCGATTTATATTTGTGTAGCTAGATAAAAAAACAAAATTTAGATAATAACAGCATAGATTTTTTTTTGCATTTAGTATTTTAAATAGGAGACATTATCTTTTGTTTTCAGAGTGTCTGTGCCCTTTTTTCCCCTGGTGCCCCACCAAGCCAGATCAACGGAAAGTCTTTTTGACGTAGGGATTTTAATGGGGAATCTTGCGAAGATCTAACCCACTATTCAGTAATAATGGATGTGTCAGACTTACCTTTTGCTCCCCTTTCTATCCAGCGCGACAGGATGATGATGATGATGACTTAGCTTAGACTGGCCCAAGGCCACCAAAACGCCCTGTTGGTGGGGTTTAGAATATGTTGACTACATAGTCAGCTGTACTACCCAGCAACTCCTGCAACACTACCACTACTAAACTGCATTGGTTCCTTACCTTTCCTTTGGATTACAGTGGCAGTGGTGGAGAGGATGAATTTGCTGCTTGGGCATCCTCCATATGAACCCGCCACGTAGTTCCAAAGGAAAATAAAATAAAAATTGGACACTACTCCATCGTCTCTCATAGACAGAAGGACGACAACAACAACAACAACAACAACATATATATTATTAATCTCATTCATTTTTCAAGATCACCGATAATAGTAGGATTAAATGTCTGATACAAAACCTCTGCTGCCAAGCAGCTTTACCTCATCCCAAGGAAAGCAGAAAGGACCCTCACCAAAAAAGGATTGTTCTGAGTATACAACTAAACTGCATCCGATGGTAAAGATCCACTTCTATATCACTGGGGAGTGTGGAGTACCCCTTCATTGCCATTACTCCCCCCAAATCCATTTTAATTGGTTCTAATTAGTCGTCATTTGCAATTATGTAAAAACTGATCCATCCCTAACTTCATATTCTGCCTGTCACTTTCCCCTCTCTATACATATCTTGATTACCTCCTCGCTAAGAATGTTAGTTTCTTGGTGAGCGGAGAGAGAGAGAGAGAGAGAGAGAGAGAGAGAGAGACAGACAGACAGACAGACAGACAGACAGACAGACAGAGACGGAAACTGTGCAATGTATTTGTATGTTAAGTTTCATTAGTAGCCAGCCAGTAGCTTCAATATCTTGGCTCTTAATAAATTAAAATTAGGTCAAACGTTCACTTTCTTAAAAATGTTACAAAATGATTTTAATGTTGTTGTTTTTTATTTGTTGTATTCTTTTTTTAAAATTAATTTGCTTTGCAAACACTTTTTCCTAATCCCAATTATTTACCCAGAGCTCAATGTGTGACCCAACGGGTCACGTTTTGGCTAGTCTATCTATCAATCTATCTATCTATGTATATATATATATATTGTGTGTGTGTGTGTGTGAATGTGTGTGTGTGTGTGTGTGTGTGTCGGTGTGTTTGTGTGTGTGTATTTATGTATGTGTGTGTATAAAAATATATACTATTAAAAAATAAAATTCAAAATAATCATAAATTACGATTCACAACTCACATCACAAAACATCAAAAGTGTGTGTATGTGTGCATGCATGCATGTTTGCGCGCGTGCGTGTGTATGTGTGTGTCTATGCATGTATGTGTGTGTGTGTGGGGGGGGGTAATAATATTTGTTTGAGGAGTGTTGGCTTCATACCAAGAATAAGTATAAAATGTGGTTTGGTTAAGTTTGATTTGTTTAACGGAATATCAACCCCCACTAACTCTCTCTCTCCCCCCCTCTCTCTCCCCTCTCTCTCTCTCTCTCTCTCACACACACACACACACTCAAATGAATAAAAAAAAGCAACAACAAAGAACAAAAACAATTGTCAAATTACTTTATTCTAAAAAATAAATGACATTTTTTCCTGCGGATAAAATGTTAGTCTTTTTTTTATCCTTTTTGGATTGCAAATCTGCAATTGATTGAAATTATCTATATTTTTTTTTTCACAGATTAATTTGCCAGGATATAAAAAAGAAAAAGTCAAATAAAACGGGAAGAAAATCCAGGAAATTTTGAGGCCCTTATTCACTCAATTGAAAGTATTGCAAGGAAGACAGTAGAGATGGAATATTATTGATCGGTCAGACTTTGGGCCGTTTACTTGGTATACCAAAATGAGACTCTGGGATGTTCACTTAGCATACCAAGATGGACACTCAGACTGTGGGAAGATCACCTGGCATACCCGGATCAACTCAAAAGTGTATTACTTAACATGCCAGGATGAATGCAATGTGGTAAGTTCACCTGACATGCCCGCATGAACGTATAAAGAAACTGTTTGCCAATCAATCGCCATTCCTGGATCAACTTTGAGATGAACAGGCAAGTGTTCATATTTATTCCGTATTTCTGGAGAAATGTGAGGCAATAATATTCATTCAATAAACTTGGATGTATTTAGTTACTTGACATTGCCTCAAACATGGTAGAAAGTGCTATTTCTTAATTAGCCATTTTCCTTTTCTTTTTCCTATTTTGTTTTTCACTCATCTTGAAAGAAATTAGGAGACTGATTCAGTTTTATATACATCTTATGGTCTTTTGTTTTGTCTTTGAAATTGAAATTTTTTGCTCTTCTCGAACAATATTAAAGGAAATTGATTCAGATTCATACATTTTTTGTATGCTTTCTTTTGTCCAATTCTTTAAAAAATATTCATTAGTCTCGTTGATAATTATTAAAGTAGAGAAATTCAGTTTTATGTAATTTATGGATTTTTTGTCCATTTTTTAGAAAATATTTCTTGCTGTTTTAATCAATATTAATGGAAATTGATTCAGTTTTATAGATTTATTTCGGATGTTTTTTTTTTTGTTTGTCCATTTTTTAGAAAATATTTCTCGCTGTTTTAATCAATATTAATGAAAATTGTTCCGTGTTATATACTTCATTTCGGATGTTTTTTTCTGTTTTTTTTGTCCATTTTTTAGGAAATATTTCTTGCTGTTTTAATCAATATTAATGGAAATTGATTCAGTTTTATAGATTTATTTCGGATGTTTTTTTTTTTTTGTTTGTCCATTTTTTAGAAAATATTTCTCGCTGTTTTAATCAATATTAATGGAAATTGATTCAGTTTTATAGACTTCATTTCGGTTTTTTTTTTTTTTTTTGTCCATTTTTGAGAAAATATTTCTCGCTGTTTTAATCAATATTAATGGAAATTGATTCAGTTTTAGAAACTATTTTTGCCCAATATTTCTAAAACATTTCCCAATTTTGTAAATCAATATTAATGGAAATTGATTCAGTTTTATAGACTTCATTTCGGTTTTTTTTTTTTGTTTGTCCATTTTTGAGAAAATATTTCTTGCTGTTTTAATCAATATTAATGGAAATTGATTCAGTTTTAGAAACTATTTTTGCCCAATATTTCTAAAAGATTTCCCAATTGTGTAAATCAATATTAATGGAAATTGATTCAGTTTTATAGACTTCATTTCGGTTGTTTTTTTTTTTTTGTTTGTCCATTTTTGAGAAAATATTTCTCGCTGTTTTAATCAATATTAATGGAAATTGATTCAGTTTTAGAAACTATTTTTGCCCAATATTTCTAAAACATTTCCCAATTTTGTAAATCAATATTAATGGAAATTGATTCAGTTTTATAGACTTCATTTCGGTTGTTTTTTTTTTTTTTTGTTTGTCCATTTTTGAGAAAATATTTCTCGCTTTTTTAATCAATATTAATGGAAATTGATTCAGTTTTAGAAACTATTTTTGCCCAATATTTCTAAAACATTTCCCAATTTTGTAAATCAATATTAATGGAAATTGATTCAGTTTTATAGACTTCATTTCGGTTGTTTTTTTTTTTTTTTCCATTTTTGAGAAATATTTCTCGCTGTTTTAATCAATATTAATGGAAATTGATTCAGTTTTGGAAACTATTTTGCCCAATATTTCTAAAACATTTCCCAATTTTGCAAATCAATATTAATAGAAATTGATTCCGTTTTATAGATTTCATTTCGGATGTTTTTTTTTCATTGTTTGTCCATTTTTGAGAAAATATTTCTCGCTGTTTTAATCAATATTAATGGAAATTGATTCAGTTTTATAGACTTCATTTCGTTTTTTTTTTTTTTTGTTTGTCCATTTTTGAGAAAATATTTCTCGCTGTTTTAATCAATATTAATGGAAATTGATTCAGTTTTAGAAACTATTTTTGCCCAATATTTCTAAAACATTTCCCAATTTTGTAAATCAATATTAATGGAAATTGATTCAGTTTTATAGACTTCATTTCGGTTGTTTTTTTTTTTTTTGTCCATTTTTGAGAAAATATTTCTCGCTGTTTTAATCAATATTAATGGAAATTGATTCAGTTTTAGAAACTATTTTTGCCCAATATTTCTAAAACATTTCCAATTTTGTAAATCAATATTAATGGAAATTGATTCAGTTTTATAGACTTCATTTCGGTTTTTTTTTTTTTTTTGTCCATTTTTGAGAAAATATTTCTCGCTGTTTTAATCAATATTAATGGAAATTGATTCAGTTTTAGAAACTATTTTTGCCCAATATTTCTAAAACATTTCCCAATTTTGTAAATCAATATTAATGGAAATTGATTCAGTTTTATAGACTTCATTTCGGTTGTTTTTTTTTTTTGTTTGTCCATTTTTGAGAAAATATTTCTCGCTGTTTTAATCAATATTAATGGAAATTGATTCAGTTTTAGAAACTATTTTTGCCCAATATTTCTAAAACATTTCCAATTTTGTAAATCAATATTAATGGAAATTGATTCAGTTTTATAGACTTCATTTCGGTTGTTTTTTTTTTTTGTTTGTCCATTTTTGAGAAAATATTTCTCGCTGTTTTAATCAATATTAATGGAAATTGATTCAGTTTTAGAAACTATTTTTGCCCAATATTTCTAAAACATTTCCCAATTTTGTAAATCAATATTAATGGAAATTGATTCAGTTTTATAGACTTCATTTCGGTTGTTTTTTTTTTTTGTTTGTCCATTTTTGAGAAAATATTTCTCGCTTTTTTAATCAATATTAATGGAAATTGATTCAGTTTTAGAAACTATTTTTGCCCAATATTTCTAAAAGATTTCCCAATTTTGTAAATCAATATTAATGGAAATTGATTCAGTTTTATAGACTTCATTTCGGTTGTTTTTTTTTTTTGTTTGTCCATTTTTGAGAAAATATTTCTTGCTGTTTTAATCAATATTAATGGAAATTGATTCAGTTTTAGAAACTATTTTTGCCCAATATTTCTAAAACATTTCCCAATTTTGTAAATCAATATTAATGGAAATTGATTCAGTTTTATAGACTTCATTTCGGTTGTTTTTTTTTTTTTTGTCCATTTTTGAGAAAATATTTCTCGCTGTTTTAATCAATATTAATGGAAATTGATTCAGTTTTAGAAACTATTTTTGCCCAATATTTCTAAAACATTTCCAATTTTGTAAATCAATATTAATGGAAATTGATTCAGTTTTATAGACTTCATTTCGGTTTTTTTTTTTTTTTTGTCCATTTTTGAGAAAATATTTCTCGCTGTTTTAATCAATATTAATGGAAATTGATTCAGTTTTAGAAACTATTTTTGCCCAATATTTCTAAAACATTTCCCAATTTTGTAAATCAATATTAATGGAAATTGATTCAGTTTTATAGACTTCATTTCGGTTGTTTTTTTTTTTTTTGTCCATTTTTGAGAAAATATTTCTCGCTGTTTTAATCAATATTAATGGAAATTGATTCAGTTTTAGAAACTATTTTTGCCCAATATTTCTAAAACATTTCCCAATTTTGTAAATCAATATTAATGGAAATTGATTCAGTTTTATAGACTTCATTTCGGTTTTTTTTTTTTTTTTTGTCCATTTTTGAGAAAATATTTCTCGCTGTTTTAATCAATATTAATGGAAATTGATTCAGTTTTAGAAACTATTTTTGCCCAATATTTCTAAAACATTTCCCAATTTTGTAAATCAATATTAATGGAAATTGATTCAGTTTTATAGACTTCATTTCGGTTGTTTTTTTTTTTTGTTTGTCCATTTTTGAGAAAATATTTCTCGCTGTTTTAATCAATATTAATGGAAATTGATTCAGTTTTAGAAACTATTTTTGCCCAATATTTCTAAAACATTTCCCAATTTTGTAAATCAATATTAATGGAAATTGATTCAGTTTTATAGACTTCATTTCGGTTGTTTTTTTTTTTTTGTTTGTCCATTTTTGAGAAAATATTTCTCGCTGTTTTAATCAATATTAATGGAAATTGATTCAGTTTTAGAAACTATTTTTGCCCAATATTTCTAAAACATTTCCCAATTTTGTAAATCAATATTAATGGAAATTGATTCAGTTTTATAGACTTCATTTCGGTTGTTTTTTTTTTTTGTTTGTCCATTTTTGAGAAAATATTTCTCGCTTTTTTAATCAATATTAATGGAAATTGATTCAGTTTTAGAAACTATTTTTGCCCAATATTTCTAAAAGATTTCCCAATTTTGTAAATCAATATTAATGGAAATTGATTCAGTTTTATAGACTTCATTTCGGTTGTTTTTTTTTTTTGTTTGTCCATTTTTGAGAAAATATTTCTCGCTGTTTTAATCAATATTAATGGAAATTGATTCAGTTTTAGAAACTATTTTTGCCCAATATTTCTAAAACATTTCCCAATTTTGTAAATCAATATTAATGGAAATTGATTCAGTTTTATAGACTTCATTTCGGTTGTTTTTTTTTTTTTTGTTTGTCCATTTTTGAGAAAAATTTCTCGCTGTTTTAATCAATATTAATGGAAATTGATTCAGTTTTAGAAACTATTTTTGCCCAATATTTCTAAAACATTTCCCAATTTGTAAATCAATATTAATGGAAATTGATTCAGTTTTATAGACTTCATTTCGGTTGTTTTTTTTTTTTTGTTTGTCCATTTTTGAG
Organism: Doryteuthis pealeii; assembly: GCA_023376005.1. Lineage (NCBI taxonomy): Eukaryota > Metazoa > Mollusca > Cephalopoda > Myopsida > Loliginidae > Doryteuthis > Doryteuthis pealeii. The sequence continues at coordinate 64,510,474 of CM042166.1, forward strand.
AAAATATTTCTCGCTGTTTTAATCAATATTAATGGAAATTGATTCAGTTTTAGAAACTATTTTTGCCCAATATTTCTAAAACATTTCCCAATTTTGTAAATCAATATTAATGGAAATTGATTCAGTTTTATAGACTTCATTTCGGTTGTTTTTTTTTTTTTTGTTTGTCCATTTTTGAGAAAATATTTCTCGCTTTTTTAATCAATATTAATGGAAATTGATTCAGTTTTAGAAACTATTTTTGCCCAATATTTCTAAAACATTTCCCAATTTTGTAAATCAATATTAATGGAAATTGATTCAGTTTTATAGACTTCATTTCGGTTGTTTTTTTTTTTTTGTTTGTCCATTTTTGAGAAAATATTTCTCGCTTTTTTAATCAATATTAATGGAAATTGATTCAGTTTTGGAAACTATTTTTGCCCAATATTTCTAAAACATTTCCCAATTTTGCAAATCAATATTAATAGAAATTGATTCCGTTTTATAGATTTCATTTCGGATGTTTTTTTTTTTGTTTGTCCATTTTTGAGAAAATATTTCTCGCTGTTTTAATCAATATTAATGGAAATTGATTCAGTTTTAGAAACTATTTTTGCCCAATATTTCTAAAACATTTCCCAATTTTGTAAATCAATATTAATGGAAATTGATTCAGTTTTATAGACTTCATTTCGGTTTTTTTTTTTTTTTTTGTCCATTTTTGAGAAAATATTTCTCGCTGTTTTAATCAATATTAATGGAAATTGATTCAGTTTTAGAAACTATTTTTGCCCAATATTTCTAAAACATTTCCCAATTTTGTAAATCAATATTAATGGAAATTGATTCAGTTTTATAGACTTCATTTCGGTTGTTTTTTTTTTTTGTTTGTCCATTTTTGAGAAAATATTTCTCGCTGTTTTAATCAATATTAATGGAAATTGATTCAGTTTTAGAAACTATTTTTGCCCAATATTTCTAAAAGATTTCCCAATTTTGTAAATCAATATTAATGGAAATTGATTCAGTTTTATAGACTTCATTTCGGTTGTTTTTTTTTTTTTGTTTGTCCATTTTTGAGAAAATATTTCTCGCTGTTTTAATCAATATTAATGGAAATTGATTCAGTTTTAGAAACTATTTTTGCCCAATATTTCTAAAAGATTTCCCAATTTTGTAAATCAATATTAATGGAAATTGATTCAGTTTTATAGACTTCATTTCGGTTGTTTTTTTTTTTTTTGTCCATTTTTGAGAAAATATTTCTCGCTGTTTTAATCAATATTAATGGAAATTGATTCAGTTTTAGAAACTATTTTTGCCCAATATTTCTAAAACATTTCCCAATTTTGTAAATCAATGTTAATGGAAATTGATTCAGTTTATAGACTTCAATTTCGGTTGTTTTTTTTTTTTTTTGTTTGTCCATTTTTGAGAAAATATTTCTCGCTTTTTAATCAATATTAATGGAAATTGATTCAGTTTTAGAAACTATTTTTGCCCAATATTTCTAAAAATTTCCCAATTTTGTAAATCAATATTAATGGAAATTGATTCAGTTTTATAGATTCATTTCGGTTGTTTTTTTTTTTTTGTTTGTCCATTTTTGAGAAATATTTCTCGCTTTTTTAATCAATATTAATGGAAATTGATTCAGTTTTAGAAACTATTTTTGCCCAATATTTCTAAAACATTTCCAATTTTGTAATATCAATATTAATGGAAATTGATTCAGTTTTATAGACTTCATTTCGGTTGTTTTTTTTTTTTTTTGTTTGTCCATTTTTGAGAAAATATTTCTCGCTGTTTTAATCAATATTAATGGAAATTGATTCAGTTTTAAGAATAATTTTTGCCCAATATTTCTAAACATTCCCAATTTTGAATCAATATTAATGAAATTGATTCAGTTTTATAGATTTCATTCGGATGTTTTTTTTTTTGTTTGTCCATTTTTGAGAAAATATTTCTCGCTGTTTTAATCAATTTAATGGAAATTGATCGTCAGTTTTATAGACTTTCATTTCGTTTTTTTTTTTTTTTTTGTTTGTCCATTTTTGAGAAAATATTTCTCGCTGTTTTAATCAATATTAATGGAAATTGATTCAGTTTTAGAAACTATTTTTGCCAATATTTCTAAACATTTCCCAATTTTGTAAATCAATATTAATNATTGGGATCGGCTAAAATATTCAGAAGAGTCCTGAGACCTGAGGAGACTGCTGTCACTCAGCCTCCAGTGAACTACCAGTTACGAACAAGTGTGAAAACCCTATTCAATTAAGTGTTATAATACGCTTGGTTCCTTCATTTTCCGACTGTTACATCTTGCAGACAACCTGGTTAAAATGAGACCGTTCAAACGTCCAAGATGAAATGCAAAAATGTAAATCCTGTATCTGATGTTGCTTATCCGCCGAATTCTTATTACTTATATTGTGTCGTCACTCAACTAAATCATGGACTATTCCTGTTTTTATTATAAGAAAGAAGGGAAGAGAAGTAAACGCATACAGACAAATATAAAAAAGAAGAAAAGAAAGAAAGAGAGTAGAAGAATATAAAGAAGAGAGGTTTGATAGCACTAATTCTGTTTCAATCGAACAAATGAAACGAAGGAAAGAAGAAAGAATTGAGAGTTAAATCAAGATTATTATCCTTTTACATACTGAATCTATTTTGGGCAATAGCTCTTAAGTAAAACATATCATCGTTGTAATAATTAAAAATTTCAAAAAACTGTGGTATATATCAGGTTCCTACTATAAGGTATTATGTTCTATTCATGTACAATTAAAATAGAATGGGATAATTAGAGACAGAGATTAGACTAATCAACCAATGTATTAAGTGATATGTAGCAAAAAGGCATGACGAGAAATACAAGACTAGGATGACTGTGATGGAAAAGTGATCTACTGGGAATTAAATAAAGAAACTAAATGTTACTATAAAAAGAAAATGGTATTTGCATAAACCAGATGATAATATCATAACCACACACCCAATAACAGTTTTAAATCAACACTGATTTATTAAATTTCGGCCAATCTGAAAAATAAACCTGTTTCATTTACTTTCGAAGACCGACTTCAAAATATACACAAATTCCCTTTGTTATTTAAGTTCCCCTTTCCCCATGATTTTCATTTTTATTTAAGCCTCAATTAATCATTAAAATTATTCTACAATATTGATACTGTTGACCCTATCTACAGATATTGCCTCTCATCCCACTTATGAGCGCTGGCACAAGGTTCGTTTAAAGCGTGGCCCCCCATAAGCCGAGCTCATGGATGATAGCACAAAAATGCGTCGATCGCGTCGGCATTCCCACACCTCAGCGCCTGGGCAATAAATCCAGTCCTCCCCTTTAAAATCAGGAGGTCGGGTATTGCCTGGGGGGATAGCCCCTGGATCGACACACTATTAACTTGTAAAGATTCCAGGGCCAAAGCACTGGACCCAGGCGTTGACCATATCTACATGAATTTTCACTACCCCACTTGTTACGGTCAGGCACAAGGCTATTAACGTGGAGCACCCACAAACCCGAAGCTCATGGGTGGCGGGTGAAAAATTGCGTCGATCCCGTCGGCATTCCCTCAAGGAGGCGCCTCAGGCACTGGGCAATAAACGCAGCCCTGCCCCTTTAAATCAGGGGGCAGGTGTTGCCTGGGGGGAGGCCCCCTGGATGACGCCGTTAATTATATCAATGTCCAGAGGCCGAAGCCACTGTTTGACCATATCAACATACTAATAACATGGCAATTGTATATATTACCACAACAAACTTACGGTTTAAGTGTGAATGGGATGGCTTTTTCATATTGATATTAAAAAATTTGGTTTTATAGATATATGCTTAGTATTATTTGATTTTTAACTATTTGGTTTAATCTTAATGAATAAAGGAAAAATCTCGGGATAAATTTTTAAAAGAAATCTCATTAACAAGAGAAATAACTGGTAATTTTAATTATTACTCCCTATGTTCAGGAAATAGTTAAATAGGAAAATTTACCTAATGAAGACGGGAGTGATAGAAGAGTAACAATTCAGTGTTCTATTTTTCGATTATACCACTTGTTTCAAATTTTTTTCTATCTGCATTAGCTTCTCTAATTTAATATAATATTTTATTACATTAAAACTGAAATACTTGGCACATGGTGGGTGCATATATTTGGCTGTCTGTATTAATGGGTCGGTAAATTAAAACGATGGACGATGAAATTAAGATATTAAGACAGCCAAAGGCAGCTTTCACCTGATACATCGTTGTAAGTGGACACCCGAGTTTAGAAATATATTGCGTGCTAATAAAATGTTAAAAGTAATAAAACGAAATACAGTGAACAAATTGCGCCTATTTTTAAAGAAAATATTTTTAAAGTGGACGTAGCGAACCAATTTCTTGGAGAGAGTGATTGGAGAAATTATACGCCTCTCGATGTACGAATGATCGCCAAAACAGAGAGCTCCTTCATGATTATCACACGAAAATTTAATTCGCTTTATGTGTTTAGTCATAGAGTTTTAATGTTATAGAGTTTGGTATAAATAATATGTAATAGTAAATTATCTTATTTTATTCTATAAATGTTTAATTTGTTAACAGTTGAATTGGATTTTTACGGCATGTCCTCCCCTGTTGGCTTTATTTTATGGCCGGAAGGTGTTTTGTTTATTCATTTTATTAGATTTGTTTAAAAAAAATTAAACTCATTTTTTTAAACTAGAATTTTTAAATCTATTTTCTATTTACCCATACAGGATTGTTGGATTTTAAGGGCATGAATATGAATCCCCCCTCTCTCTCTCTCTCTCTCTCTCTCTCTCTCTCTCTCTCTATAATATATATTATATATATATATATATATATATATATATATATTGTATATGTATAAGTATTAACTTACCGTGGGTATGAAGTAACGATCGTTGGAAGCGCACAATATCCAAGGGTTTAAGGTGTGAGAAAAAAACAAATACAAATGCTCAATCAATGTAGAGCATAAATTTATTTAAGAATGGAAATGATAACCTACTCGAGTTTTCATGCGATAGATTCTTCAGGGTTACTTTTAAAATTAATCGAGTTACGATTAATCTTGGTGTTATAAACATGCCCGTTGGAATGGGACTTAAATTAGTAGAGAAGCGCTTGTATACGATTTTCCGTATATTCAAAGAGACGGTTTTGATTAATTGAATTAAAATTTAGATTAATTTTATGGGAATTATTTTTTCAATTATTATTTAATAAAGGATATGTATGGTCGTATTAATAGTTAAAGTTTTTGAAAATTTAAAATTATTTAATAACTAGTTTAATTTGGTTTGAGAGTATTTAAAAAATACAGGTTGTGAGTTACGATAATAGAAGTTTGGTGGTTTAAATATAGTAATTATATAAAAAATAATAAAGAGATAAAGAAGAAATGAAAGTAACGGTAAGCAAGATAGCATTGAGATATAAAAATAAGAAAATAAAAAAGTGGAAATAAAAATAAAGTGAAATAAAGGTGAAAAAATATATTAGAAATTTAAAATTTAAAAAATTTTTAGGGGAACGGTGTTATTATAAAACAAGGATTTATTTTTATTTTACACATGGATTAAAATTAAGGAATAATGTAAAACAAAGAGATAGTTGGATATATTGAAATATTTTATTTTTGGTTTTATTATTTTGGGTTATTTATTGAAATTTAAATTTGAAAAAATCTAAATTTAACATTTAATATTTTAGCTAAATTAATACTTGAGTCTTAAGGTATATATTATTTGGGTCTAAATTTTAAGTTTACGGTTTTGCTGCCCGCATGATTTTCGTTTAATAACTGGTGTTACTGTTTTAAATGTTGAAGTAAATTGTGAGAATTTGTAGTAGGTTAAATTGCAAATAAATAATAATAAAAGATTACGACGATGGATAATATAGGATTAGGGGTGTTGATAAAAATCTGGCGTTACATGAGTGAAGTAGTTAATGTAGGTGTTGAAGAGTTAAATATTAATTAAACTTGTGAACGTGTGGTATATTTAAATTTAAACGAAAAAATGTAAGCGTTGGTGTTTTAGTTGTTTAAATGTTGAAGTAAAGTAGTATGATTTATTTAAATTGTAAATAAATAAGTAAACAGATTATATAAATGAAAAATAAATATAACTTTAACGGGCATGGAACGCATATTACAGTGACACTATAACATAGTAGTAAAGGCGAATATGTATATACAGAAAGAAAAAAACTTACAACGTATACGTACGATAGCGCACACAACTTATACGTTAGAGGCCTATATAATAAATAAACCAAAAAATAAATAATAAATAATAATAATATAATAATAATAATAATATGGTGGTAAAGGATTTATAGTAATAATTAATAAAATTGATTTAATTAATTAATCGTTAATATATAAGTAAATAAACATTTAATTATAGTTATATTGCGGGTGATGTATCAAATAGTCCATTATACATATATTTCGTAAAAAATTATAGACCATAGGGTTCTGTACTACGTTAATGCTATATAATTCAGAATTGGAGAAAATAATATATATATATATATATATTATATATATATGTATATATATATATATACTATATATATATAGGGGTTTATTTTCTCCAATATCTTATATCAACAATTATATTTAATTTAAATGCTTCGAAAAAGAGTCCCAGTTAAAAAGGCATTTTTAAAATACATTTTTTAAATACAATTTTTAAAACACTTTTTTTCTGTTTAACCCCCAGTCCCTCGGATAGGAAGGGTTGTACTTGTTAACAGGTGCCTTCAATAGTTAAAAAAAAAATGAGTATTAAAATTACATTTAAAAAATTGAGTTTGAAAAAAATTTGAATACGCCAACAAAATAAATTAACAATACGTTCGCAATGAAATATCCAACCAAGTGTTGACATGCGTAAAAAACAACCAACCAACGCAACGCCACCAAACCAATGACTTTATTCTATCATTTTAACTGCCTTCTTATACCACGCACTCACACAGATTCCTTGTCAATTTTTCTTCTGAGCAGATTAGAAAATACGTTTCTCCCGCGGACATTCTTGTAAATTGGAATGTGGAAATGCATAAATAAGTTCCCTGGATATAATCACCAACGTCAGCCCAGATGCGTCCCAGAGTCATTCAACTTAGAACTGACAACAAAACAACAAGAGCAACAAAAACAAAAAAAAACAATACAATCAGTTACTCCACTACATGAACTGGGCCTATCTTACTGCACGCAAAAAATTCTAGGATTAAAATCTCTCTTCTCTCTCTCTCTCTCTCTCTATCTCTCTCTCTCTCTCTTTTTCTTCTCTAAACTTTCTGTCTCTCTCTCACTCTCTCTAACTCACTCACTCACTGACTCTCTCTCTTTCTCTAACCTTTTTCTCTCCTCTCCATCTCCCCCTCTCCTCTCTCTCTCTACTCATTCTCGTCGCTTTCTCTCCCGAATCTAAGATTTAAATATCTCTCTATTTCCTCTCTTCCACTTCCTCTTCTCCTCCTTATTCTATCTATCTATCTATATTTGTGTTTCTTTCTTTCTTCTCTCTCTCTCTCCTCTCTCTCTCTCTCTATCTATCTATTTATATATCTCTCTCTTCTCTATCGCTCTATCTCCTCTCTCTCTCCTCTGCTCACTTCTCGTCGTGTCATCTTCCAGAATCTTCTTTTTCTTTCGATTGGTTAAGCACCTGTGAAACTTCTCTTTCATAGTGTGGGAGGCTGCACTGTTCTATTCATTTTGATATATTACTATGTCTTTCAAATATAAACGTGGAGTTTTCAATTTAAAAGGGGGGAAAAGTCAACAGGTCTAGGTGTGATATATATATATTATATATATATATAATATAATATATATATATATATATGTTATTATTATTATTATTATTATTATATTAATTTGTATTTTCCAATGAAGGTGCAATTACAATGCGTATATCGTATAAAATTCGATAATTATTGAAAATAAATCATGACAAGCGAACTCGGCGTGATCATCCTTGACAAGTTCATTTTGCATGTATCATGTGCTACGAAGCGGGGGCGCAAGGGGTAAGTTTCTGATTCTGAGTGCTGTTTCGGTTTCGATTTCTGTTGGAGGGAAATCGTAAATATACATCGCTGATAAGACTTAATAAAGTTGAAGCAGCTGTACGATGTTTCTAACTTGGGGCGCGATTATTTGTCGAGTTCGCTTGCATGTTTATTTTCCATAATCATCGAATTTTATACGATTACGCAATGTAATTGCCTTCAATCAAAAAAATATAATTAATAATATACTTTACTCAACAATGCTTCTTTAGCAAATTATCAAATCTCATCATATATATATATATATATATATATATATATAATAATATATAATAAATTTATTCATTCAATATATATTCATATATATATATATATATATATATATTTTTGAATATATATATATGAATATATATGATATATATATGTATGAATATGTATGAATATCTCTCTCTCTCTCTCTCTCTCTCTCTCTCTAATATATATATATAATTATATATATATATATATATAAATATCAATAAAATTTATTCATCAATCTTTCTAATATATAATTAAACATCATCTTTTTTTAATTACTGATCTATCTAATTAATTTAATATATTTTATTTTATTTTACAACTGAACAAAAAAAGCTAAGTAAATAAATTCTTCTATTTGACCGTTTTTATTTTGAATTCAAAATAGTTACAATGTAGCAATATTCACCGGAAGTTAACCAGACAAGATATATATATATATATATATATATATATATATGTATATATATATATATATATATATATATATATATATATATTCAACAGATATTACAAAGGTAAGAGGCGGATTTTATCTTCTCTATTAACTTGATGGTTCAAAGGAGTCTATTGATAGATGAGAAAAACTTTCTATCAGGGACCCACCCTCAGAAAGCGTTTTAATACTTTTGAGAAGGGTCCCTTGGAAAGGATTTTTCATTTACCCCCCTCATTTCATTCATTTTTTTTCATCCATTCATTCATTTTACCATTAATTTTTACTATATATATGTATATATAATATGAATATATAATATACATATATATATATATATATATATATATATATATATATATATATATATATATATATATATATATATATCTTATGATTTTTAGAATAAATGACGTTATGGTGAGAAGAATATATTCTGGGTCAGTAAATGGACATAGTTACGTGAAATATATGATATTCCCTCTCCTATATTCTATTTTAAGCTGTTGTGCCAAATTATTACCCCCCTCCCCCCATACACAAACACTTTTTACAATAAGTATGCACTTTGCCTTATTTTAGTCCCTCTCGTTTATTCATTCAACCGGAAAATATTTCTCTCCCACCCTATCCCCCAAACTGATGACAGAAAATCAAGTTCTCCGGAAATGCATTTTCGATTTTTCTCGCCTTTTTCATACTTTGCGCGCGAATCTATTTTTTTCTGCCATTTTAGCAAGTGAGGGTGTGAGAAAGGCGTGATCCTTATCTTACTTTTTTTTTTATTTGTAAATATTCGTATATTTAATTATTTTAAAAAAAATTTCACTCCTTCGCTTTTTGCAATACATCTTTATGGGATTAGGTTTATTCCTGGAGAGATATTGATTTATTTTTCCAAGTGGAGTTCAAGGAGAAATGTTTTGTAATAAATGTGAAATGATGTTAAAAGGAATATAATTGCATATTTGGGTCAGGGAGAAGAACTGGTTTAATTAATGATAGGATAGATCATATCCCTCTCATTTAAGACCTGTTGTCACACTTGTATGATTTTCCCTCTCTTCGACGAAGGCGGGTAAAAATCACGCACTGGTGTTGGTTGCTTGCATTTTACGGCATATCAACCCTTTTTGGCTTATTTAATGCAGAAGATATATATTTTAAATTTTTGATGGGTATTCAATATTTAAAAAATCTTAAAGGACAAATCAGCCCAGGCAGGTGAAAATAGATCATATACATAGTAATATATATATATATATTATATATAATATATATATATCCAACCTGTCCGCAAGAGCAGGATGCAGCACAAGGTCAATTTGTTAAGCGGCGTTTTCCTTCTCGTAGATTGGTTACCTAGCCATGGTTAAAGAGCCCAGTCAGCCCTGCTATTTACCCATAGCGTGAGGGAGAATTGGATTCATACATTTCCCAAATATATTAGGGCCATGTAAAATTCAAACCGCTTCGTCCAGGAATTTAACTCAGGTCGACGAGTCTATTTCCTAAGACTCTAATCATTAGAACACATGGTTTGGATAAACATGTGTAGCCATATTTATGCATGTTGTGGTCTGGTTAGGGCTAGAATAAAGACACAAGACAAGAAATGAGAAACAAATATATTAACAAAGAACAGTAGTACAAATATATACCAATGAGTCTGTCGCACGCTAGGCTGTTTTATCAGCTGTCTGCTGAAATACTAACTCTCGCTTACGTACAGGACCTGCTGCTATTTATGGTTGGAAGAATTCATGTATGCGTAGTAAATTACCATAACAATTCATGAATGTGCAAGTATATATGAGCAACTAATTCTGGAAGTGGCTGTTTGCATTTCACAGAACGCTAATAACATTGAGAAAAGGTACCTATTCTCCCTCCAGATATGGGTTAATAGTAGGGCAGGCTGGTTTCTTTAAACTTGGTATGATAACTGGTCTACAAGAAGGAAAACTCTGAATTCAAACCTGTTAAATTTCGCTTAAGTAATAGACCTTGTGTCGCATCCTACTCGTGCGAAGGTGTTTTGGAAAAATATAAACATTAAATAATGATTATTTAATAGGTAAAAATATGAGGTAAATAACTAAGGGAATTATAACATTGGTGGACCACAGTCCAAAAAATCTAAATAATGTATAGGATTATTTTCGATGTTCTTGGAGTGATTTACTTGTTCCGATGACTACAGTCTAGAAGTTTCTAAAATAAATAAGACGTTATGGCGAAAGGTATAATGACATTTGGAACGGTGACAGACGTGAGTTAACCCTTTTGGCACGGCAAGCAACCCAAGGCGCCCAAAAATAGATTTGATGCGTATGGACGAGATGCAACTTCTGAACGTTACTTTAAAATTTTGGATCTTGTTCGATATACATATTACCAACGCCTCCGCACGAGCAGGATGTGACACAAGGTCAATTTCTTAAGTGGAGTTTAACAGGTTTGAATTCAGAGAATTTTCTTTTCCTAGACTGGTTGCCTATCCAAGGTTAAAGAGCTCAGTCTACGCAACTATTTACCCATAACCACAGGGAGAATAATTGGATCCATACCTTTCCCAAGGGTATTAGTGCTATGTGAAATGCAAACAGCCAAGCCCAGAATTGCAACCATTATACTATAGGTTGTTCGATATAACCCCACTCCTGAAAGTGTCCCTTGTTCATATACACCAGCCCGAAAATATAATAAATTACTTCTAAAACTTTAGTAAAACACTCGATTTTAGAAGTATCAGTGAATAAAAAATATTCTCATAGACACACTTGAGCAATATAGCCCATCCGACGTCAAGAACGCCCACCATGATGTAACGGTAAACAAGCAAGTCTCACAGATCCATTGCCACTGAATTGCGAGTTCGAACTTCGATGGATGCACCATACTTGTGACATTGTGTCACATCCTATCACTGGCCAACGGATTAGGTAAGAAAAGGTGTCTTATCATGGTGTAAAGGCTAACAAGCTAGGCTAGGAGATCCACTACCATTGAATAGCGAGTTCGAACCATGCTAGATGCACCATACATGAGACTTTGTGTCATATCAAACCTATGGCGTCCCATCGTAGTGTAATGTTTTGCAGGCTAGTCCGAAGATCCATTGCTACTGAATAGCGAGTTCGAACCATGCTAGATGCACCATACGTGAGACTTTGTGTCATATCAACCTATGGCGTCCCATCGTAGTGTAATGTTTTGCAGGCTAGTCCCGAAGATCCATTGCTACTGAATAGCGAGTTCGAACCTCGAACCTAGTGTCGCATCCCACCTGTGGCGAACAGGTTGGGTAAGTACTTACGCCCCCCTACGCCATGATTGTCTCATCGTGGTGTAATGGTAAGCAAACTAGTCTCGCAGATCCATTGCTACTGAATCCATTGCAAATTCCAACATATTTTTACTAGTTTAAATAATTGATCCTGTTTAACTGTTGACCTACCAAATTATCCCAAGTTGTACCAAAATCTCTTAGTATTTTTTTTACTGGTATGATAAGATATTAAGGATGTGGGAATAGAAAATGATTGGGAACCACTGCTTTAAAAGATTTTAGAGGTATTGCATTATGTACATCAACGAGACGAATTGTGATATACAGTTTTTGTTAATTTGTGTAGTGATAATATTTCTTCGTAGCTGGGTAGGTCACGTCATCACCTGTCCAAAATCACACGGCGAAATCTCTACTAGCCATCATGACAGCGGGACACCAAAGAAGAGCTATAATGACTGCTTGGAAAATCCCTTGTTACTCGTCAACTAGCATCATTTCAAATAAAATTCTATTATTATGAGTAATTATTAGTAATCTGAGTCCTTCTGCTAAATTAAAATGAACAAACCATCTGTGTTTGTACTTTGCTTTGTTTGTTGGTGTTGCATTTTTGATGGGTATCCTATAAATTACGCACGGTTAGTGTAATGTATCTATTCGAAATTAGACTAAACGCTAACGGAAAGATACAGGATATTTTGATTAAAACAAATATGACCCGGAATTGACCTCCTCTTCCTGATCGCCGGTGCGAGCATGGGAGAGTATGGTGCTAATTTTCTGATTGAACGAGTAAGACGCAATGGCGGCTCTTGTTCATTTAGCTAAATTCCAACACGCGTGATTTTAGATCTGAATAAAAAAAAAAGAAACAAATGCATATGAGTTCAAGAAACAAAAAACAACACATGATGTCTCAGACAGATCCTGAACAAGTAGATACCAACCCGAGTTAAGAAGACACCAGCTAAGAAGAAATACAAGACAAGCTCCAAGGCAAGCTAAGTACACTACCAGATTAAGAGTGTGTATGTTACGTTACGGGTATTTTTGTTCCGTGGTATCCCCAGTGACCAAGTAATAACAAGCCTACATTTCTTTTTAACAAATGTTTATTGTTGGCTGTGATAAAAAATCCTAGCAGTCAGTGTCACAGAGAAAATAAGATAGAAAGAAAGTCCCAATGACAGAGTAGCTTAGATTGCATATGCTAAGCTTGTCATTTGCCTGTTACTGGTGGATTAAGATGACGGATAGAAAGAGATGTCGCTCTATTGGCTAATGTTTAGGTTGTGTCGTGGTGTCCCTTTCGTGGTGGGGGAAGTTCGTTCTCCTCTCTTTCTCAGCTAGACTCTCCTAGTCTTCTTTAATTCTCTATTTACCACATCTTTTATAATTACAAAATAATCAGCTGTACTTTCTAACGTCATATTTCAGTTTTATTGTCTATGGTCAAATTGCTACATTTGAATTTTTTAGCCCAAGACATTCTGACATTCCTCTGCTAGTGTCTATAATTCTCCCGAAAATATTTAAACCCAGCAAATCTCTGATGGAATTTCAACAAACATTTTAAACAACATGCATTCCAAATGCATTATTTCTTTCCTAATATTTTTACCAAACATTTCTTTCCTTCTTCCTCCATCACAACTTATTTTTCCTAAAACTTATTTTTACTAAAACGTATTCTTTTTCGACCATTAATAATCCAAGGCCCCTTATAATGTAACAAGTATACAAACACGGATATACTCTACAGAAAAGATAAGTATACTTCAATTTCGAAGTAACTATGTAACAGTGGGAGAGCTACTGTAAGCGGCTTAAAGTAGGCAAATAGTTAATCTGTTATGCAATCAGAATATTCAATAAACCAGACTCGTCTTTAAAAGTCGATTCTAACAGAACGAAGTTGTCAGAGACGTTAGCACCAATACGGCCCATTAATATTGACAGAGCTCCCTGTAGTTTTTCCCTAGGATAATCAATGCAATTCTCTGGCATTAAAACTGATCTTAGTTGCCCAGAAAAAGCTCTGATGGCGAGGAGGCTTCATAGCGAGTGACTACTTAGATAAACATCATAAACTTTTCGACAGAACATAGCGGAAACAGACATGTTCTCGGGACGCTTCCGACAGCGACATGTCTGGAAAGATACAGATAGAAATATCAACGATAGATGGTGTTTATAAAGTTTTGCCTAGTGTGGCAAACGATAGAAATATATTAGTGTTATATACCCCTAATATATCTCGGGTGTATATAATATAAACTTTATTTGTAAATTACAAAAAATATTCTTAAATATAAACTTTATTTTGTAAGTACATACAAATATTATCAAATATAAGCTTTATTCCATTAGTACATAAAATAATTTTCTCTATGTTACGTTAAAATATTATCGTTCAATGCTTTAATCATTTTTTGGAAATCCATTAATTCCCTTCTCTCCTTAGGATCTAGCTACTTTTAATTTGTGCGTGAAAAGATTAAAATAGATAAAGTACTGTTACATAATTTATGATCAACCATAAATTATGAACGTGCCTGTAGTTAGAATTTTGATTAGGGTCCACTAATTTGAAATAACGGGATCCTAAGGAGAATTAATCGACAGTTGGTGACTGTTAATGACCTTTTGATTTGACCCCTTAAATAACGCGTCATAACAGATGCGTGAAAATAAGTTTTAGTCGGCTGAGATGAATTCACCGACTGCATCCCTGCAGATGTGTAAGATATCCCTAGTAGGGTCACCTTTTGGCTGAGGGAGGCGATCTGTGAGGCTTAATGATGAAAGTCTGGTGACTGAACAGCCTATGAAACACAACAGTCCACTTTGGCCCTTACTTGGTTTTGACGAGTGGTCGGAGAGTCACCCTCCGATCAATAGGCTGGTCACTTCAAGATCTAAGATTGGAAGAGAGATCTATCCTTTCATTAACCAATTTTGATCCAAATATTCAATTATATTCCTTGTAGCATAAGGTCACATTTATTGCTGAAAATCTTCCCAACTCTATATAAAATATTTTTTAAATATCGAATGCCCATCAAGAATTTAAAAAAGTTTTTAAAAGTTTTTTTAAATATCGAATGCCATCAAGAATTTAAAAAGTTTTTAAAAAGTTTTTTTAAATATCGAATGCCCATCAAGAATTTTAAAAAGTTTTTAAAAGGTTTTTTTAAATATCGAATGCCCATCAAGAATTTTAAAAAAGTTTTTAAAAAGTTTTTAAAATATCGAATGCCCATCAAGAATTTTAAAAAAGTTTTAAAAAGTTTTAAAAAAGTTTTTTAAAATATCGAATGCCCATCAAGAATTATAAAAAAAATGTTTTTTCTAAATATCAACTACACATCAAAAATAAAAAAATAAAAACAATATAATTTTATTTTTAATAAACAAAATTGAATACCTATCAAAAAAAATATATTCGGCATTGAATAACCCAAAAAGGGTTGACATGCCGTAAAATGCCAGCAAACACAAGTGCGTGATATTTATCTCATATCATCGAAGACAGCGAAAACATACGAGGTTGACACAAGGCCTTAAATGAGAGGGATACGATCTATCCTATCATTAATTAAACCAGTTCTTCTCCCTGACCCAAATATGCAATTATATTCCTTTTAAAATCATTTCACATTTATTACAAAACATTTCTCCAACTCCACTTAGAAAAATAAATCAATATCTCTCCAGGAATAAACCTCATCCCATAAAGACGAAGAAGATGAAAAGAAAATATTGTATGAAAAATAAGAAAAAATATACGAATATTTACAAATAAAAAAAGACTAGCGTGACCCCTCACTTGCCAAAATGGCAGAAAAAATAGATTCCTGTGCAAAAGTGTGAAAAAGGTGGGAAAAAATGCATTTCCGGAGAACTTGATTTTCTGTCATCAATTTGGGGGTTGGGGTGGAGGAGTAATATTTTCCGGTTAAATGAACAGGCGAGTCGGACTAAAATAAGGCCAAAGCGCTTACTTATTGCAAAAGAGTTGCGCATCGGGGGAGGGGATAATAACAGGGCACTAAGCCTTAAAATAGAATATAGGAGAGTAAGTATCCTATATTTCATGTAACTAGATCCATTTACTGACCCAGAATATATTCCTTTCGCCATAACGTCAATTTTTTTTTGAAAATTAATATATATATATATATATATATATATAGAGAGAGAGAGAGAGAGAGAGAGAGGGAGAGAGAGAGAGAGAGAGAGAGAGAAAGAGAGAGAGAGAATGTCATTCACAGACACCGTGTTTATATATATATATATTATATATATATATATATATGTGTGTGTGTGTGTGTGTGTGTGTGTACCAAATGGACAGTCACTAGCAACAGCTTCAGTTTCGGTGATCTTCTGTAGAAGAGATTTTTATCTCGAAATATTAAGAACAAAAAAATTACAGGTTAACTAACAGCATCATAGTTACCTTTATGTTACTTTACACTTGCATTTTCCAAGACAAGTTACATCGGAAATTAAATTAATAGAATACACAATAGATGTAGTGAAGAGACAGCCAAATAACACACACAGCACACCTCCAAAAACAATGGCTACCCAACTTCATACATACGCCATTTAAATAATAGAAAAACACGGACATGACACACACACTCTAACACCTGTTTCCTGAAACTACCACATTTCAGCGAAACAATCACTAAAGAAATACGCAAGGCTTTTCATAAAGAGGGACTAGATATCCAACTAACCCACTCTGGGTCCTCACTACGTCAACATCTAACAAATAAACATAAGAATGTTATTACAGCATGCACACTAGCCAACTGCCCAATAAGAGATCCTAACATATGTCACAAAACTTATACAATTTACCGTTTAACTAGCTCCAAATGCCTTAATTTGTAAATAGGAAGACCCCTCCATATTAGAATCAAAGAACACATTCACACACGTGCATCCTCATTCCATAAACATTTAATCAAATGCAAAATAAGGACAACAGTTTTTTCCGTTAAGATAGAGACAATAATACGCAACATTGGTAATCTCAGAATTAGAGAAAGTTTATCAGTAGCTAAATTAGGTCCTAATATAAACAATAGATTAGAATTAAACACGGAATACATAGTTAACTAAATTACACGTTCCATATATAGCTTATAGTTTATTTAGTATACATATTTTACACATAAATATGTAAGTTTCCCTATCACAAATTTAAACCTATTAACAATCAACTATTTGCATATTTTTACTTTGTTCCCTCAAGAAATAAGTCCAAGGTGGACACTTGAAATAACGGATTTGAATTATGTAATACATCTATAATAGATATCTATTAGCACATACAATTGATTCTTAACATTTCATGCACTCAAAATAAAAAAAATAAAAAAATAATTACGGTTAATTTAACATTATTGACATACTTATTAACTTTTTTTTACATGACATCATTTCTTTAAACCATGACGTCATTACGGTCAGTCTAGAACTATTAATATATAAAAACAAAAAAAAAATATACAAAAAAAACAAAAAAAAAACACTATGCCTTTTGCAATTTAATATTTGATTTATAATATTTAATCTATTTGAAATTTTAAAAGAATTTAAAAAATAATAAATAAATACTCGTAAAACATAGAACTATTAATATAAAAATAAAAATAAAAAATTATTTTTTTAAAGAAAATACTCATTAAACATAAAACAATTAATATAAAAAGAACAAAACAAATAAAAAAACCCCAAAAAAAACACTATGCCTTTTGTAATTTAAATATTTAATTTATAATATTAATCTATTTGAAATTTAAAAAGAAAATACTCATTATACATAGTTTTCTTCAATTTTGCATCAATCCTAATATATAATCATTATATAATATTTATATATAATTAATATATAATATTAATCTATTTAAAATAAAACATATTTTCTTAAATTTTCCTTCAAAATAAATAAGTAAATCAAAGATTATCTTTAATTATATATTAGGAATATATAATTAAAGATAATCTTTGATTTACTTATTTACTAGTCCATCTAATTAAATTAATACATTTTATTTTTACAAAAAAAAATTAGAGAAAAAATGAAAAAGAAAAAGAAAAAAAGAAAAGAAAGAAAAGAAAAGAAAAGTATATGAATTTTTCTATGTGACCGTTTTTATTTTGAATTCAACATGGCTACATTGTTGCAATGTTTCACCGGAAGATAAACAGACAATATTGGATACATATACAAGCAGGGGTTCAAACATTCGTTCTCAACAGATATTTAAAAAAAAAGAAATTACAGTTATTCGCCCATTTCATTCATAACATAAAGAAAAAAGAAAGGAGGAGAAAGGAGGAGAATCTAGAAGAGGAAAAAAAAGAAAGAAAAAATATAACCACACAAAAAAACGTACATTTCTGATATTAATCTATGAAGATAAAGTTCTATACTTTGAAATCGATAAGACAAATATAACATCTTTCTGTTTTTATTCTTTATACCCATTGTAATTGCCTTCAAATCATTAATATATATATATATTATATATATATATATATATATATGCTTATTTTAATGCATATAAACCCAGCGTTAAGCGCGTTGCCGACTCAATCTGCGCAGTAGTCTGGTGGGGATTTCGGAATGAAATATAATCTAAAGAAATCATGGGTTATTATCTAAAAACTACACCAATGACCCACGGCTTATGATAGATGAGAAATCCCAATAGAAGACCAGACATGAAGTCACCAAGACGAAGTCTACACGCTAGAAGAACATAAAGACTAAAGACGATGATAAGAAGAAGAAGAATAAAGAGAGTATACAACATTTTTTCAGACGTTTTTCACCTGCAAAAACTGAAAAAAGGAATCTTAGATTTGGAAAATGGAAAAAATATTATGTCCAAGAAACAGAACAAAAAATTACATATATAAAAAATATATACTTATAACACACAAACACCCCCCCCCATATATATAATATATATATATATATATATATATATAAGGTGTGTGTGTGTGTGTGTGTGTGTGTGTGTGCATAAAGTGGGCAAATAGTTATCATTGCAGTTCGAAATCCACGATGTTAATTGTCTTTAATTGTTTTTTTTCGTAGTTTCATCCGGTCATACATACATACATACATACATATACACACGAACTGCCCTTTATATATGTATATTATGGCTATCTCACAAACCATATGTCTTATGATTAACTATTGGTTAGTTTAATCAAAGATACTTTGCATTTTTTATTTTAATAATGACCATCTTACAACCCGTTTACAATAAGGTAGTTACCGCTCATAAACTTAATAAAAGCCACTCTATATCCTTTATTTTTAATAATGACCATCTTACAACCCGTTTACAATAAAGGTACTTACCGCTAATAAAAGTCACTCTACATCCTTTATTTTTAATAATGACCATCTTTACAACCCGTATATAATAAAGGTAACTACCTACATAAAACGGGTTGTAAGATGGTCATTATTAAAAATAAAATGTAGAGTGACATTTATTAAAGTTTATAGCGTAACTACCTTTTATATACGGGTTGTAAGATGTCATTATTAAAAATAAAGGATGTAGAGTGACTTTTATTAGCGGTAAGTACCTTTATTGTAACGGGTTGTAAGATGGTCATTATTAAAATAAAGGATATAGAGTGGCTTTTATTAAAAGTTTATGAGCGGTAACTACCTTTATTGTAAACGGGTTGTAAGATGGTCATTATTAAAAATAAAGATGCCAAGTATCTTTGATAAACTAAACCAATAGTTAATCATAAGACATGGTTTGTGAGATAGCCATACATATATACATATATAAAGGGCAGTTCGTGTGTATGTATGTATGTATGTATGGTATGTATGACCGGATGAAACTAGAAATAAAACAATTAAAGACAATTAACATCGTGGATTTCGAACTGCAATGATAACTATTTGCCCACTTTATGCACACACACACACACACACACACACACACACCTTATATATATATATATAATATATATATATATATATATGGGGGGGGGTGTTTGTGTGTATAAGTATATATTTTTATATATGTAATTTTTTGTTCTGTTTCTTGGACATAATATTTTTTCCATTTTCCAAATCTAAGATTCCTTTTTTCAGTTTTTGCAGGTGAAAAACGTCTGAAAAAATGTTGTATACTCTCTTTATTCTTCTTCTTCTTATCATCGTCTTTAGTCTTTTATGTTCTTCTAGCGTGTAGACTTCGTCTTGGTGACTTCATGTCTGGTCTTCTATTGGGGATTTCTCATCTATCATAAGCCGTGGTCATTGGTAGTTTTTAGATAATAACCCATGATTTCTTTAGATTATATTTCATTCCGAAAATCCCCACCAGACTACTGCGCAGATTGAGTCGGCAACGCGCTTAACGCTGGTTTATATGCATTAAAATAAGCATATATAATATATATATATATATATATATATATATATATTGATTTGAAGGCAATTACAATGGGTATAAAAAGAATAAAAACAGAAAGATGTTATATTTGTCTTATCGATTTCAAAGTATAGAACTTTATCTTCATAGATTAATATCAGAAATGTACGTTTTTTGTGTGGTTATATTTTTTCTTTCTTTTTTTCCCTCTTCTAGATTCTCCTCCTTTCTCCTCCTTTCTTTTTTCTTTATGTTATGAATGAAATGGGCGAATAACTGTAATTTCTTTTTTTTAAATATCTGTTGAGAACGAATGTTTGAACCCCTGCTTGTATATGTATCCAATATTGTCTGTTTATCTTCCGGTGAAACATTGCAACAATGTAGCCATGTTGAATTCAAAAATAAAAACGGTCACATAGAAAAATTCATATACTTTTCTTTCTTTCTTTTCTTTTCTTTTTTTTCTTTTTTCTTTTTCATTTTTCTCTAATTTTTTTTGTAAAAAATAAAATGTATTAATTTAATTAGATGGACTAGTAAATAAGTAAATCAAGATTATCTTTAATTATATATTCCTAATATATAATTAAAGATAATCTTTGATTTACTTATTTATTTTGAAGGAAAATTTAAGAAAAATATGTTTTAAAATTTAAATAGATTAAATATTATATATTAATTATATATTAAAATATTATATAATGATTATATATTAGGATTGATGCAAAATTGAAGAAAACTATGTATAATGAGTATTTTCTTTTAAATTTCAATAGATTAAATATATAAATTAAATATTTAAATTACAAAAGCATAGTGTTTTTTTGGGGTTTTTTTATTTGTTTTGTTCTTTTTATATTAATTGTTTATGTTTAATGAGTATTTTCTTTAAAAAATAATTTTTATTTTATTTTTATATTAATAGTTCTATGTTTTACGAGTATTTATTTATTATTTTTTTAAATTCTTTTAAAATTTCAAATAGATTAAATATTATAAATCAAATATTAAATTGCAAAAGGCATAGTGTTTTTTTTTTGTTTTTTTTTGTTATTATTTTTTTTTTGTTTTTATATATTAATAGTTCTAGACTGACCGTAATGACGTCATGGTTTAAAGAAATGATGTCATGTAAAAAAAGTTAATAAGTATGTCAATAATGTTAAATTAACCGTAATTATTTTTTTATTTTTTTATTTTGAGTGCATGAAATGTTAAGAATCAATTGTATGTGCTAATAGATATCTATTATAGATGTATTACATAATTCAAATCCGTTATTTCAAGTGTCCACCTTGGACTTATTTCTTGAGGGAACAAAGTAAAAATATGCAAATAGTTGATTGTTAATAGGTTTAAATTGTGATAGGGAAACTTACATATTTATGTGTAAAATATGTATACTAAATAAACTATAAGCTATATATGGAACGTGTAATTTAGTTAACTATGTATTCCGTGTTTAATTCTAATCTATTGTTTATATTAGGACCTAATTTAGCTACTGATAAACTTCTCTAATTCTGAGATTACCAATGTTGCGTATTATTGTCTCTATCTTAACGGAAAAAACTGTTGTCCTTATTTTTGCATTTGATTAAATGTTTATGGAATGAGGATGCACGTGTGTGAATGTGTTCTTGATTCTAATATGGAGGGTCTTCCTATTTACAAATTAAGGCATTTGGAGCTAGTTAAACGGTAAATTGTATAAGTTTTGTGACATATGTTAGGATCTCTTATTGGGCAGTTGGCTAGTGTGCATGCTGTAATAACATTCTTATGTTTATTTGTTAGATGTTGACGTAGTGAGGACCCAGAGTGGGTTAGTTGGATATCTAGTCCCTCTTTATGAAAAGCCTTGCGTATTTCTTTAGTGATTGTTTCGCTGAAATGTGTAGTTTCAGGAAACAGGTGTTAGAGTGTGTGTGTCATGTCCGTGTTTTCTATTATTTAATGGCGTATGTATGAAGTTGGGTAGCCATTGTTTTTGAGGGTGTGCTGTGTGTGTTATTTGGCTGTCTCTTCACTACATCTATTGTGTATTCTATTAATTTAATTTCCGATGTAACTTGTCTTGGAAAATGCAAGTGTAAAGTAACATAAGGTAACTATGATGCTGTTAGTTAACCTGTAATTTTTTGTTCTTAATATTTCGAGATAAAATCTCTTCTACAGAAGATCACCGAAACTGAAGCTGTTGCTAGTGACTGTCCATTTGGTACACACACACACACACAACCACACACACATATATATATATATATATATATATATATATATTAAACACGGTGTCTGTGAATGACATTTCTCTCTCTCTCTTTCTCTCTCTCTCTCTCTCTCTCTCTCCTCTCTCTCTCTCTCTCTCCTCTCTCTCTATATATATATATATATATTATATATATTTTCAAAATAAAATTGACGTTATGGCGAAAGGAATATATTCTGGGTCAGTAAATGGATCTAGTTACATGAAATATAGGATACTTACTCTCCTATATTCTATTTTAAGGCTTAGTGCCCTGTTATTATCCCCTCCCCCGATGCGCAACTCTTTTGCAATAAGTAAGCGCTTTGGCCTTATTTTAGTCCGACTCGCCTGTTCATTTAACCGGAAAATATTACTCCTCCACCCCAACCCCCAAATTGATGACAGAAAATCAAGTTCTCCGGAAATGCATTTTTTCCCACCTTTTTCACACTTTTGCACAGGAATCTATTTTTTCTGCCATTTTGGCAAGTGAGGGGTCACGCTAGTCTTTTTTTATTTGTAAATATTCGTATATATTTTTCTTATTTTTCATACAATATTTCTTTTTCATCTTCTTCGTCTTTATGGGATGAGGTTTATTCCTGGAGAGATATTGATTTATTTTTCTAAGTGGAGTTGGAGAAATGTTTTGTAATAAATGTGAAATGATTTTAAAAGGAATATAATTGCATATTTGGGTCAGGGAGAAGAACTGGTTTAATTAATGATAGGATAGATCGTATCCCTCTCATTTAAGGCCTTGTGTCAACCTCGTATGTTTTCGCTGTCTTCGATGATATGAGATAAATATCACGCACTTGTGTTTGCTGGCATTTTACGGCATGTCAACCCTTTTTGGGTTATTCAATGCCGAATATATTTTTTTTGATAGGTATTCAATTTTGTTTTATTAAAAATAAATTATATTGTTTTTATTTTTTTATTTTTGATGTGTAGTTGATATTTAGAAAAAACATTTTTTTTTATAATTCTTGATGGGCATTCGATATTTTAAAAAACTTTTTTAAAACTTTTTTAAAACTTTTTTAAATTCTTGATGGGCATTCGATATTTTAAAAAACTTTTTAAAAACTTTTTAAAATTCTTGATGGGCATTCGATATTTAAAAAAACCTTTTAAAAACTTTTTAAAATTCTTGATGGGCATTCGATATTTAAAAAAACTTTTTAAAAACTTTTTTAAATTCTTGATGGGCATTCGATATTTAAAAAAACTTTTTAAAACTTTTTTAAATTCTTGATGGGCATTCGATATTTAAAAAATATTTTATATAGAGTTGGGAAGATTTTCAGCAATAAATGTGACCTTATGCTACAAGGAATATAATTGAATATTTGGATCAAAATTGGTTAATGAAAGGATAGATCTCTCTTCCAATCTTAGATCTTGAAGTGACCAGCCTATTGATCGGAGGGTGACTCTCCGACCACTCGTCAAACCAAGTAAGGGCCAAAGTGACTGTTGTGTTTCATTCACCAGACTTTCATCATTAAGCCTCACAGATCGCCTCCCTCAGCCAAGGTGACCCTACTATATCTTACAATCTGCAGGGATGCAGTCGGTGAATTCATCTCAGCCGACTAAAACTTATTTTCACGCATCTGTTATGACGCGTTATTTATCAAATCAAAAGGTCATTAACGTCACCAACTGTCGATTAATTCTCCTTAGGATCCCGTTATTTCAAATTAGTGGACCCTAATCAAATTCTAACTACAGGCACGTTCATAATTTATGGTTGATCTAAATTATGTAACAGTACTTTATCTATTTTAATCTTTCACGCACAAATTAAAAGTAGCTAGATCCTAAGGCCAAAAAATGATAAAGCATTGAACGATAATATTTTAACGTAACATAGAAAAATATTTTATGTACTAATGGAATAAAGCATATTTGATAATATTTGTATGTACTTACAAAATAAAGTTTATATTAAGAATATTTTTTTAATTTACAAATAAAGTTTATATTATATACACCGAGATATATTAGGGGTATATAACACTAATATATTTCTATCGTTTGCCACACTATTTATATCTATCGTTGTATTTCTATCTGTATCTTCCAGACATGTCGCTGTCGGAAGCGTCCCGAGAACATGTCTGTTTCCGCTATGTTCTGTCGAAAAGTTTTATGATGTTTATCTAAGTAGTCACTCGCTATGAAGCCTCCTCGCCATCAGAGCTTTTTCTGGGAACTAAGATCAGTTTTAATGCCAGAGATTGCATTGATTATCCTAGGGAAAAACTACAGGGAGCTCTGTCAATATTAATGGGCCGTGTTGGTGCTAACGTCTCAGACAACTTCGTTCTGTTAGAATCGACTTTAAAGACGAGTCTGGTTTATTGAATATTCTGATTGCATAACAGATTAACTATTTGCCTACTTTAAACCGCTTACAGTAGCTCTCCCACTGTTACATAGTTACTTCGAAATTGAAGTATACTTATCTTTTCTGTAGAGTATATCCGTGTTTGTATACTTGTTACATTATAAGGGGCCTTGGATTATTAATGGTCGAAAAAGAATACGTTTTAGTAAAAATAAGTTTTAGGAAAAATAAGTTGTGATGGAGGAAGAAGGAAAGAAATGTTTGGTAAAAATATTAGGAAAGAAATAATGCATTTGGAATGCATGTTGTTTAAAATGTTTGTTGAAATTCCATCAGAGATTTGCTGGGTTTAAATATTTTCGGGAGAATTATAGACACTAGCAGAGGAATGTCAGAATGTCTTGGGCTAAAAATTCAAATGTAGCAATTTGACCATAGACAATAAAACTGAAATATGACGTTAGAAAGTACAGCTGATTATTTTGTAATTATAAAAGATGTGGTAAATAGAGAACTAAAGAAGAACTAGGAGAGTCTAGCTGAGAAAGAGAGGAGAACGAACTTCCCCACCACGAAAGGGACACCACGACACAACCTAAACATTAGCCAATAGAGCGACATCTCTTTCTATCCGTCATCTTAATCCACCAGTAACAGGCAAATGACAAGCTTAGCATATGCAATCTAAGCTACTCTGTCATTGGGACTTTCTTTCTATCTTATTTTCTCTGTGACACTGACTGCTAGGATTTTTTATCACAGCCAACAATAAACATTTGTTAAAAAGAAATGTAGGCTTGTTATTACTTGGTCACTGGGGATACCGGAACAAAATACCCGTAACGTAACATACACACTCTTAATCTGGTAGTGTACTTAGCTTGCCTTGGAGCTTGTCTTGTATTTCTTCTTAGCTGGTGTCTTCTTAACTCGGGTTGGTATCTACTTGTTCAGGATCTGTCTGAGACATCATGTGTTGTTTTTTTGTTTCTTGAACTCATATGCATTTTGTTTCTTTTTTTTTTATTCAGATCTAAAATCACGCGTGTTGGAATTTAGCTAAATGAACAAGAGCCGCCATTGCGTCTTACTCGTTCAATCAGAAAATTAGGCACCATACTCTCCCATGCTCGCACCGGCGATCAGGAAGAGGAGGTCAATTCCGGGTCACATTTGTTTAATCAAAATATCCTGTATCTTTCCGTTAGCGTTTAGTCTAATTTCGAATAGATACATTACACTAACCGTGCGTAATTTATAGGATACCCATAAAAAATGCAACACCAACAAACCAAAGCAAAGTACAAACACTGATGGTTTGTTCATTTTAATTTAGCAGAAGGACTCAGATTACTAATAATTACTCATAATAATAGAATTTTATTTGAAATGATGCTAGTTGACGAGTAACAAGGGATTTTCCAAGCAGTCATTATAGCTCTTCTTTGGTGTCCCGCTGTCATGATGGCTAGTAGAGATTTCGCCGTGTGATTTTGGACAGGTGATGACGTGACCTACCCAGCTACGAAGAAATATTATCACTACACAAATTAACAAAAACTGTATATCATAATTCGTCTCGTTGATGTACATAATGCAATACCTCTAAAATCTTTAAAGCAGTGGTTCCCAATCATTTTCTATTCCACATCCTTAATATCTTATCATACCAGTAAAAAAAATACTAAGAGATTTTGGTACAACTGTGGGGATAATTTGGTAGGTCAACAGTTAAACAGGATCAATTATTTAAACTAGTAAAAATATGTTGGAATTTGCAATGGATTCAGTAGCAATGGATCTGCGAGACTAGTTTGCTTACCATTACACCACGATGAGACAATCATGGCGTAGGGTGGGCGTAAGTACTTACCCAACCTGTTCGCCACAGTGGGATGGGACACTAGGTTCGAGGTTCGAACTCGCTATTCAGTAGCAATGGATCTTCGGACTAGCCTGCAAAACATTAACTACGATGGACGCCATAGGTTTGATATGACACAAAGTTCACGTACATGGTTCGAACTCGCTATTCAGGGCACGCCATAGGTTTGATATGACATATGGTGCATCTAGCATGGTTCGAACGCTATTCAGTAGCAATGGATCTTCGGACTAGCCTGCAAAACATTACACTACGATGGGACGCGCATCTAGCATGGTTCGATCGCTATTCAGTAGCACTAGCCTGCAAACATTATGGAGCCATAGGTTTGATATGACACAAAGTCTCACGTATGGTGCATCTAGCATGGTTCGAACTCGCTATTCAGTAGCAATGGATCTTCGGGACTAGCCTGCAAAACATTACATTACGATGGGACGCCATAGGTTTGATATGAACAAAGTCTCATGTATGGTGCATCTAGCATGGTTCGAACTCGCTATTCAATGGTAGTGGATCTCCTAGCCTAGCTTGTTAGCCTTTACACCATGATAAGACACCTTTTCTTACCTAATCCGTTGGCCAGTGATAGGATGTGACACAATGTCACAAGTATGGTGCATCCATCGAAGTTCGAACTCGCAATTCAGTGGCAATGGATCTGTGAGACTTGCTTGTTTACCGTTACATCATGGTGGGCGTTCTTGACGTCGGATGGGGCTATATTGCTCAAGTGTGTCTATGAGAATATTTTTTATTCACTGATACTTCTAAAATCGAGTGTTTTACTAAAGTTTTAGAAGTAATTTATTATATTTTTTCGGGCTGGTGTTATGAACAGGGACACTTTCAGGAGTGGGGTTATATCGAACAACCTATAGTATAATGGTTGCAATTCTGGGCTTGGCTGTTTGCATTTCACATAGCACTAATACCCTTGGGAAAGGTATGGATCCAATTATTCTCCCTGTGGTTATGGGTAAATAGTTGCGTAGACTGAGCTCTTTAACCTTGGATAGGCAACCAGTCTAGGAAAAGAAAATTCTCTGAATTCAAACCTGTTAAACCCCGCTTAAGAAATTGACCTTGTGTCACATCCTGCTCGTGCGGAGGCGTTGGTAATATGTATATCGAACAAGATCCAAAATTTTAAAATAACGTTCAGAAGTTGCATCTCGTCCATACGCATCAAATCTATTTTTGGGCGCCTTGGGTTGCTTGCCGTGCCAAAAGGGTTAACTCACGTCTGTCACCGTTCCAAATGTCATTATACCTTTCGCCATAACGTCTTATTTATTTTAGAAACTTCTAGACTGTAGTCATCGGAACAAGTAAATCGCTCCAAGAACATCGAAAATAATCCTATACATTATTTAGATTTTTTGGACTGTGGTCCACCAATGTTATAATTCCCTTAGTTATTTACCTCATATTTTTACCTATTAAATAATCATTATTTAATGTTTATATTTTCCAAAACACCTTCGCACGAGTAGGATGCGACACAAGGTCTATTACTTAAGCGAAATTTAACAGGTTTGAATTCAGAGTTTTCCTTCTTGTAGACCAGTTATCATACCAAGTTTAAAGAACCCAGCCTGCCCTACTATTAACCCATATCTGGAGGGAGAATAGGTACCTTTCTCAATGTTATTAGCGTTCTGTGAAATGCAAACAGCCACTTCCAGAATTAGTTGCTCATATATACTTGCACATTCATACATTGTTATGGTAATTTACTACGCATACATGAATTCTTCCAACCATAAATAGCAGCAGGTCCTGTACGTAAGCGAGAGTTAGTATTTCAGCAGACAGCTGATAAAACAGCCTAGCGTGCAACAGACTCATTGGTATATATTTGTACTACTGTTCTTTGTTAATATATTTGTTTAACTCATTTCTTGTCTTGTGTCTTTATTCTAGCCTCTAACCAGACCACAACATGCATAAATATGGCTACACATGTTTATCCTAACACATGTGCTCTAATGATTAGAGTCTTAGGAAATAGACTCGTCGACCTGAGTTAAATTCCTGGACGAAGCGGTTTGAATTTTACATGGCCCTAATATATTTGGGAAATGTATGAATCCAATTCTCCCTCACGCTATGGGTAAATAGCAGGGCTGACTGGGCTCTTTAACCATGGCTAGGTAACCAATCTACGAGAAGGAAAACGCCGCTTAACAAATTGACCTTGTGCTGCATCCTGCTCTTGCGGACAGGTTGGTATATATATATATATATATATATATATATATATATATATATATATATATATATTACTATGTATATGATCTATTTTCACCTGCCTGGGCTGATTTGTCCTTTAAGATTTTTTAAATATTGAATACCCATCAAAAATTTTAAAATATATATCTTCTGCATTAAATAAGCCAAAAAGGGTTGATATGCCGTAAAATGCAAGCAACCAACACCAGTGCGTGATTTTTACCCGCGCTTCGTCGAAGAGAGGGAAAATCATACAAGTGTGACACAAGGTCTTAAATGAGAGGGATATGATCTATCCTATCATTAATTAAACCAGTTCTTCTCCCTGACCCAAATATGCAATTATATTCCTTTTAACATCATTTCACATTTATTACAAAACATTTCTCCTTGAACTCCACTTTGGAAAAAATAAATCAATATCTCTCCAGGAATAAACCTAATCCCATAAAGATGTATTGCAAAGAGCGAAGGAGTGAAATTTTTTTTTTAAATAATTAAAATATACGAATATTTACAAATAAAAAAAAAGTAAGATAAGGATCACGCCTCTCTCACACCCTCTTGCTAAAATGGCAGAAAAAATAGATTCGCGCGCAAAGTATGAAAAAGGCGAGAAAAATCGAAAATGCATTTCCGGAGAACTTGATTTTCTGTCATCAGTTTGGGGGATGGGTGGGAGAAGAAATATTTTCGGTTGAATGAATAAACGAGAGGACTAAAATAAGGCAAAGTGCATACTTATTGTAAAAGTGTTGTGTATGGGGGGAGGGGGGTAATAATTTGGCACAACAGCTTAAAATAGAATATAGGAGAGGGAATATCATATATTTCACGTAACTATGTCCATTTACTGACCCAGAATATATTCTTCTCACCATAACGTCATTTATTCTAAAAATCATAAGATTATATATATATATATATATATATATATATATATATATATATATATATGTATATATATATATATATATATATATATTCATATATATATATACATATATATAGTTAAAAATTAATGGTAAAATGAATGAATGGATGAAATAAAAATGATGAAATGAGGGGGGTAAATGAAAAATCCTTTCCAAGGGACCCTTCTCAAAAGTATTAAAACGCTTTCTGAGGGTGGGGTCCCTGATAGAAAGTTTTTCTCATCTATCAATAGACTCCTTTGAACCATCAAGTTAATAGAGATAAAATCCGCCTCTTACCTTTGTAATATCTGTTGAATATATATATATATATATATATATACATATATATATTATATATATATATATATATATTGTCTGGTTAACTTCCGGTGAATATTGCTACATTGTAACTATTTTGAATTCAAAATAAAAACGGTCAAATAGAAGAATTTATTTACTTAGCTTTTTTTTGTTCAGTTGTAAAATAAAATAAAATATATTAAATTAATTAGATAGATCAGTAATTAAATAAAAAGATGATGTTTAATTATATATTAGAAAGATTGATGAATAATTTTATTGATATATATATATATATATATATATATATATATATATATAGAGAGAGAGAGAGAGAGAGATAGATATTCATACATATTCATACATATATATATTCATATATATTCATATATATATATTCATATAAATATATATAATATATATATATATATATGAATATATATGAATGAATAAATATATATATATATATATATATTATATATATATATATATATATATATATTATATATGATGAGATTTGATAATTTGCTAAAGAAGCATTGTTGAGTAAAGTATATTATTATTTATATTTTTTTGCTTGAAGGCAATTACAATGCGTATATCGTATAAAATTCGATGATTATGGAAAATAAACATGACAAGCGAACTCGACAAATATCGCGCCCCAAGTAGAACATCGTACAGCTGTTTCAACTTTATCAAGTCTTATCAGCGATGTATATTTACGATTTCCCTCCAACAGAAATCGAAACCGAGAACCCAGCACTCAGAATCAGAAACTCTACCCCTGCGCCCCCGCTTCGTAGCACATGATACATGCAAAATGAACTTGTCAAGGATGATCACGCCGAGTTCGCTTGTCATGATTATTTTCAATAATTATCGAATTTTATACGATATACGCATTGTAATTGCCTTCATGGAAAAATACAAATAATAATAATAATAATAATAATATATATATATATATATATATATATATATATATATATATATATATATATTCACACCTAGACCTGTTGATCTTTTTCCCCCTTTTAAATTGAAAACTCACGTTTAATATTTGAAGACATAGAATATATCAAAATGAATAGAACAGTGCAGCCTCCCACACTATCAAAAGAGAAGTTTCAGAGGTGCTTTAACCAATCGAAAGAAAGAAGGATTCGGGAAGATGAACCGACGAGAAGTGAGCAGAGGAGAGAGAGAGAGAAAGAGAGATAGAGAAAGAGAGAGTTAGATATATAAATAGATAGATAGATAGATAGATAGATAGAGAGAGAGAGAGAGCGAGAGAGAGAGAAAGAAAGAAACACAAATATAGATAGATAGATAGATAGGAAGAGAGACAGAGAAGAGGAAGTGGAAGAGAGGAATAGAGAGATATTTTAAATCTTAGATTCGGGAAGAGAAAGCAACGGAGAATGAGTAGAAGAGAGAGAGGAGAGGGGGAGATGGAGAGAGAGAGAGAAAGGTAGAGAAAGAGAGAGAGTCAGTGAGTGAGTGAGTTAGAGAGAGTGAGAGAGAGACAGAAAGGTAGAGAAAGAGAGAGAGAGAGATGGAGAGAGAGAGAGAGAGAGATTTTAAATCCTAGATTTTTCGCGTGCAGTAAAAGTAGCCCAGTTCATGGTGGAGGTAACTGATTGTATTGTTTTGTTTTTGTTGTTGTTGCTCTTGTTGTTTTTGTTGTCAGTTCTAAGTTGAATGACTGGGACGCAATCTGGCTTGACGTGCGTGATTATATCCAGGGAACTTATTTCATGCATTCCACATCCAATTTACAGAAATGTCCGCGGGAGAACGTATTTTCTAAATCTGCTCAGAAGAAAAAATGTGACAAGGAATTGTGTGAGTGCGTGTATAAGAGGCAAGTTAAAATGATAGAATAAGTCATTGGTTTGTGGGTTGGTTGGCTGGTTGTTTTTACGGCATGTCAACACTTGTTGGATTATTTCATGCCGAACGTATTGGTTAATTTATTTTGTTGGGTATTCAAATTTTTTTCAAACTCAATTTTTTAAATGTAATTTTAATACTCATTTTTTTTTTAACTATTGAAGGCACCTTAACAAGTACAACCCCTCCTGGTCCGAGGGACTGGGGTTAAACAGAAAAAAATAGTTTTAAAAATGTATTTAAAAAAATGTATTTAAAAATGCCTTTTTACTGGACTCTTTTTCGAAGCATTAAATTAATATAATTGTTATATAAGATATTGGAGAAAATAATATATATATATATATATATATATATATATATATATATATATATATATATATATATATATATATTATTTTCTCCAATTCTAATTATATAGCATATAACGTAGTACAGAACCCTATGTCTATAATTTTTTACCGGAAATATATGTATAAGGGAATATTTGATACATCACCGCATATAACTATAATTAAATGTTTTATTTACTTATATATAATCGATTAATTATTAAATCAATTTTATTAATTATTAACTATAAATTCCTTTACCACCATTATTATTATTATTATTATTATTATTATTTATTTTTTGGTTTATTTATTATATAGGCTCTAACGTATAAGTTTGTGTGCGTATCTGTACGTATACGTGTAAGTTTTTTTTTTTGTATATACATTTGCCTTTATATATGTATATGTATGTATATGCGTATGCCCGTTACAAGTATATTTATTTTTCATTTATATAATTGTTTACTTATTTATTTACAATTTAAATAAATCATACTACTTTACTTCAACATTTAAACAATAAACACCGCTTACATTTTTTTGTTTAAATTTAAATTTAATATTATTATTTTAACTCTATTTATTAATTTACTCAATCAGTTTTAGTATTTATTATTAATTTTAAATCTTTTTATTATTATTTATTTGCAATTTAAATAAATTACACTAATTTACTTCAACATTTAAAACAGTAAACACCAGTTATAAACGAAATCATGCGGCAGCAAACCGTAAACTTAAAAATTTAGAGAAAAATATATATACCTTAAGACTCAAGTATTAATTTAGCTAAAATATTAAATGTTAAATTTTAAGATTTTAAAATTTTAAATTTCAATAAATAACCCAAAATAATAAAACCAAAATAATATTTCAATTATCCAACTATCTCTTTGTTTTACATAATTCTAATTTTAATCCCAGTTAAAATAAAAAATTAAATCCTTGTTTTATATAAACACCGTTCCCTAAAATTTTTTTAAATTTTTAAATTTTAATATATTTTTTCACCTTTATTTTCACTTTATTTTTTATTTTCCACTTTTATTTTTATTTTTATTTCAATGCATCTTTGCTTACCGTTACTTTCATTCTTACTTTTATCTCTTTATATTTTTTATATAATTAACTATATTTAACTACCCAAAACTTCTATTATCGTAACATACACAACCTGTATTTTTTAAATACTCTCAAACCAAATTAAACTAGTTATTAAATAATTTTAAATTTTCAACTTTTAACTATTAATACGACCCATAACATATCTTTTATTATATAATAATTGAAAAAATAATTCCCATAAATTAATCTAAATTTTTAATTCAATAATCAAAAACCGTTCCTGATCTACGAAAATGTAAACAAGCGTTCCTCTACTAAATTTAAGTCCCATTCCAACGGGCATGTTTATAACACCAAAAGATTAATCGTAAACTCGATTAATTTAAAAGTAACCCTGAAGAATCTATCGATGAAACTCGAGTAGGTTACTCATTTCCATTCTTAAATAAATTTATGCTCTACATTGTATTGAGCACTTTGTATTTGTTTTTTCTCAACCTTAACCTCTGGATATTGTGCGCTTCCAACGATCGTTCTTATACCACCGGTAAGTTAATACTTATACATATACAATATATATATATATATATATATATATATATATATATAT
Organism: Doryteuthis pealeii; assembly: GCA_023376005.1. Taxonomy (NCBI): domain Eukaryota; kingdom Metazoa; phylum Mollusca; class Cephalopoda; order Myopsida; family Loliginidae; genus Doryteuthis; species Doryteuthis pealeii. The sequence continues at coordinate 64,544,855 of CM042166.1, forward strand.
ATATATATATATAAGAGAGAGAGAGAGAGAGAGAGAGAGAGAGAGAGAGGGGGGATTCATATTCATGCCCTAAAATCCAACCAATCCATGTATGGGGTAAATAGAAAAATAGATTTAAAAATTCTATTTAAAAAATTGAGTTTAATTTTTTTAAACAATATCTATAAAAAATGAATAAAACAAAACACCTTCGGCATAAAATAAACCAACAGGGGATGACATGCCGTAAAATCCAATCAACTTTTAACCAAATTAAACATTTATAGAATAAATAAGATAAATTACTATTACATATTATTTATTACCAAACTCTATAACATTAAAACTCTATGACTAAAAACACATAAAGGAATTAAATGTTCGTGTGATAATCATGAAGGAGCTCTCTGTTTTGGCGATCATTCGTACAATCTGAGAGGCGTATAATTCTCAATCACTTCTCCAAGAAATTGGTTCGCTACGTCCACTTTGAAAAATATTTCTTTAAATAGGCGGCAATTTGTTTCACTAGTATTTCGTTTTATTACTTTTAACATTTTATTAGCACGCAATTTTTCTTAAACTCGGGTGTCCACTTACAAACGATGTATCAGGTGAAGCTGGCCTTGGCTGTCTTAATATCTTAATTTTCATCGTCCATCGTTTTAATTTACCGACCCATTAATACAGACTAGCAAATATATGCACCCACCATGTGCAAGTATTTCAGTTTTAATGTAATAAAATATTATATTAAATTAGAGAAGCTAATGCAGATAAAAAAATTGAAACAAGTGGTATAATCGAAAAATAGAACAACTGAATTGTACTCTTCTATCACTCCCGTCTTTCATTGGTAAATTTTCCTAATTTAACTATTTCCTTGAAATAGGGAGTAAAATATAAAATTACAGTTATTTCTTCTTGTTAATGGATTTCTTTTAAAATTTATCCCCGAGATTTTTCCTTATATTCATTAAGATAAAACCAAATAGTTAAAAATCAATAATACTAAGCATATATCTATAAAACCAAATTTTTAATATCAATATGCAAATAAGCCATCCCATTCACACTGTAAACCGTAATTTGTTGTGTATATAAATACAATTGCATGTTATTAGTATGTTGATATGGTCAACAGTGGCTTCGGCCTCTGGACCATTGATATAATTAACGGCGTCGATCCCAGGGGGCCATCCCCCCAGGCAACACCTGCCCCCTTGATTTAAAGGGGCAGGGCTGGGTTTATTGCCCAGTGCCTGAGGCGCCTCCTTGAGGGGAATGCCGACGGGATCGACGCAATTTTTCACCCGCCACCCCATGAGCTTCGGTTTGTGGGTGGTCCCACGTTAATAGGGCCTTGTGCCTGACCCGTACAAGTGGGGTACGTGGAAAATATCATGTAGATATGGTCAACGCCTGGGGTCCAGTGGCTTTGGCCCTGGATCTTTACAAGTTAATAGTGTCGATTCCAGGGGGCTATCCCCCCAGGCAATACCCGACCTCCTGATTTAAAGGGGCAGGACTGGATTTATTGCCCAGCGCCTGAGGTGGAATGCCGACGCGATCGACGCAATTTTTGTGCTTACCATCCATGAGCTTCGGCTTATGGGGGGATGTCCACGTTAAAACGAGACCTTGTGCCCAGCGCTCATAAGTGGGATGAGAGGCAATTATCTGTAGATAGGGTCAACAGTATCAATATTGTAGAATAATTTTAATGATAATTGAGCTTAAATAAAAATAAAATCATGGGGAAAGGGACTTAAATAACAAAGGGAATTAGTGATATATTTTGAAGTCGGTCTCGAAAGTAATGAAACAGGTTTTTTTTCAGATTGGCCGAAAATGAATAAATCAGTGTTGATTTAAAACTGGTATTTGGTTGGTTGGTTTATGATATATCATTCTGGTTTATGCAAATCCCATTTTCTTTTATAGTCAACATTTAGTTTCTTGTATAATTCCCAGTAGATCACTTTTCCATCACAGTCATTCCTAGTCTTGTATTCTCGTCATGCTAGTTTGCTACATTCACTTAATACATGGTTGATAGTCTTATCTCTGTCTCTACATTATCCATTTCTATTTTAATTGTACATGAATAGAAATAATACTTACTAGTAGGACCTGATGATATACCACAGTTTGATAATTTAATTATTACAACGATAGATATGTTTACTTAAGAGCTATTGCCAAATAGTTCAGTATGTAAAAGGATAATAATCTTGATTTAACTCTCAATTCTCTTTCTTTCCTTCGTTTCATTATGTTCGATTGAAACAGATCAGTGCTATAAACCTCTCTCTTTATATTTCTTTCTACTCTCTTTCTTTCTTTCTTTTTATATTTGTCTGTATTGCGTTTACTTCTCTTCCCTTTCTTTCTTTATAATAAAAACAGAATAGTCCATGATTTAGTTGAGGTGACGACAAATATAAGTAATAAGAATTCGGCGGATAAGCAACATCAGATACACAGGATTTACATTTTTGCATTTCATCTTGGACGGTTTGAACGGTCTCATTTTTAACCAGAGGGTGTTGCAAGATGATAACAGTCGGAAAATGAAGGAACAAGCGTATTATAACACTTAATATGATAGGGTTTCCACACCTGTCGTAACTGGTAGTTCACTGGAGGCTGAGTGACAGCAAGTCTCCTCAGGTCTCCAGGACTCTTCTGAGTATTCTGGCAGATTGCAGCAGTGCAGTGTTCTGGATGGTTTCAATCCTTCCTCTGATATCCAAACTTTCCAGACCCTTTTCTAATCCTTTTGGGACTGTTCCAAGTGCAGCAACTACAATTGGTATTACTTTCACTTTCATATTCCATAACTTTTCAGTTCTCTGGCAAGGTCCAGATATTTGGCCATTTTTTCATTTTCCTTTAGCTTCACCCTGTGATCCGCTGGCACTGCAAAATCCACAGTTGACAAGTTCTTTCTTTTTTGTTAATCAACACTAGGTCTGGTCTTCTTGCTGGGATAGGTGATCCGTTTTAATTTCAAAGTCCCAGAGAATTTTTGTGCGTTTCGTTCTCAAGAACAGATTCTGGTTATGCATATACCATTTTGTTGTGTGGTCAAAATTTAATTTCTTGCATAATTCCCAGTGGATCACCTTCCCAACCCAGTCGTGTCTAGTTTTGTATTCTCGTTGTGCTAGTTTGCTACATTCGCAGAGTATATGGTTAACAGTCTCATCTCTATTACCGCAAAGTCTACATTTACTATTCCGTTGGGTCTTATCAATTTTCGCTTTGATGTAGTTTGTCCTTATGGCATTATTTTGTGCAGCAATTATAAGTGATTCTGTTTCTCTTTGAGGTTTCCCTTTCTTAACCATGTCCAAGTCTTTCCATGTGCAACCTCATCTATTTGTCGTTTGAAGCGTCCATATAATTGTTTTTCTTCCCATTTTTGTTTTCTAGTCTTTGTCGTTTTTCTGTTTGTCCATCTGCCGTTTCTACTATTGTTGGCTGCCATAAGTAATTTGTCTTTGCTCTTCCTTGTGTATTATTATTATTATTATTATTATTATTATTATTATTAATATTGCTTTTGAGTTTTTCACATCAGCGTTAGCTGATGGTATTTCACTGGAGGCTGGGTGACAACAAGTCTCAGGACCCTTCTGAGTATTCTAGCCGATTGCAGCAATGCAGTAGTCTGGATGGTCTCAATTCTTCCTCTGATATTCAGGTCCTTCAGTCTTTTTTCCAAGTTTATTGGGACCGTTCCAAGTGCATCAACTACAATTCATATCACTTTCATTTCTCATATTCCACAGCTTTTTTAATTCTCTGGCAAGGTCCAGGTATTTATCCATCTTTTCGTTTTCTTTCAACTTGTGATCTGCTGGAACCGCAAAGTCACCAGTTGGCACGCTCTCTCTCTTTTTTTTTTTTTTTTTTTTTTTTTTTTTTGTTAATCAACACTAGGTCTGGACTCCTGGCTGGGATGGAGGGATCCGCCTTTATCTCGATGTCCTAGAGAATTTTATGCGTTTCATTCTCAAGAACAGATTCTGGTTTATGCATATACCATTTTGTTGTAAGGTCAAAATTTAATTTTTTCATAATTCCCACTAGATTACCTTTCCAAACCAGTCGTGCCTAGCTTTGTATTCCCGTTGTGTTAGTTTCCTACAGTCGCTTTATTATTATTATACATACTTATACTCCAATATTGATATAAAATTCAAGTCTTCACTTCAAATTAAAAGATCACATACACTTTTATATGCAATCCAATTCGACTCGATATGAATATTTGATGACGTCTTTCGTATAATGCAATCTTTATTGATGTTAACCTATTTTCATTAGCAGTTTATTAAAACGAGACACGAAATAGATAAATTCTACGATGCTGTTGTCGAGTAATTCGCTCCTTACATTACCTTTTCTATCATCTAAGTCATAAAGTGAAACTCACGAAATCAACCGCGTCAAAATAGCTCTACATACAATATTTATGATATATGTACAATAACAATATAGTTAATGCAATACAAAATTGGATTTGATGTTGAGAAAATTACGTATGTGACTTTGCAAATTACTGAATATACATCTAACACTTACACTTGCACTTCAGCTTAAATTCTTAGAATTCAAAACAACTATCTTCCAAAAACATGGTATGCTCGTCTATCATCATCATCGTCATCATCAAGTTGTGTCGACAGCAAGTTGTTGGGGTCATGACTATTTCTCGCCACCCGTACCTATCACCCATCTCTCCAAGCAGATCTTCTTCACGACATCCAGTATCCGCTCTGGGCTTGATTGGTGTAGGTTTTTGATGGTCAACTAACACTGCTGATAGAAAACATCCCCATATGTCTTCCTCACCACCTGTCCCTATCGCCCATTGCTTTAAGCTGATGTTCTGCATAGCATCCAGTAACCACACATTGATGTAAGATTTTGATGGTCAGCCAACACTGCTGATAGCATATATCTCCATGACACTTCCTCGCCACCCGTCCCTCTCGCTCATTGATTTAAATAGGTCTTCTTCACGGCATCCAGTATCCGCGCTGAGTTGATTGTTGTATGGTCAGACAATACTGCCGACAGCACATCTCCATGACCATTCCTCGCCACCCGTACCTATCACGCATCGCTTAAAGCAGATCTCCATCATGGCATTCAGTATCCGCGCTGAGCTTGATTGATATAGGACTTTGATGGTTCAACACTGCGAACAGCATACATCTCCCTAATTCTTACATGCCACTGGGCCCTAAAACCCATCATTCCTAGCAGATCTTCTTAACGAAATCCAGTACCGCACAGGGCTGATTGATGTAGGTTTTATATAGTTCACCAACACTGCCCACAGCGTGCATCACCATGACTCTTCTTCGCCACCCGTCTCTATCACTCATTGATTTAATCAGGTCTTCTTCACGGCATCCTGTGTCCGCGCGGGTTGATTGATGAAGGTTTTTGATGGTCAACCAACTGTGGATAGTAAGTATCCCCTGACTCTTCCTCGCCACCCGTACCTATCACCCATCGCTACAAGCAGATCTCATTCACGGCATCCGGTATCTACACAGGGCTGATTGATGTAGGTTTTTGATGGTCAACCAGCACTGCCGATCGCAAGCATCTCCATGACTCTTCCTCGACACTCGTCCCTATCGCCCATTGCTTTAAACGGGTCTTCTGCATGTCATCCAGTATTCGGGCAGGGCTAATTGATGTAGATTTTTGATGGTAAGCCAACACTGATGTGTTCATGTGTAGGTTTTTACAGAAGAACATAACTTTACTCTATGGTCTGCTGACCGTATCCATTACTACTGAATAGCAAGTTCGATCCTCACTGGATGCCTCATAGTTGTGACCTTGTGTCACATCTTACCCGTGACAAACGAGTTGGGTAAATACCTTCTTTATGGTCTCCTGGAACAGTAAAATCCATGAGCTGACAATTTCTTTTATTCTTGTAAATTAAAACTAGTCCGGTTTTCTGGCCGGGATTTGGTGACTAACAGATCACTTTAATGTTCAGTCCACACAGGGTGCCCCATAATTCTGACGTGTTACCAATCTTGGTTTAGTAAGTAACTTCAATTCGTATTGAAGGCAGAATCAGATTTAATTCTAGTTTGCAAAATTAAAAATAACTTACGAGTTCGTTCCTCCTTAATCAGCTGTGTCCAGCAAGGCTTGTTTGTTTTACTCAGATGGTTTGTGTGATAAGGGGTAAGTGGCCATACAGCTGCTCTTTGTAGGGGTGTTACTTCCAAGATTTATTTCTTGTGTCGTTCCTATCTAGATTTTTCTCTAAACTTTTCCTTAGTGTCCAAGGTTTGGTTTGGTTTGGTTGTTTTGTTTTACGGCATATCAACCTCAGTGGGTCATTTAATGCGGACAAATTTTGAAATAGATTCTTCTTAATGGATAATCAATTTTGTTTATAAACATGTTTTACTATTTAGCCCATAGATGGGACCCTAACAGGTACTACCACTCCGGGTCAGAGTGGACCAGGGAACAATGGTGATGAAGGGGTGCTACACATTCCCCAACCTCCATAACTGGAACCTCACCATCAGATAGAGTTTAACGTCATTCCCAGGATACTAAGACCCTCAGCCACCCATATGATAAAAGGGTTGGGGCTTGCCATAAGGGCAATAGGGTTGGAGCAATCATATAGGTGCTAGGGCTTTACGTGACCAGTCGATTGATCGGGGGGCTCTACGATCGCTCGTTTAACCTAAGAAATGGCCAAAGTGGAGTATTGCAAGTCATGGACAGTTCAACCACTTGGGTTCTATCCTTAAGCGTCGCGGGTCGTCACCCACGGCCAACAGGTAGCCCCATTTGGGAGAGTCTTACCCTTCTGCAGAGGTGCAGTCGGTGCATTCTAACGCCCCAGCCGACAGGGCGGTAGTGTCCAAGGGTTGCAGTCATACATTAGCACTGATACTGCTACACTGGGCATGCCTACAAAGTCTGAAAACAGCATTGCTAACATGACTTTCGGAAACATTTTTTCACGCTCAGAATTGCTGAGGAATGGAATAAGCTACCCGCGTCCGTTGTAGGCTACCGAAACACTGCATCTTTCAAAGCCGCCATACTTCCTGTAGTCCGCCAACACTGTGCCTGATGCCCCTCTCCACACACATATGTACACACGCGCACACATACATGCATATTACTACTGTAAACTGTTCATGTTCCTGACACTAATACATTATTCTGTGTACTTGACATGAGACTTTGATGAGTTGTGGTGCATCTGAGTACTGTACACAATAAATTTCATTATATCAAAATAACGCGCAATATTATTAGATTACGTATAAAAAGCTTTACATTTCATTACATTTCACGGAAATATCCGAAACCTTTGAAACACTACGGTAAGGGTTACTTCGGGAGTTTCCGTAATCTAATGCTATTTACACGTAAACTGCGATTCTAATGATATTATCTCTTGTACGTTATTCTGTGTTTGTACCAAAATCAGAAATGTAATTTGATATTCAACTTTCAAAATTCTTTTTTAAAAAAACATGTTTCAATTTTTTTACCATAATAATTTGATATTCGTTTCTTTTTTTAAAATTATTTGAAATATCAATTTAACCAATCGCCTCATTTATATCGTTTTTTTTTTAATATTGTTAATTACTGAATTAAAATTTGATACTATATCGTTATATGAGATGTCATTTCTTCTACCCTAACAAAAACAAAATCCCTCTCCCCACCAGGCCGGACTAACAGAAGGTCTATTTTACGTAGGGGTTTTTATAGGGCATCCTTCGAGGATTGAACTCCTTCAGTAGTAATGGATCTGCAAGGCTAGCTTGCTAATCATTACAACATGTTTATTTTGTTTATTTGGTTAGTAAGCTAGCCTTGCAGATCCATTACTACTGAAGGAGTTACAACATGTTTATTTTGTTTATTTTTCCCCTACCCAGGCTTCGTCGAGTAGCCGTTTCTAGTTTAGAATAAAGAAAGTCATGAACATATAAAATCATCATCATGTCGCGCTAGTAGCATGGATATCCATGGCAATCTCTCGCCAACCCCCCTATAATTAATCGTCCCCGGGAGGTCCTCTGCACAACATCCAGTATCCACGCAAAGCTGGTCTATGTAGGTCTTTACTAGACGGCCCGCACTGGCATGATCATGTTCTGGTGTCCATTGGAGGACGTTGCTTATGAGTTTGTCCTTGCTTCTCCAGCAGTGTCCAGTATGTTTTGTTCGTCTTATTAGGATGGTTTGTGTTATAGGTGGCCGTATAAGATGGGAATTTCCCCTGCAATGTGTGTGACCGCCATAGGGTCCTTAACTGAAGACATAGATTGATGTCATCGTCGTCTGCGACGGATTTCGAAAAGAAAGAAAAAAGAAATGGCTGCACATATAAAATAAACACTCTCGATGAGACTAAATATATCAAATTATTTCTGGCATATAATTATTCCTGCTTTATAAATGACTAGCAGTGGCTACCCGACGTCGCCTGGGTAGAGGAGGATTTTTTTAAAGTTAGTCTCGCAGATCTATTATTACTGAATCGTGAGTTGAATCCTCGTGGGATGCCCCATTTAAATCCCTATATAAAAAAATAGACCTTGCATTGATCCAGCTACTCTGAAAAGAAATATTAATGTCTACTATTTAAAATATTAAATAAAATTTTAAAAATTCCATGCTGTTATCATTTAAATTTTATTTTTTAATCATCTTCATGAATATAAATCAAATCTTTATTATTTTTGCTCAAAAACCAAGCCCTGGTGATATTTAATGCGTATATATATTTACTTTGTCGTTAATTGTTTCATTTTCAATTTTTTCTCCGGATATACATATACACACAACTATCCTTTATATATGTATAGATAGATAGATAAATAGTAATATATTTACTAATTAACGAAACGGCCTTTTCAAACACATTACGCGGCGCGGACTGGTTTAGCTCAGTCGATAGAGCACCCACCAAAGTAATCGCAATTTTCCTCAGCGTTCGAGTGGCACAGTTGGGTAATCTGATCTATGTGGTAAAGTAAAAAAAGCTGATGGTAGATGTCGTGCTCCATCTCAGACAAAAAAAACAATCTCCCTGGTCTAGTAAAAAGAGGATAAACTCCTTCAATGTCCGGCTGATATCGACAATAAGCCACTCCACCGACTTTATTTTACATGTTTATTTCGGTAATTTCAACAGAAACAAATCTTATTATAATGGAGATTGTGTGTCTGTAACCAAAACTATATCACTACTCAAGTCACAATTCCCTTAGTTATTTACATCACATTCTCCATGATTTTATTTTAATTTAAATCTCAATTATTAATAAAATTGTTTTACATTATTAAAACTGCTCGTCATATTTACATTTATTTACCTCATACCCCACTTGGATGGGTTGGACACAATGTCTCGTTTTTATGTGGGACCACCCACAAGCCGAGACTCATGGGTGACAGGTGGAAAAACCTGCGTCGATCCCGTCGGCATTACTCCTCAAGGGGGGCGCCTCAGGCGCTGGGAAATAAACCCAGCCCTGCCCCTTTAAATCAAGAGGGCAGGTTTGCCTGGGGGGATAGCCCCCTGGGATCGACGCTATTAACTAGTAAAGATCCAGGGCCGAAGCCACTGGACCCCACCCTGTTGGGCGGGGCTACATAGCAATAACATGCAAGTGTATTTATATATACAACAACTAGCAGTTTACAGTGTAATGGGAAGACTAATTTGCATATTGATATCAAAAATTTGATTTTAATAAATATGTGCTCAGTATTTTTGATTTCAAATTGTTTGGTTTTATCTTAATGAATCTTAGCAAAAATCTCGGGGAAAAATCTTTTAAAAAATCCATTAGCAAAAAGAAATAACTAATTTTATTCTTTACTTACAATTTCAACTTACAATTTCAACTATTTATGGAAGAGTAAGTTACAGTTGTTTTATTTTTCGATTATCCCCCACCCTGTTTCAAATCTTTTTATTTGCATTCTTATTTAGATTCATTAGTCTTTCTAATTTAATGTAATATTTTATTACATTAAAACTTAAATGCTTGCACTCGGAGGGTGCATATATTTACTAGTATTCATAATAAAGTTATAGAAATATGAAGCAGCATTAAAATACAAAAATCATCAAATAAGTTCACCATAGATTTCTTTTAAAAACGTTTTATTGAATTAAAAAGAAAATTACAAGAATAAAACTGAGGCCATCAAGTGAAATAAATTGGTTGGTTGGTTGGTTTTTACGGCAAGTCACTCCTTATGCCGAAGAAGTTTTCATTTTATTCATCATCGGCATTGTAGTCTCGAAATATAATTCTTGTGCCCCTGAAGCTACAGCGCCTTCCTACAGTCCAATGTCCGAAAAACAGCCCCGACCACAGATGTCGCATGCTAAGGCTGTCCCTGAAGATGTTGTTGTGCCGGTATTCTGTTCCTGTCGCTTTCTTCTGGACCTCTTTGATTCATGATGATGAGCCAGGGTGACTTCAGTCATTAATAGTCCGCTACGGAGAGCCTTCCGTCCCCGAGTCAAATTTTCCCAGCTGGAAGGGGTAATGCGAAAGCACCTGAGATCATTCTTATAGATATCATTAAATCGCAGCTGAGGGCGACCAATCTGTCTCTCACCAGACGAAATCTCTGCATGATTGTTTGGTATTCAAATGATTTTTTAAAACTCATTTTAACTCACATTTTTATTATCTATTATACTCATTGATGGGACCCTAACGGAGTGGACTTTGGAGTAATGGCAATGAATGCGTACTCCACACTCCCTGGGCTATAGAATTGGAACCTCTCCACTAGATGCAGTTTAACGTCATACCCAGGACTCTTAAACCCTTGGACACTAAGACACTCAGTACATATATGATAAAAAGGTTTGGGGTTTGCCACAACAGCAATACGGTCGGGAAAAGCATATAGGGTCGTCAACAGGCGACCCATTTGGGTCTTATCCCAGACGACAGGGCAAAAGCGAAATTAAAATAAAAATGATTGGGTTAGAATTTGGGTTTGATATTATAAAATATATCTAGGTTTAATATCATCCAAAATTATGTAGATTTAATATTATCCAAAATTATTTAGTTTTAATATTATCCAAAATTATTTAGGTTAATATTATCCAAAATTATTTAGATTTAATATTATCAAAATTATTTAGATTTAATATTATCTAAAATTATTTAGGTTTAATATTATCCAAAATTAAATTATTTAGATTTAATATTAAAATTATTAGTTTAATATTATCCAAAATTATTTAGATTTAATATTATTAAATTATTAGGTTTAATATTATACAAATTATTTAGGTTTATATTATACAAAATTATTTAGGTTTAATATTTAGGTTTAATATTATAAAAAATTTCCTCATTTGAATATTGCAATAAGTCTGACCATATAAGGAAAGAGGAAGAAATATTTAGAACATTATAGTAACAGAAAATATGACGTCTTTTATGACGTCTCAATAAACGAATAAGCCATAAAGTAAAAAAGAAGCAGTTTTGAACGGGCTTATTTTTCGGTATCCACACAGCAAAGGGACAAAAACTCCCTCCATCTTTGGTGTTTATTACTGAATCGTAATAAAACATCAAAGATACCAACAATGAAGTTAAACAAGAAAAGAGACTGTAGATTTTTCAAACATCAAACAAAAACATATCAAGAGGAGACGTTCGAAATATTTCAGAAAACAAAAATGCAGCGCCATACCAACAGACGCCATTCTCATAAGCAAAAAGAAGATCGCCATCATTTTTGCAACGAGGACAAACAATAGAAATTAAATACGCTGTGTGTCAAGGTAATAACTAATTTTAAAATCAATTAGAAATTCATTGCGATAATTTAGCTTTCGTTTTGCATGAGATTTCTTTATGTAGATTGGTTTGTTTTGTTTTGCTTTGTTTTACGGCATATCAACCTCGGTGGGTCATTTAATGCCGACAAAGTTGTGAAATAAAGTCATTCTTTATGCATAATACATAATAATACATGCAGTCAGTTTATGCTAAATCCCCGTTCGACAGGGCTATTTTAAGCGGGGGTTAACAGCTTTGAATTAAAGAGTTTTTCTCGTCCTGCGGGAGGGAGAAAAGTTTGATGAATAGCTTTCCCGGGAGTATTAGTGCTATTGTCTCGTTCACATTTTGAACTCCATGCAGGATTTAATTCGATGATTTAGCTTTTATTTTTATTTTTATTTTTTTTCAGTGCCATATCAACAGAAATTAAGTGAAGAGAAAAAAGGGAAAAAAAAACAGAACTGCATACGATGACTGCATAATTTGAGGAATAGAAGAAAAAAACTTTGTGAGTTAACGACTGAATTGAAAGAGATTCTAATGAGATTTAGAAAATGGAAATTCAGGATGACAAAAAAAGACGAAAAATATCATGAAAAAATATGTGAAAAGAAAAATAGTGTGTCTGTATATTCCGCATAAAACGTAAGTTCAGAAAAAGAAATTCTATCTATAATTTTTTTAAAAGAAATTGAGAGATTAAAAAAAAATTGTCATGATCGCAGAGGTGAGAGAATTAGAAAATTACAGTTCCCTTTATTTTTTGTTGACAAAAATTTGCATTATTATATTGATAATAATATCAACAGGAAAAGATTATTTTCCAAATATAAGTATTTCAAAAGAATTAAGACTAGAAAAAAATTCTAATTATAAAAAATGTTTTAAATAAATAAAGATATTTTAAAGTTTTAAGTCTTTTTAAAAATCTAATTTTTTTTAAAAAAGTTTTGAGGTTTTCTAAGTTTTTTTAAGTATTTGTAGATTTAGGTTTTTTCAAGGTTTTTAACAAAATTTGCATTATAATTGATCAACAAGATAGGATTGAATTATTTTCAAAATATAAATACGTTAATAGAATTAAGTGTAGATAAAATTCTATCGTATAAAAAAAATTAAGAAAGTTAAACAAAACTTGGGTTGTGATTTCAGCCATATTGATAGATCAGAAATAAAAGCCTTAAATATCTTCGATTTATAATTTGAATGTTGCAATGATTCGATACAAAAGAGTTGAAAAAATTTCTTTCTGTGAGCACTCCTTCTTTGTGGATAGGCCCTCAGTGTGATGGCCATCTAGTGATTTCGAGCTCATGAATCGCTGGAAAATAGGTGGGTCAGAAGGACATGGTGCTGATAGGCCCTCAGTCTGATGGCCCTCTAGTAATTTCGAGCTCATGAATCGCTGGAAAATAGGTGGGTCAGAGGACATGGTGCTGATAGGCCTCAGTCTGATGGCCCTCTAGTGAATTCGAGCTCATGAATCGCTGGAAATAGGTGGGTCAGAAGGACATGGTGCTGATAGGCCCTCAGTCTGATAACCCTCTAGTGAATTCGAGCTCATGAATCGCTGGAAAATAGGTGGGTCAGAAGGACATGGTGCTGATAGGCCTCAGTCTGATGGCCTCTAGTGAATTCGATCTCATGAATCACTGGAAATAGGTGGGTCAGAAGGACATGGTGCTGATAGGCCCTCAGTCTGATGGCCCTCTAGTGATTTCGAGCTCATGAATCGCTAGAAAAATCGGTGGGTCAGAAGGACATGGTGCTGATAGGCCCTCAGTCTGATGGCCCTCTAGTGAATTCGAGCTCATGAATCGCTAGAAAATAGGTGGGTCAGAAGGACATGGTGCTGATAGGCCCTCAGTCTGATGGCCCTCTAGTGATTCGAGCTCATGAATCGCTGGATAGGTGGGTCAGAAGGACATGGTGCTGATAGGCCCTCAGTCTGATGGCTCTAGTGAATTCGAGCTCATGAATCGCTGGACAATAGGTGGTCAGAAGGACATGGTGCTGATAGGCCCTCAGTCTGATGGCCCTCTAGTGAATTCGAGCTCATGAATCGCTAGAAAATAGGTGGGTCAGAAGGACATGGTGCTGATAGGCCCTTAGTCTGATGGCCTCTAGTGATTTCGAGCTCATGAATCGCTGGAAAATAGGTGGTCAGAAGGACATGGTGCTGATAGGCCCTCAGTCAGATGGCCCTCTAGTGAATTCGAGCTCATGAATCGCTGGACAATATGTGGGTCAGAAGGACATGGTGCTGATAGGCCTCAGTCTGATGACCCTCTAGTGAAGTCGAGCTCATCAATCGCTGGACAATAGGTGGGTCAGAAGGACATGGTGCTGATAGGCCTCAGTCTGATGGCCCTCTAGTGAATTCGAGCTCATGAATCGCTAGAAATAGGTGGGTCAGAAGGACATGGTGCTGATAGGCCCTCAGTCTGATGGCCCTCTAGTGAATCGAGCTCATGAATCGCTAGAAAATAGGTGGGTCAGAAGGACATGGTGCTGATAGGCCCTCAGTCTGATGGCCTCTAGTGAATTCGAGCTCATGAATCGCTAGAAAAAGGTGGGTCAGAAGGACATGGTGCTGATAGGCCCTCAGTCTGATGGCCCTCTAGTGAATTCGAGCTCATGAATCGCTAGAAAATAGGTGGGTCAGAAGGACATGGTGCTGATAGGCCCTCAGTCTGATGGCCCTCTAGTGAATCGAGCTCATGAATCGCTAGAAATAGGTGGGTCAGAAGGGCATGGTGCTGATAGGCCCTCAGTCTGATGGCCCTCTAGTGAATCGAGCTCATGAATCGCTAGAAATAGGTGGGTCAGAAGGACATGGTGCTGATAGGCCCTCAGTCTGATGGCCCTAGTGAATTCGAGCTCATGAATCGCTGGAAAATAGGTGGGCCAGAAGGACATGGTGCTGATAGGCCCTCAGTCTGATGGCCTCTAGTGAATTCGAGCTCATGAATCGCTGGAAATAGGTTGGTCAAAAAGACATGGTGCTGATAGGCCCAGTCTGATGGCTAGTGAATTCGAGCTCATGAATCGCTGGAATAGGTGGGTCAGAAGGACATGGTGCTGATAGGCCCTCAGTCTGATGGCCATCTAGTGATTTCGAGCTCATGAATCGCTGGAAAATAGGTGGGTCAGAAGGACATGGTGCTGATAGGCCCTCAGTCTGATGGCCCTCTAGTGAATTTGAGCTCATGAATCGCTGGAAATAGGTGGGTCAGAAGGACATGGTGCTGATAGGCCCTCAGTCTGATGGCCCTCTAGTGAATTCGAGCTCATGAATCGCTGGAAAATAGGTGGGTCAGAAGGACATGGTGCTGATAGGCCCTCAGTCTGATGGCCCTCTAGTGAAGTCGAGCTCATGAATCGCTGGAAAATAGGTGGTCAGAAGGACATGGTGCTGATAGGCCCTCAGGCTGATAACCTCTAGTGATTCGAGCTCATGAATCGCTGGAAAATAGGTGGGTCAGAAGGACATGGTGCTGATAGGCCCTCAGTCTGATGGCCCTCTAGTGATTCGAGCTCATGAATCACTGGAAAATAGGTGGGTCAGAAGGACATGGTGCTGATAGGCCCTCAGTCTGATGGCCCTCTAGTGATTTCGAGCTCATGAATCGCTAGAAATCGGTGGGTCGGAAGGACATGGTGTTGATAGGCCTCAGTCTGATGGCCTCTAGTGATTCGAGCTCATGAATCGCTAGAAATAGGTGGGTCAGAAGGACATGGTGCTGATAGGCCCTCAGTCTGATGGCCCTCTAGTGAATTCGAGCTCATGAATCGCTGGACAATAGGTGGGTCAGAAGGACATGGTGCTGATAGGCCCTCAGTCTGATGGCCCTCTAGTGATTCGAGCTCATGAATCGCTGGACAATAGGTGGGTCAGAAGGACATGGTGCTGATAGGCCCTCAGTCTGATGGCCCTCTAGTGAATTCGAGCTCATGAATCGCTAGAAAATAGGTGGGTCAGAAGGACATGGTGCTGATAGGCCCTTAGTCTGATGGCCCTCTAGTGATTTCGAGCTCATGAATCGCTGGAAAATAGGTGGTCAGAAGGACATGGTGCTGATAGGCCCTCAGTCTGATGGCTCTAGTGATTCGAGCTCATGAATCGCTGGACAATGTGGGTCAGAAGGACATGGTGCTGATAGGCCCTCAGTCTGATGACCCTCTAGTGAAGTCGAGCTCATCAATCGCTGGACAATAGGTGGGTCAGAAGGACATGGTGCTGATAGGCCCTCAGTCTGATGGCCCTCTAGTGAATTCGAGCTCATGAATCGCTAGAAAATAGGTGGGTCAGAAGGACATGGTGCTGATAGGCCTCAGTCTGATGGCCCTCTAGTGAAATCTAGCCATGAATCGCTAGAAAATAGGTTGGTCAGAAGGACATGGTGCTGATAGGCCCTCAGTCTGATGGCCCTCTAGTGAATTCGAGCTCATGAATCGCTAGAAAATAGGTGGGTCAGAAGGACATGGTGCTGATAGGCCCTCAGTCTGATGGCCCTCTAGTGAATTCGAGCTCATGAATCGCTAGAAAAGGTGGGTCAGAAGGACATGGTGCTGATAGGCCCTCAGTCTGATGGCCCTCTAGTGAAATCAAGCTCATGAATCGCTAGAAAATAGGTGGGTCAGAAGGACATGGTGCTGATAGGCCCTCAGTCTGATGGCCCTCTAGTGAGAGCTCATGAATCGCTAGAAAATAGGTGGGTCAGAAGGACATGGTGCTGATAGGCCCTCAGTCTGATGGCCCTCTAGTGAATTCGAGCTCATGAATCGCTAGAAAATAGGTGGTCAGAAGGACATGGTGCTGATAGGCCCTCAGTCTGATGGCCCTCTAGTGATTTCGAGCTCATGAATCGCTAGAAAATGGTGGGTGGTGCTGATAGGCCCTCAGTCTGATGGCCCTCTAGTGATTCGAGCTCATGAATCGCTGGAAAATAGGTGGTCAGAAGGACATGGTGCTGATAGGCCCTAGTCTGATGGCCCTAGTGAATTCGAGCTCATGAATCGCTGGACAATAGGTGGGTCAGAAGGACATGGTGCTGATAGGCCTCAGTCTGATGGCCTCTAGTGAATTTCGAGCTCATGAATCGCTAGAAAATAGGTGGGTCAGAAGGACATGGTGCTGATAGGCCCTCAGTCTGATGGCCCTCTAGTGAATTCGAGCTCATGAATCGCTAGAAATAGGTGGGTCAGAAGCGTCTGATGGCCCTCGAGAAGCTGAAAATAGGTGGGTCAGAAGGACATGGTGCTGATAGGCCCTCAGTCTGATGGCCCTCTAGTGAATTCGAGCTCATGAATCGCTGGAAAATAGGTGGGTCAGAAGGACATGGTGCTGATAGGCCCTCAGTCTGATGGCCCTCTAGTGAATTCGAGCTCATGAATCGCTGGAAAATAGGTGGGTCAGAAGGACATGGTGCTGATAGGCCCTCAGTCTGATGGCCCTCTAGTGATTTCGAGCTCATGAATCGCTGGAAAATAGGTGGGTCAGAAGGACATGGTGCTGCTAGGCCCTCAGTCTGATGGCCCTCTAGTGAATTCGAGCTCATGAATCGCTGGAAATAGGTGGGTCAGAAGGACATGGTGCTGATAGGCCCTCAGTCTGATGGCCCTCTAGTGAATTCGAGCTCATGAATCGCTGGAAAATAGGTGGGTCAGAAGGACATGGTGCTGATAGGCCCTCAGTCTGATGGCCCTCTAGTGAATTCGAGCTCATGAATCGCTGGAAAATAGGTGGGTCAGAAGGACATGGTGCTGATAGGCCCTCAGTCTGATGGCCCTCTAGTGAATTCGAGCTCATGAATCGCTGGAAAATAGGTGGGTCAGAAGGACATGGTGCTGATAGGCCCTCAGTCTGATGGCCCTCTAGTGAATTCG
Source organism: Doryteuthis pealeii (assembly GCA_023376005.1). Classification (NCBI taxonomy): domain Eukaryota; kingdom Metazoa; phylum Mollusca; class Cephalopoda; order Myopsida; family Loliginidae; genus Doryteuthis; species Doryteuthis pealeii. The sequence continues at coordinate 64,562,584 of CM042166.1, forward strand.
AGCTCATGAATCGCTGGAAAATAGGTGGGTCAGAAGGACATGGTGCTGATAGGCCCTCAGTCTGATGGCCCTCTAGTGAATTCGAGCTCATGAATCGCTGGAAATAGGTGGGTCAGAAGGACATGGTGCTGATAGGCCCTCAGTCTGATGGCCCTCTAGTGATTTCGAGCTCATGAATCGCTGGAAAATGGTGGGTCAGAAGGACATGGTGCTGATAGGCCCTCAGTCTGATGGCCCTCTAGTGATTTCGAGCTCATGAATCGCTGGAAAATAGGTGGGTCAGAAGGACATGGTGCTGCTAGGCCCTCAGTCTGATGGCCCTCTAGTGATTCGAGCTCATGAATCGCTGGAAATAGGTGGGTCAGAAGGACATGGTGCTGATAGGCCCTCAGTCTGATGGCCCTCTAGTGATTTCGTGCTCATGAATCGCTGGAAAATAGGTGGGTCAGAAGGACATGGTGCTGATAGGCCCTCAGTCTGATGGCCCTCTAGTGAATTCGAGCTCATGAATCGCTGGAAAATAGGTGGGTCAGAAGGACATGGTGCTGATAGGCCCTCAGTCTGATGGCCCTCTAGTGAATTCGAGCTCATGAATCGCTGGAAAATAGGTGGTCAGAAGGACATGGTGCTTATAGGCCCTCAGTCTAATGGCCCTCTAGTGAATTCGAGCTCATGAATCGCTGGACAATAGGTGGGTCAGAAGGACATGGTGCTGATAGGCCCTCAGTCTGATGGCCCTCTAGTGAATTCGAGCTCATGAATCGCTGGAAAATAGGTGGGTCAGAAGGACATGGTGCTGATAGGCCCTCAGTCTGATGGCCCTCTAGTGAATTCGAATTCACTAGAGGGCCATCAGACTGAGGGCCTATCAGCACCATGTCCTTCTGACCCACCTATTTTCCAGCGATTCATGAGCTCGAATTCACTAGAGGGCCATCAGACTGAGGGCCTATCAGCACCATGTCCTTCTGACCCACCTATTTTCCAGCGATTCATGAGCTCGAATTCACTAGAGGGCCATCAGACTGAGGGCCTATCAGCACCATGTCCTTCTGACCCACCTATTGTCCAGCGATTCATGAGCTCGAATTCACTAGAGGGCCATTAGACTGAGGGCCTATAAGCACCATGTCCTTCTGACCCACCTATTTTCCAGCGATTCATGAGCTCGAATTCACTAGAGGGCCATCAGACTGAGGGCCTATCAGCACCATGTCCTTCTGACCCACCTATTTTCCAGCGATTCATGAGCTCGAATTCACTAGAGGGCCATCAGACTGAGGGCCTATCAGCACCATGTCCTTCTGACCCACCTATTTTCCAGCGATTCATGAGCACGAAATCACTAGAGGGCCATCAGACTGAGGCCTATCAGCACCATGTCCTTCTGACCCACCTATTTTCCAGCGATTCATGAGCTCGAATTAACTAGAGGGCCATCAGACTGAGGGCCTAGCAGCACCATGTCCTTCTGACCCACCTATTGTCCAGCGAATCATGAGCTCGAAATCACTAGAGGGCCATCAGACTGAGGGCCTAGCAGAACCATGTCCTTCTGACCCACCTATTTTCCAGCGATTCATGAGCTCGAAATCACTAGAGGGCCATCAGACTGAGGGCCTATCAGCACCATGTCCTTCTGACCACCAATTGTCCAGCGATTCATGAGCTCGAAATCACTAGAGGGCCATCAGACTGAGGGCCTATAAGCACCATGTCCTTCTGACCCACCTATTTTCCAGCGATTCATGAGCTCGAATTCACTAGAGGGCCATCAGACTGAGGGCCTATCAGCACCATGTCCTTCTGACCCACCTATTGTCCAGCGATTCATGAGCTTGAATTCACTAGAGGGCCATTAGACTGAGGGCCTATAAGCACCATGTCATTCTGACCCACCTATTTTCCAGCGATTCATGAGCTCGAATTCACTAGAGGGCCATCAGACTGAGGGCCTATCAGCACCATGTCCTTCTGACCCACCTATTTTCCAGCGATTCATGAGCTCGAATTCACTAGAGGGCCATCAGACTGAGGGCCTATCAGCACCATGTCCTTCTGACCCACCTATTTTCCAGCGATTCATGAGCTCGAATTCACTAGAGGGCCATCAGACTGAGGGCCTATCAGCACCATGTCCTTCTGACCCACCTATTGTCCAGCGATTCATGAGCTCGAATTCACTAGAGGGCCATCAGACTGAGGGCCTAGCAGAACCATGTCCTTCTGACCCACCTATTTTCCAGCGATTCATGAGCTCGAAATCACTAGAGGGCCATCAGACTGAGGGCCTATCAGCACCATGTCCTTCTGACCCACCAATTGTCCAGCGATTCATGAGCTCGAAATCACTAGAGGGCCATCAGACTGAGGGCCTATAAGCACCATGTCCTTCTGACCCACCTATTTTCCAGCGATTCATGAGCTCGAATTCACTAGAGGGCCATCAGACTGAGGGCCTATCAGCACCATGTCCTTCTGACCCACCTATTGTCCAGCGATTCATGAGCTTGAATTCACTAGAGGGCCATTAGACTGAGGGCCTATAAGCACCATGTCATTCT
>CM042166.1:64565247-64622747 GCA_023376005.1 Doryteuthis pealeii
ATATGAGTTAACAGTCTCATCTCTATTACCGCAAATTACATTACTATTCCGTGGTCTTATCAATTTCGCTTTGATGTAGTTGTCCTTATGCATTATTTCTGCAGAATTATAAGTGATTCTGTTTCTCTTTTGAGGTTCCCCTTTCTTAACCATGTCAAGTCTTTCCATGTGCGAACTCTCATCTATTTGTCGTTTGAGCGTCCATATAATGTTTTCTTCGCCATTTTGTTTTCTAGTCTTTGTCGTTTCTGTTTGGTCCATCTGCCGTTTCTACTATTGTTGGCCTGCCATCAAGTAAAATTTGTCTTTGCCTTCCTTGGTATTATTATCTATATTATATTATTATTATTATATTATTGCTTTTGAGGTTTTCACATTTCAGCGTTAGCTGATGGTATTTCACTGGAGCGGCGGTGACACAATTCTCTCAGGTCTACCAGGACCCTCTGAGTATTCAGCGATTGCAGCAATGCAGTAGTCTGGTAGCGTCTCAATTCTCCTCGATATTCAGGTCCTTTCAGTCTTTTTTCCAGGATTATTGGGACCCCAAGTGCTTCAACTACAATTTCATCATCACTTTCATTTCTCATATTCCACAGCCTTTTTTTAATTCTCTGGGCAAGGTCCAGGTATTTACCATCTTTTCCGTTTTCTTTCAACTTGTGATCTGGGAACCGCAAAGTCCACCAGTTGCCAGGCGCGTGGCTCTCCTCGCTTTATTTTTTTTCTTTTTTTTTTGTTTAATTCAACATCTAGGTCTGACTCGCACTGGCTGGGAGGAGGTCCCCTTATCTACGAGTCCTAGGAATTTTATGCGTTTTCATCTCAAGAACAGATCTGGTTTATGCATATACCATTTTGTTGTAGGCAAATTTAATTTTTCATAATATCCCACTAGATACCTTCCAAACCAGTCGTGCTAGCTTTTCCCGTTGTTTAGTTTCCTACCAGCGCTTATATTATTATACAAACTTATACTCAATATTGATATAAATTCAAGTCTCACTTCAAATTAAAAAGATCACATACACTTTTTATATGCAACCAATTCGACTCGATATGAAATATTTGATGACGTCTTCGTATAACGCAATCCTTATGATGTTTAACACCCCCTATTTTTCATAGCAGTTTATTTAAAACGAGACACGAAAATAGATAAATTCTACGAGCTGTTGTCGAGTAATTCGCTCCCTTTACATTACCTTCTTATATCTAAGTACAAAAGTGCCCACGTAATCAACCGCCGTCAAATAGCTCTACATACAATATTTATGATATATGTACAATAACAATATAGTTAATGCAATACAAAATGGATTTGATGTTGAGAAAAATACGATTGACTTTGCAAATTACTGAATATAATCTAACACTTACACTTGCACTTCAGCTTAAATTCTTAGATTCAAAACATCTATCTTCCAAAACATGGTATGCTCAGTCATCATCATCATCGTTTCATCATCAAGTTGTGTCGACGGCAAGTTGTTGGGCGTCATGACTATTTCTCGCCACTACCTATCACCCATCTCTCCAAGCAGAATCTTCTTCACGACATCCGAGTATCCGCTCTGGGCTTGATTGGTGTAGGTTTTTGATGGTCAACAACACTTGCTGATAGAAAGACACCATCCCCATATTCTTCCTTCACCACCTGTCCCGTCGCCCATTGCTTTAAGCTGATGTTCTGTCATAGCATCCATAACCACACATTGATGTAAGATTTTGATGGTCAGCCAACACTGCTTGAAGCATATATCTCCATTGACACTTCCTCCCACAAACCGTCCTCGTCGCTCATGATTTAAAAGTTAGTCCTTCTAATCACGGCACCAGTATCCGCGCTGAGTGATTGTTGTATGGTCAGACAATACTGCACGACAGCACACATCTCCATGACCATTCCTCGCCACCCGTACCTATCACGTATCGCTTAAAAGCAGATCTCCATCATGGCACCAGATCCGCGCTGAGCTTGATTGATATAGGACTTTGTGGGTCAAACCATGCCGAACAGCATCACCATTCTCCCTGATTCTTCATGGCACTGGGCCCTAAAACCCATCATTCCTAGCAGATCTTCTTAACAACAATCAGCTACGACACAGGCTGATTGATGTAGTTTTTATATAGTTCACCCAACACGGCGGCCCACAGCGTGCATCACCATGACTCTTCTTCGCCAACCCTCTCTATCACTCATTTGATTTAATCAGGTCTTCTCACGGCATCCTGTGTCCCGCGGGTGATTGATGAAGGTTTTTGATGGATCAACCAACTGTGGATTAGTAAGTATCCCCTTGACTCTTCCTCGCCACCCGTACCTATCACCCCATCGCTACAAGCAGATCTCATTCACGGCATCCGGTATCTACACAGGGCTGATTGATGTAGTTTTTGATGGTCAACCAGCACTGCCGATCGCAGCATCTCCATGACTCTTTCCTGCGACACTCTCCCTATCGCCCATTGCTTTAAGCGGTCTGCTGCATGTCATCCATGTATCGGGACAGGGCTAATTGATGTAGATTTTTTTATGGTAAGCCACACTGATGGGGTCATGTGTAGGTTTTTACAGAAGAAACATAACTTTACTCTATGTCTCTGATCCGTTCTCCAATTACTACTGAATAGCAAGTTCGATCCTCAGCGGAGCCTCATAGTTGTGACACTTTGTCACATCTTACCCGTGACAAACAATGGGTAACTACCTAATACGGACTTTCTTTATTCTCCTGGAACAGTAAATTACAAAGAATAAAAGAAATTGTCAGCTCATGGATTTTACTGTTTCCAGGAGACCATAAAGAAGGTATTTACCCAACTCGTTTGTCACGGGTAAGATGTGACACAAGGTCACAACTATGAGGCATCCAGTGAGGATCGAACTTGCTATTCAGTAGTAATGGATACGGTCAGCAGACCATAGAGTAAAGTTATGTTCTTCTGTAAAAAACCTACACATGAACACATCAGTGTTGGCTTACCATAAAAAATCTACATCAATTAGCCCTGCCGAATACTGGATGACATGCAGAAGACCCGCTTAAAGCAATGGGCGATAGGGACGAGTGTCGAGGAAGAGTCATGGAGATGCTTGCGATCGGCAGTGCTGGTTGACCATCAAAAACCTACATCAATCAGCCCTGTGTAGATACCGGATGCCGTGAATGAGATCTGCTTGTAGCGATGGGTGATAGGTACGGGTGGCGAGGAAGAGTCAGGGGATACTTACTATCCACAGTTGGTTGACCATCAAAAACCTTCATCAATCAACCCCGCGCGGACACAGGATGCCGTGAAGAAGACCTGATTAAATCAATGAGTGATAGAGACGGGTGGCGAAGAAGAGTCATGGTGATGCACGCTGTGGGCAGTGTTGGTGAACTATATAAAACCTACATCAATCAGCCCTGTGCGGTACTGGATTTTGTTAAGAAGATCTGCTAGGAATGATGGGTTTTAGGGCCCAGTGGCATGAAAGAATCAGGGAGATGTATGCTGTTCGCAGTGTTGAACCATCAAAGTCCTATATCAATCAAGCTCAGCGCGGATACTGGATGCCATGATGGAGATCTGCTTTAAGCGATGCGTGATAGGTACGGGTGGCGAGGAATGGTCATGGAGATGTGTGCTGTCGGCAGTATTGTCTGACCATACAACAATCAACTCAGCGCGGATACTGGATGCCGTGAAGAAGACCTATTTAAATCAATGAGCGAGAGGGACGGGTGGCGAGGAAGTGTCATGGAGATATATGCTATCAGCAGTGTTGGCTGACCATCAAAATCTTACATCAATGTGTGGTTACTGGATGCTATGCAGAACATCAGCTTAAAGCAATGGGCGACAGGGACAGGTGGTGAGGAAGACATATGGGGATGTTTTCTATCAGCAGTGTTAGTTGACCATCAAAAACCTACACCAATCAAGCCCAGAGCGGATACTGGATGTCGTGAAGAAGATCTGCTTGGAGAGATGGGTGATAGGTACGGGTGGCGAGAAATAGTCATGACCCCAACAACTTGCCGTCGACACAACTTGATGATGACGATGATGATGATAGACGAGCATACCATGTTTTTGGAAGATAGATGTTTTGAATTCTAAGAATTTAAGCTGAAGTGCAAGTGTAAGTGTTAGATGTATATTCAGTAATTTGCAAAGTCACATACGTAATTTTCTCAACATCAAATCCAATTTTGTATTGCATTAACTATATTGTTATTGTACATATATCATAAATATTGTATGTAGAGCTATTTTGACGCGGTTGATTACGTGGGTTTCACTTTATGACTTAGATGATAGAAAAGGTAATGTAAGGAGCGAATTACTCGACAACAGCATCGTAGAATTTATCTATTTTCGTGTCTCGTTTTAATAAACTGCTAATGAAAATAGGTTAACATCAATAAAGATTGCGTTATACGAAAGACGTCATCAAATATTCATATCGAGTCGAATTGGATTGCATATAAAAGTGTATGTGATCTTTTAATTTGAAGTGAAGACTTGAATTTTATATCAATATTGGAGTATAAGTATGTATAATAATAATAAAGCGACTGTAGGAAACTAACACAACGGGAATACAAAGCTAGGCACGACTGGTTTGGAAAGGTAATCTAGTGGGAATTATGAAAAAATTAAATTTTGACCTTACAACAAAATGGTATATGCATAAACCAGAATCTGTTCTTGAGAATGAAACGCATAAATTCTCTAGGACATCGAGATAAAGGCGGATCCCTCCATCCCAGCCAGGAGTCCAGACCTAATGTTGATTAACAAAAAAAAAAGAAAAAAAAAGAGAGAGAGAGCGTGCCAACTGGTGGACTTTGCGGTTCCAGCAGATCACAAGTTGAAAGAAAACGAAAAGATGGATAAATACCTGGACCTTGCCAGAGAATTAAAAAAGCTGTGGAATATGAGAAATGAAAGTGATATGAATTGTAGTTGATGCACTTGGAACGGTCCCAATAAACTTGGAAAAAAGACTGAAGGACCTGAATATCAGAGGAAGAATTGAGACCATCCAGACTACTGCATTGCTGCAATCGGCTAGAATACTCAGAAGGGTCCTGGAGACCTGAGGAGACTTGTTGTCACCCAGCCTCCAGTGAAATACCATCAGCTAACGCTGATGTGAAAAACTCAAAAGCAATAATAATAATAATAATAATAATAATAATAATAATAATACACAAGGAAGAGCAAAGACAAATTACTTATGGCAGCCAACAATAGTAGAAACGGCAGATGGACAAACAGAAAAACGACAAAGACTAGAAAACAAAAATGGGAAGAAAAACAATTATATGGACGCTTCAAACGACAAATAGATGAGGTTGCACATGGAAAGACTTGGACATGGTTAAGAAAGGGAAACCTCAAAAGAGAAACAGAATCACTTATAATTGCTGCAGAAAATAATGCCATAAGGACAAACTACATCAAAGCGAAAATTGATAAGACCCAACGGAATAGTAAATGTAGACTTTGCGGTAATAGAGATGAGACTGTTAACCATATACTCTGCGAATGTAGCAAACTAGCACAACGAGAATACAAAACTAGACACGACTGGGTTGGGAAGGTGATCTACTGGGAATTATGCAAGAAATTAAATTTTGACCACACAACAAAATGGTATATGCATAAACCAGAATCTGTTCTTGAGAACGAAACGCACAAAATTCTCTGGGACTTTGAAATTAAAACGGATCACCTTATCCCAGCAAGAAGACCAGACCTAGTGTTGATTAACAAAAAAGAAAGAACTTGTCAACTGGTGGATTTTGCAGTGCCAGCGGATCACAGGGTGAAGTTAAAGGAAAATGAAAAAAATGGACAAATATCTGAACCTTGCCAGAGAACTGAAAAAGTTATGGAATATGAAAGTGAAAGTAATACCAATTGTAGTTGCTGCACTTGGAACAGTCCCAAAAGGATTAGAAAAGGGTTTGGAAAGTTTGGATATCAGAGGAAGGATTGAAACCATCCAGAACACTGCACTGCTGCAATCTGCCAGAATACTCAGAAGAGTCCTGGAGACCTGAGGAGACTTGCTGTCACTCAGACTCCAGTGAAAGACCATCAGCTAATGCTGATGTGAAAACTCAAAAGGAGCAAATAATAATAATAATAATAACAGTAAATGTAGACTTTGTGATAATAGAGATGAGACTGTAAACCATATACTCTGCGATGTAGCAAACTAGCACTATGAGAATACAAAACTAGACACGACTGGGTTGGGAAGGTAATCCACTGGGAATTATGCAAAAAATTAAATTTTGACCACACAACAAAATGATATATGCATAAACCAGAATCTGTTCTTGAGAACAAAACGCATAAAATTCTCTGGGACTTTGAAATAAAAACGGATCACCTTATCCCAGCAAGAAGACCAGACCTAGTGTTGATAAACAAAAAAAGAAAGAACTTGTCAACTGGTGGATTTTGCAGTGTCAGCACATCACAGGGTGAAGCTAAAGGAAAATGAAAAAATGGACAAATATCTGAACCTTGCCAGAGAACTGAAAAAGTTATGGAATATGAAAGTGAAAGTTATACCAATTGTGGTTGGTGCACTTGGAACAGTCCCAAAAGGATCAGAAAAGGGTTTGGAAAGTTTGGATATCAAAGGAAGGATTGAAACCATTCAGAACACTGCACTGCTGCAATCTGCCTGAATACTCAGAAGGGTCCTGGAGACCTGAGGAGACTTGCTGTCACTCAGACTCCAGTGAAATACCATCAGCTAACGCTGGTGTGAAAACTCAAAAGGAGTTAACAATAATAATATGAAAATGTTTGACAAAAGAGCTAGAAACACAAACAATTAAAATATACAGTCAGGACATAGGGATGGAATACGGCATCGACAAGTGTGCAATGATAGTTATAAATAAGGGAAAAGGTTATAACGGAAGGAATAGAACTACCGAATAAGGAAGAAATAAAGACACTAGGAGAAAAGGAAAATTATAAATACTTTGGAGTACTGGAAGTGGACACCATCAAACAAGGAGAGATGAAAGAAAGAGTAAGGAAAGAGTACCTCAGGAGAACGAGAAAACTTCTAGAAACTAAACTCTGTAGTAGAAATCTCATCAAGGGCATAAACACCTGGGCTGTCTGCCTCGTAAGATACACTGGATCATTCTTAAAATAGACAAGAGAGGAACTCCGACAGATGGACCAAAGGACTATGAAACTTATGACAATGCACAAGGCATTTCGTGGGTTTTGCCGTTCCAGCCGACCACTGAGGTAAAATGAAAGTAATCGAAAAGATAGACAAATACTTAGACCTTGCCATAGAACTGAGAAAACAGTGGAACATGAAGGTGAAGGTCATACCAATTGTAATTGGTGCACTTGGAACAGTCCACAAAACTCTGGAAAATAATTTGGGTGAATTAAAAATCAGAGGAAGAATCGAGACCATCCAAACTACAACACTATTGGGATCGGCTAAAATATTCAGAAGAGTCCTGGAGACCTGAGGAGACTTGCTGTCACTCAGCCTCCAGTGAACTACCAGTTACGACAGGTGTGAAAACCCTATCATATTAAGTGTTATAATACGCTTGTTCCTTCATTTTCCGACTGTTATCATCTTGCAACACCCTCTGGTTAAAAATGAGACCGTTCAAACCGTCCAAGATGAAATGCAAAAATGTAAATCCTGTGTATCTGATGTTGCTTATCCGCCGAATTCTTATTACTTATATTTGTCGTCACCTCAACTAAATCATGGACTATTCTGTTTTTATTATAAAGAAAGAAAGGGAAGAGAAGTAAACGCAATACAGACAAATATAAAAAAGAAAGAAAAGAAAGAGAGTAGAAGAAATATAAAGAGAGAGGTTGATAGCACTAATCTGTTTCAATCGAACATAATGAAACGAAGGAAAGAAAGAAAGAATTTGAGAGTTAAATCAAGATTATTATCCTTTTTACATACTGAACTATTTTGCAATAGCTCTTAAGTAAACATATCTATCGTTGTAATAATTAAATTATCAAACTGTGGTATATCATCAGGTCCTACTAGTAAGTATTATTTCTATTCATGTACAATTAAAATAGAAATGGATAATGTAGAGACAGAGATAAGACTATCAACCATGTATTAAGTGAATGTAGCAAACTAGCATGACGAGAATACAAGACTAGGAATGACTGTGATGGAAAAGTGATCTACTGGGAATTATACAAGAAACTAAATGTTGACTATAAAAGAAAATGGTATTTGCATAAACCAGAATGATATATCATAAACCAACCAACCAAATACCAGTTTTAAATCAACACTGATTTATTAATTTTCGGCCAATCTGAAAAATAAACCTGTTTCATTACTTTCGAGACCGACTTCAAAATATATCACAAATTCCCTTTGTTATTTAAGTCCCTTTCCCCATGATTTTTTTTTATTTAAGCCTCAATTATCATTAAAATTATTCTACAATATTGATACTGTTGACCCTATCTACAGATAATTGCCTCTCATCCCACTTATGAGCGCTGGGCACAAGGTCTCGTTTTAACGTGGACCCCCCATAAGCCGAAGCTCATGGATGGTAAGCACAAAAATTGCGTCGATCGCGTCGGCATTCCACCTCAGGCGCTGGGCAATAAATCCAGTCCTGCCCCTTTAAATCAGGAGGTCGGGTATTGCCTGGGGGATAGCCCCCTGGAATCGACACTATTAACTTGTAAAGATCCAGGGCAAAGCCACTGGACCCAGGCGTTGACCATATCTACATGATATTTTCCACGTACCCCACTTGTACGGGTCAGGCACAAGGCCCTATTAACGTGGGACCACCCACAAACCGAAGCTCATGGGGTGGCGGGTGAAAAATTGCGTCGATCCCGTCGGCATTCCCCTCAAGGAGGCGCCTCAGGCACTGGGCAATAAACCCAGCCCTGCCCCTTTAAATCAAGGGGGCAGGTGTTGCCTGGGGGGATGGCCCCCTGGGATCGACGCCGTTAATTATATCAATGGTCCAGAGGCCGAAGCCACTGTTGACCATATCAACATACTAATAACATGCAATTGTATTTATATACACAACAAATTACGGTTTACAGTGTGAATGGGATGGCTTATTTGCATATTGATATTAAAAATTTGGTTTTATAGATATATGCTTAGTATTATTGATTTTTAACTATTTGGTTTTATCTTAATGAATATAAGGAAAAATCTCGGGGATAAATTTTAAAAGAAATCCATTAACAAGAAGAAATAACTGTAATTTTATTATTTACTCCCTATTTCAAGGAAATAGTTAAATTAGGAAAATTTACCAATGAAAGACGGGAGTGATAGAAGAGTACAATTCAGTTGTTCTATTTTTCGATTATACCACTTGTTTCAAATTTTTTTATCTGCATTAGCTTCTCTAATTTAATATAATATTTTATTACATTAAAACTGAAATACTTGCACATGGTGGGTGCATATATTTGCTAGTCTGTATTAATGGGTCGGTAAATTAAAACGATGGACGATGAAAATTAAGATATTAAGACAGCCAAGGCCAGCTTCACCTGATACATCGTTTGTAAGTGGACACCCGAGTTTAAGAAATAATTGCGTGCTAATAAAATGTTAAAAGTAATAAAACGAAATACTAGTGAAACAAATTGCCGCCTATTTAAAGAAATATTTTTCAAAGTGGACGTAGCGAACCAATTTCTTGGAGAAGTGATTGAGAATTATACGCCTCTCAGATTGTACGAATGATCGCCAAAACAGAGAGCTCCTTCATGATTATCACACGAACATTTAATTCCTTTATGTGTTTTAGTCATAGAGTTTTAATGTTATAGAGTTTGGTAATAAATAATATGTAATAGTAATTTATCTTATTTATTCTATAATGTTTAATTTGGTTAAAAGTTGATTGGATTTTACGGCATGTCATCCCCTGTTGGTTTATTTTATGCCGAAGGTGTTTTGTTTTATTCATTTTTTATAGATATTGTTTAAAAAAAATTAAACTCAATTTTTTAAATAGAATTTTTAAATCTATTTTTCTATTTACCCCATACATGGATTGGTTGGATTTTAGGGCATGAATATGAATCCCCCCTCTCTCTCTCTCTCTCTCTCTCTCTCTCTCTCTCTCTCTATATATATATATATATATATATATATATATATATATATATATTGTATATGTATAAGTATTAACTTACCGGTGGGTATAAGAACGATCGTTGGAAGCGCACAATATCCAGAGGTTAAGGTTGAGAAAAAAAATACAAAGTGCTCAATACAATGTAGAGCATAAATTTATTTAAGAATGGAAATGAGTAACCTACTCGAGTTTCATCGATAGATTCTTCAGGGTTACTTTTAAATTAATCGAGTTTACGATTAATCTTTGGTGTTATAAACATGCCCGTTGGAATGGGACTTAAATTTAGTAGAGGAACGCTTGTTTACATTTTCGTATATCAGGAACGGTTTTTGATTATTGAATTAAAAATTTAGATTAATTTATGGGAATTATTTTTTCAATTATTATTTAATAAAAGATATGTTATGGGTCGTATTAATAGTTAAAAGTTGAAAATTTAAAATTATTTAATAACTAGTTTAATTTGGTTTGAGAGTATTTAAAAAATACAGGTTGTGTATGTTACGATAATAGAAGTTTTGGGTAGTTAAATATAGTTAATTATATAAAAAATATAAAGAGATAAAAGTAAGAATGAAAGTAACGGTAAGCAAAGATGCATTGAAATAAAAAAAATAAAAGTGGAAAATAAAAAATAAAGTGAAAATAAAGGTGAAAAAATATATTAAAATTTAAAATTTAAAAAAATTTTTAGGGAACGGTGTTTATATAAAACAAGGATTTAATTTTTTATTTTAACTGGGATTAAAATTAGAATTATGTAAAACAAAGAGATAGTTGGATAATTGAAATATTATTTTTGGTTTTATTATTTTGGGTTATTTATTGAAATTTAAAATTTTAAAATCTTAAAATTTAACATTTAATATTTTAGCTAAATTAATACTTGAGTCTTAAGGTATATATATTTTTTTTCTCTAAATTTTTAAGTTTACGGTTTGCTGCCGCATGATTTCGTTTATAACTGGTGTTTACTGTTTTAAATGTTGAAGTAAATTAGTGTAATTTATTTAAATTGCAAATAAATAATAATAAAAAGATTTAAAATTAATAATAAATACTAAAACTGATTGAGTAAATTAATAAATAGAGTTAAAATAATAATATTAAATTTAAATTTAAACAAAAAAATGTAAGCGGTGTTTATTGTTTAAATGTTGAAGTAAAGTAGTATGATTTATTTAAATTGTAAATAAATAAGTAAACAATTATATAAATGAAAAATAAATATACTTGTAACGGGCATACGCATATACATACATATACATATATAAAGGCAAATGTATATACAAAAAAAAAACTTACACGTATACGTACAGATACGCACACAAACTTATACGTTAGAGCCTATATAATAAATAAACCAAAAAATAAATAATAATAATAATAATAATAATAATAATAATAATAATAATGGTGGTAAAGGAATTTATAGTTAATAATTAATAAAATTGATTTAATAATTAATCGATTATATATAAGTAAATAAAACATTTAATTATAGTTATATGCGGTGATGTATCAAATATTCCCTTATACATATATTTCCGGTAAAAAATTATAGACATAGGGTTCTGTACTACGTTATATGCTATATAATTAGAATTGGAGAAAATAATATATATATATATATATATATATATATATATATATATATATATATATATATATATATATATTCTCCAATATCTTATATAACAATTATATTAATTTAATGCTTCGAAAAAGAGTCCAGTAAAAAGGCATTTTTAAATACATTTTTTTAAATACATTTTTAAAACTATTTTTTTCTGTTTAACCCAGTCCCTCGGACTAGGAGGGGTTGTACTTGTTAAGGTGCCTTCAATAGTTAAAAAAAAATGAGTATTAAAATTACATTAAAAAATTGAGTTTGAAAAAAATTTGAATACCCAACAAAATAAATTAACCAATACGTTCGGCATGAAATAATCCAACAAGTGTTGACATGCCGTAAAAACAACCAACCAACCAACCCACAAACCAATGACTTATTCTATCATTTTAACTTGCCTCTTATACACGCACTCACACAATTCCTTGTCACATTTTTTCTTCTGAGCAGATTTAGAAAATACGTTCTCCCGCGGACATTTCTGTAAATTGGATGTGGAATGCATGAAATAAGTTCCCTGGATATAATCACGCACGTCAAGCCAGATTGCGTCCCAGTCATTCAACTTAGAACTGACAACAAAAACAACAAGAGCAACAACAACAAAAACAAAACAATACAATCAGTTACCTCCACTATGAACTGGGCTACTTTTACTGCACGCAAAAAATCTAGGATTTAAAATCTCTCTCTCTCTCTCTCTCTCTCTCTCCATCTCTCTCTCTCTCTTTCTCTACCTTTCTGTCTCTCTCTCACTCTCTCTAACTCACTCACTCACTGACTCTCTCTCTTTCTCTACCTTTTTCTCTCTCTCTCCATCTCCCCCTCTCCTCTCTCTCTTCTACTCATTCTCCGTCGCTTTCTCTTCCCGAATCTAAGATTTAAAATATCTCTCTATTCCTCTCTTCCACTTCCTCTTCTCTGTCTCTCTTCCTATCTATCTATCTATCTATATTTGTGTTTCTTTCTTTCTTTCTCTCTCTCTCTCTCTCTCTCTCTCTCTCTATCTATCTATTTATATATCTCTCTCTTTCTCTATCTCTCTATCTCTCTCTCTCTCTCCTCTGCTCACTTCTCGTCGGTTCATCTTCCAGAATCCTTCTTTCTTTCGATTGGTTAAAGCACCTCTGAAACTTCTCTTTTCATAGTGTGGGAGGCTGCACTGTTCTATTCATTTTGATATATTCTATGTCTTCAAATATTAAACGTGAGTTTTCAATTTAAAAGGGGGAAAAAGATCAACAGGTCTAGGTGTGAATATATATATATATATATATATATATATATATATATATTATATATATATATTATTATTATTATTATTATTATTATTTATTTGTATTTTTCCATGAAGGCAATTACAATGCGTATATCGTATAAAATTCGATAATTATTGAAAATAATCATGACAAGCGAACTCGGCGTGATCATCCTTGACAAGTTCATTTTGCATGTATCATGTGCTACGAAGCGGGGGCGCAGGGGTAGAGTTTCTGATTCTGAGTGCTGGGTTCTCGGTTTCGATTTCTGTTGGAGGGAAATCGTAAATATACATCGCTGATAAGACTTAATAAAGTTGAAGCAGCTGTACGATGTTCTACTTGGGGCGCGATATTTGTCGAGTTCGCTTGTCATGTTTATTTTCCATAATCATCGAATTTTATACGATATACGCATTGTAATTGCCTTCAAGCAAAAAAATATAAATAATAATATACTTTACTCAACAATGCTTCTTTAGCAAATTATCAAATCTCATCATATATATATATATATATATATATATATATATATATATTATATATATTTATTCATTCATATATATTCATATATATATATATATATATATATATTTTATATGAATATTATATATGAATATATATAATATATATATGTATGAATATGTATGAATATCTCTCTCTCTCTCTCTCTCTCTCTCTCTCTATATATATATATATATATATATATATATATATATATATATATCAATAAAATTATTCATCAATCTTTCTAATATATAATTAAACATCATCTTTTTATTTAATTACTGATCTATCTAATTAATTTAATATATTTTATTTTATTTTACAACTGAACAAAAAAAAGCTAAGTAAATAAATTCTTCTATTTGACCGTTTTTATTTTGAATTCAAAATAGTTACAATGTAGCAATATTCACCGGAAGTTAACCAGACAAGATATATATATATATATATATATATATATATATGTATATATATATATATATATATATATATATATATATATATTCAACAGATATTACAAAGGTAAGAGGCGGATTTTATCTTCTCTATTAACTTGATGGTTCAAAGGAGTCTATTGATAGATGAGAAAAACTTTCTATCAGGGACCCCACCCTCAGAAAGCGTTTTAATACTTTTGAGAAGGGTCCCTTGGAAAGGATTTTTCATTTACCCCCCTCATTTCATTCATTTTTATTTCATCCATTCATTCATTTTACCATTAATTTTTAACTATATATATGTATATATATATATGAATATATATATACATATATATATATATATATATATATATATATAATATATATATATATATATATATATATATATATATAATCTTATGATTTTTAGAATAAATGACGTTATGGTGAGAAGAATATATTCTGGGTCAGTAAATGGACATAGTTACGTGAAATATATGATATTCCCTCTCCTATATTCTATTTTAAGCTGTTGTGCCAAATTATTACCCCCCTCCCCCCATACACAACACTTTTACAATAAGTATGCACTTTGGCCTTATTTTAGTCCCTCTCGTTTATTCATTCAACCGGAAAATATTTCTCTCCCACCCTATCCCCCAAACTGATGACAGAAAATCAAGTTCTCCGGAAATGCATTTTCGATTTTTCTCGCCTTTTTCATACTTTGCGCGCGAATCTATTTTTTTCTGCCATTTTAGCAAGTGAGGGTGTGAGAGAGGCGTGATCCTTATCTTACTTTTTTTTTATTTGTAAATATTCGTATATTTTAATTATTTTAAAAAAAAATTTCACTCCTTCGCTTTTTGCAATACATCTTTATGGGATTAGGTTTATTCCTGGAGAGATATTGATTTATTTTTTCCAAAGTGGAGTTCAAGGAGAAATGTTTTGTAATAAATGTGAAATGATGTTAAAAGGAATATAATTGCATATTTGGGTCAGGGAGAAGAACTGGTTTAATTAATGATAGGATAGATCATATCCCTCTCATTTAAGACCTTGTGTCACACTTGTATGATTTTCCCTCTCTTCGACGAAGGGCGGGTAAAAATCACGCACTGGTGTTGGTTGCTTGCATTTTACGGCATATCAACCCTTTTTGGCTTATTTAATGCAGAAGATATATATTTTAAAATTTTTGATGGGTATTCAATATTTAAAAAATCTTAAAGGACAAATCAGCCCAGGCAGGTGAAAATAGATCATATACATAGTAATATATATATATATATATATATATATATATATATATATATACCAACCTGTCCGCAAGAGCAGGATGCAGCACAAGGTCAATTTGTTAAGCGGCGTTTTCCTTCTCGTAGATTGGTTACCTAGCCATGGTTAAAGAGCCCAGTCAGCCCTGCTATTTACCCATAGCGTGAGGGAGAATTGGATTCATACATTTCCCAAATATATTAGGGCCATGTAAAATTCAAACCGCTTCGTCCAGGAATTTAACTCAGGTCGACGAGTCTATTTCCTAAGACTCTAATCATTAGAACACATGTGTTTGGATAAACATGTGTAGCCATATTTATGCATGTTGTGGTCTGGTTAGGGGCTAGAATAAAGACACAAGACAAGAAATGAGAAACAAATATATTAACAAAGAACAGTAGTACAAATATATACCAATGAGTCTGTCGCACGCTAGGCTGTTTTATCAGCTGTCTGCTGAAATACTAACTCTCGCTTACGTACAGGACCTGCTGCTATTTATGGTTGGAAGAATTCATGTATGCGTAGTAAATTACCATAACAATTCATGAATGTGCAAGTATATATGAGCAACTAATTCTGGAAGTGGCTGTTTGCATTTCACAGAACGCTAATAACATTGAGAAAGGTACCTATTCTCCCTCCAGATATGGGTTAATAGTAGGGCAGGCTGGGTTCTTTAAACTTGGTATGATAACTGGTCTACAAGAAGGAAAACTCTGAATTCAAACCTGTTAAATTTCGCTTAAGTAATAGACCTTGTGTCGCATCCTACTCGTGCGAAGGTGTTTTGGAAAATATAAACATTAAATAATGATTATTTAATAGGTAAAAATATGAGGTAAATAACTAAGGGAATTATAACATTGGTGGACCACAGTCCAAAAAATCTAAATAATGTATAGGATTATTTTCGATGTTCTTGGAGTGATTTACTTGTTCCGATGACTACAGTCTAGAAGTTTCTAAAATAAATAAGACGTTATGGCGAAAGGTATAATGACATTTGGAACGGTGACAGACGTGAGTTAACCCTTTTGGCACGGCAAGCAACCCAAGGCGCCCAAAAATAGATTTGATGCGTATGGACGAGATGCAACTTCTGAACGTTACTTTAAAATTTTGGATCTTGTTCGATATACATATTACCAACGCCTCCGCACGAGCAGGATGTGACACAAGGTCAATTTCTTAAGTGGAGTTTAACAGGTTTGAATTCAGAGAATTTTCTTTTCCTAGACTGGTTGCCTATCCAAGGTTAAAGAGCTCAGTCTACGCAACTATTTACCCATAACCACAGGGAGAATAATTGGATCCATACCTTTCCCAAGGGTATTAGTGCTATGTGAAATGCAAACAGCCAAGCCCAGAATTGCAACCATTATACTATAGGTTGTTCGATATAACCCCACTCCTGAAAGTGTCCCTTGTTCATATACACCAGCCCGAAAATATAATAAATTACTTCTAAAACTTTAGTAAAACACTCGATTTTAGAAGTATCAGTGAATAAAAAATATTCTCATAGACACACTTGAGCAATATAGCCCCATCCGACGTCAAGAACGCCACCATGATGTAACGGTAAACAAGCAAGTCTCACAGATCCATTGCCACTGAATTGCGAGTTCGAACTTCGATGGATGCACCATACTTGTGACATTGTGTCACATCCTATCACTGGCCAACGGATTAGGTAAGAAAAGGTGTCTTATCATGGTGTAAAGGCTAACAAGCTAGGCTAGGAGATCCACTACCATTGAATAGCGAGTTCGAACCATGCTAGATGCACCATACATGAGACTTTGTGTCATATCAAACCTATGGCGTCCCATCGTAGTGTATGTTTTGCAGGCTAGTCCGAAGATCCATTGCTACTGAATAGCGAGTTCGAACCATGCTAGATGCACCATACGTGAGACTTTGTGTCATATCAAACCTATGGCGTCCCATCGTAGTGTAATGTTTTGCAGGCTAGTCCCGAAGATCCATTGCTACTGAATAGCGAGTTCGAACCTCGAACCTAGTGTCGCATCCCACCTGTGGCGAACAGGTTGGGTAAGTACTTACGCCCACCCTACGCCATGATTGTCTCATCGTGGTGTAATGGTAAGCAAACTAGTCTCGCAGATCCATTGCTACTGAATCCATTGCAAATTCCAACATATTTTTACTAGTTTAAATAATTGATCCTGTTTAACTGTTGACCTACCAAATTATCCCCACAGTTGTACCAAAATCTCTTAGTATTTTTTTTACTGGTATGATAAGATATTAAGGATGTGGGAATAGAAAATGATTGGGAACCACTGCTTTAAAAGATTTTAGAGGTATTGCATTATGTACATCAACGAGACGAATTGTGATATACAGTTTTTGTTAATTTGTGTAGTGATAATATTTCTTCGTAGCTGGGTAGGTCACGTCATCACCTGTCCAAAATCACACGGCGAAATCTCTACTAGCCATCATGACAGCGGGACACCAAAGAAGAGCTATAATGACTGCTTGGAAAATCCCTTGTTACTCGTCAACTAGCATCATTTCAAATAAAATTCTATTATTATGAGTAATTATTAGTAATCTGAGTCCTTCTGCTAAATTAAAATGAACAAACCATCTGTGTTTGTACTTTGCTTTGGTTTGTTGGTGTTGCATTTTTGATGGGTATCCTATAAATTACGCACGGTTAGTGTAATGTATCTATTCGAAATTAGACTAAACGCTAACGGAAAGATACAGGATATTTTGATTAAACAAATATGACCCGGAATTGACCTCCTCTTCCTGATCGCCGGTGCGAGCATGGGAGAGTATGGTGCCTAATTTTCTGATTGAACGAGTAAGACGCAATGGCGGCTCTTGTTCATTTAGCTAAATTCCAACACGCGTGATTTTAGATCTGAATAAAAAAAAAAGAAACAAAATGCATATGAGTTCAAGAAACAAAAAACAACACATGATGTCTCAGACAGATCCTGAACAAGTAGATACCAACCCGAGTTAAGAAGACACCAGCTAAGAAGAAATACAAGACAAGCTCCAAGGCAAGCTAAGTACACTACCAGATTAAGAGTGTGTATGTTACGTTACGGGTATTTTGTTCCGTGGTATCCCCAGTGACCAAGTAATAACAAGCCTACATTTCTTTTTAACAAATGTTTATTGTTGGCTGTGATAAAAAATCCTAGCAGTCAGTGTCACAGAGAAAATAAGATAGAAAGAAAGTCCCAATGACAGAGTAGCTTAGATTGCATATGCTAAGCTTGTCATTTGCCTGTTACTGGTGGATTAAGATGACGGATAGAAAGAGATGTCGCTCTATTGGCTAATGTTTAGGTTGTGTCGTGGTGTCCCTTTCGTGGTGGGGGAAGTTCGTTCTCCTCTCTTTCTCAGCTAGACTCTCCTAGTTCTTCTTTAATTCTCTATTTACCACATCTTTTATAATTACAAAATAATCAGCTGTACTTTCTAAACGTCATATTTCAGTTTTATTGTCTATGGTCAAATTGCTACATTTGAATTTTTTAGCCCAAGACATTCTGACATTCCTCTGCTAGTGTCTATAATTCTCCCGAAAATATTTAAACCCAGCAAATCTCTGATGGAATTTCAACAAACATTTTAAACAACATGCATTCCAAATGCATTATTTCTTTCCTAATATTTTTACCAAACATTTCTTTCCTTCTTCCTCCATCACAACTTATTTTTCCTAAAACTTATTTTTACTAAAACGTATTCTTTTTCGACCATTAATAATCCAAGGCCCCTTATAATGTAACAAGTATACAAACACGGATATACTCTACAGAAAAGATAAGTATACTTCAATTTCGAAGTAACTATGTAACAGTGGGAGAGCTACTGTAAGCGGCTTAAAGTAGGCAAATAGTTAATCTGTTATGCAATCAGAATATTCAATAAACCAGACTCGTCTTTAAAAGTCGATTCTAACAGAACGAAGTTGTCAGAGACGTTAGCACCAATACGGCCCATTAATATTGACAGAGCTCCCTGTAGTTTTTTCCCTAGGATAATCAATGCAATTCTCTGGCATTAAAACTGATCTTAGTTGCCCAGAAAAAGCTCTGATGGCGAGGAGGCTTCATAGCGAGTGACTACTTAGATAAACATCATAAACTTTTCGACAGAACATAGCGGAAACAGACATGTTCTCGGGACGCTTCCGACAGCGACATGTCTGGAAAGATACAGATAGAAATATCAACGATAGATGGTGTTTATAAAGTTTTGCCTAGTGTGGCAAACGATAGAAATATATTAGTGTTATATACCCTAATATATCTCGGGTGTATATAATATAAACTTTATTTGTAAATTACAAAAAATATTCTTAAATATTTATTTTGTAAGTACTTTTATTCCATTAGTACATAAAATAATTTTCTCTATGTTCGTTAAAATATTATCGTTCAATGCTTTAATCATTTTTTGGAAATCACCCTTCTCCTTAGGATCTAGCTACTTTTAATTTGTGCGTGAAAAGATTAAAATAGATAAAGTACTGTTAGATCAACCATAAATTATGAACGTGCTGTAGTTAGAATTTTGATTAGGGTCCACTAATTTGAAATAACGGGATCCTAAGGAGAATTAATCGACAGTTGGTGACTGTTAATGACCTTTTGATTTGACCCTTAAATAACGCGTCATAACAGATGCGTGAAATAGTTTTAGTCGGCTGAGATGAATTCATGCATCCTGCAGATGTGTAAGATATCCCTAGTGGCTGAGGGAGGCGATCTGTGAGGCTTATGATGAAGTCTGGTGACTGAACAGCCTATGAACACAACAGTCCACTTTGGCTTACTTGGTTTTGACGAGTAGAGTCACCTCCGATCAATAGGCTGGTCACTTCAAGATCTAAGATTGGAAGGAGATCTATCTTTCATTAACCAATGATCCAAATATTCAATATATTCCTTGTAAAGGTCACATTTATTGCTGAAATCTTCCCAACTCTATATAAAATATTTTTTTAATATCGAATGCCATCAAGAATTTAAAAAAGTTTTTTAAAAAGTTTTTTTAAATATCGAATGCCCAAGAATTTAAAAAAGTTTTTAAAAAGTTTTTTTAATATCGAATGCCCATCAAGAATTTTAAAAAGTTTTTTAAAAGGTTTTTTTAAATATCGAATGCCCATCAAGAATTTTAAAAAGTTTTTAAAAAGTTTTTTTAAAATATCGAATGCCCATCAAGAATTTAAAAAAGTTTTAAAAAAGTTTTAAAATTTTTAAAATATCGAATGCCCATCAAGAATTATAAAAAAAAAAATGTTTTTTTTTAAATATCAACTACACATCAAAAATAAAAAATAAAAACAATATAATTTATTTTTAATAAAACAAAATTGAATACCTATCAAAAAAAATATATTCGGCATTGAATAACCAAAAAGGGTTGACATGCCGTAAAATGCCAGCAAACACAAGTGCGTGATATTTATCTCATATCATCGAAGACAGCGAAAACATACGAGGTTGACACAAGGCCTTAAATGAGAGGGATACGATCTATCCTATCATTAATTAAACCAGTTCTTCTCCCTGACCCAAATATGCAATTATATTCCTTTTAAAATCATTTCACATTTATTACAAAACATTTCTCCAACTCCACTTAGAAAATAAATCAATATCTCTCCAGGAATAAACCTCATCCCATAAAGACGAAGAAGATGAAAAAGAAATATTGTATGAAAATAAGAAAAATATATACGAATATTTACAAATAAAAAAGACTAGCGTGACCCCCTCACTTGCCAAAATGGCAGAAAAATAGATTCCTGTGCAAAAGTGTGAAAAAGGTGGGAAAAAATGCATTTCCGGAGAACTTGATTTTCTGTCATCAATTTGGGGGTTGGGGTGGAGGAGTAATATTTTCCGGTTAAATGAACAGGCGAGTCGGACTAAAATAAGGCCAAAGCGCTTACTTATTGCAAAAGAGTTGCGCATCGGGGGAGGGAATAATAACAGGGCACTAAGCCTTAAAATAGAATATAGGAGAGTAAGTATCCTATATTTCATGTAACTAGATCCATTTACTGACCCAGAATATATTCCTTTCGCCATAACGTCAATTTTATTTTGAAAATTATATATATATATATATATATATATATAGAGAGAGAGAGAGAGAGAGAGAGAGAGGGAGAGAGAGAGAGAGAGAGAGAGAGAGAGAGAGATGTCATTCACAGACACCGTGTTTATATATATATATATATATATATATTATATGTGTGTGTGTGTGTGTGTGTGTGTGTGTGTACCAAATGGACAGTCACTAGCAACAGCTTCAGTTTCGGTGATCTTCTGTAGAAGAGATTTTTATCTCGAAATATTAAGAACAAAAAATTACAGGTTAACTAACAGCATCATAGTTACCTTATGTTACTTTACACTTGCATTTTCCAAGACAAGTTACATCGGAAATTAAATTAATAGAATACACAATAGATGTAGTGAAGAGACAGCCAAATAACACACACAGCACACCCTCAAAAACAATGGCTACCCAACTTCATACATACGCCATTTAAATAATAGAAAAACACGGACATGACACACACACTCTAACACCTGTTTCCTGAAACTACCACATTTCAGCGAAACAATCACTAAAGAAATACGCAAGGCTTTTCATAAAGAGGGACTAGATATCCAACTAACCCACTCTGGGTCCTCACTACGTCAACATCTAACAAATAAACATAAGAATGTTATTACAGCATGCACACTAGCCAACTGCCCAATAAGAGATCCTAACATATGTCACAAAACTTATACAATTTACCGTTTAACTAGCTCCAAATGCCTTAATTTGTAAATAGGAAGACCCCTCCATATTAGAATCAAAGAACACATTCACACACGTGCATCCTCATTCCATAAACATTTAATCAAATGCAAAAATAAGGACAACAGTTTTTTCCGTTAAGATAGAGACAATAATACGCAACATTGGTAATCTCAGAATTAGAGAAAGTTTATCAGTAGCTAAATTAGGTCCTAATATAAACAATAGATTAGAATTAAACACGGAATACATAGTTAACTAAATTACACGTTCCATATATAGCTTATAGTTTATTTAGTATACATATTTTACACATAAATATGTAAGTTTCCCTATCACAAATTTAAACCTATTAACAATCAACTATTTGCATATTTTTACTTTGTTCCCTCAAGAAATAAGTCCAAGGTGGACACTTGAAATAACGGATTTGAATTATGTAATACATCTATAATAGATATCTATTAGCACATACAATTGATTCTTAACATTTCATGCACTCAAAATAAAAAAAATAAAAAATAATTACGGTTAATTTAACATTATTGACATACTTATTAACTTTTTTTACATGACATCATTTCTTTAAACCATGACGTCATTACGGTCAGTCTAGAACTATTAATATATAAAAACAAAAAAAAATAATAACAAAAAAAAAAAAAAAAAAAAAACACTATGCCTTTTGCAATTTAATATTTGATTTATAATATTTAATCTATTTGAAATTTTAAAAAGAATTAAAAAAATAATAAATAAATACTCGTAAAACATAGAACTATTAATATAAAAATAAAAATAAAAAATTATTTTTTTAAAGAAAATACTCATTAAACATAGAACAATTAATATAAAAAGAACAAAACAAATAAAAAACCAAAAAAAACACTATGCCTTTTGTAATTTAAATATTTAATTTATAATATTTAATCTATTTGAAATTTAAAAAGAAAATACTCATTATACATAGTTTTCTTCAATTTTGCATCAATCCTAATATATAATCATTATATAATATTTTAATATATAATTAATATATAATATTTAATCTATTTAAAATTTTAAAACATATTTTTCTTAAATTTTCCTTCAAAATAAATAAGTAAATCAAAGATTATCTTTAATTATATATTAGGAATATATAATTAAAGATAATCTTTGATTTACTTATTTACTAGTCCATCTAATTAAATTAATACATTTTATTTTTTACAAAAAAAATTAGAGAAAAAATGAAAAAGAAAAAGAAAAAAAGAAAAGAAAAGAAAAGAAAAGAAAAGTATATGAATTTTTCTATGTGACCGTTTTTATTTTGAATTCAACATGGCTACATTGTTGCAATGTTTCACCGGAAGATAAACAGACAATATTGGATACATATACAAGCAGGGGTTCAAACATTCGTTCTCAACAGATATTTAAAAAAAAGAAATTACAGTTATTCGCCAATTTCATTCATAACATAAAGAAAAAAGAAAGGAGGAGAAAGGAGGAGAATCTAGAAGAGGAAAAAAAAAAAAGAAAATATAACCACACAAAAAAAACGTACATTTCTATATTAATCTATGAAGATAAAGTTCTATACTTTGAAATCGATAAGACAAATATAACATCTTTTTGTTTTTATTCTTTATACCCATTGTAATTGCCTTCAAATCATTAATATATATATATATATATATATATATATGCTTATTTTAATGCATATAAACCCAGCGTTAAGCGCGTTGCCGACTCAATCTGCGCAGTAGTCTGGTGGGGATTTCGGAATGAAATATAATCTAAAGAAATCATGGGTTATTATCTAAAAACTACCAATGACCCACGGCTTATGATAGATGAGAAATCCCCAATAGAAGACCAGACATGAAGTCACCAAGACGAAGTCTACACGCTAGAAGAACATAAAAGACTAAAGACGATGATAAGAAGAAGAAGAATAAAGAGAGTATACAACATTTTTTCAGACGTTTTTCACCTGCAAAAACTGAAAAAAGGAATCTTAGATTTGGAAAATGGAAAAATATTATGTCCAAGAAACAGAACAAAAAATTACATATATAAAAAATATATACTTATACACACAAACATCCCCCCCATATATATATATATATATATATATATATATATATATATATATATATATATATATATATATATAAGGTGTGTGTGTGTGTGTGTGTGTGCATAAAGTGGGCAAATAGTTATCATTGCAGTTCGAAATCCACGATGTTAATTGTCTTTAATTGTTTTATTTTCGTAGTTTACTCCGGTCATACATACATACATACATACACACGAACTGCCCTTTATATATGTATAGATATGGCTATCTCACAAACCATATGTCTTATGATTAACTATTGGTTTAGTTTAATCAAAGATACTTTGCATTCTTTATTTTTAATAATGACCATCTTACAACCCGTTTACAATAAAGGTAGTTACCGCTCATAAACTTTAATAAAAGTCACTCTACATCCTTTATTTTTAATAATGACCATCTTACAACCCGTTTACAATAAAGGTAGTTACCGCTAATAAAAGTCACTCTACATCCTTTATTTTTAATAATGACCATCTTACAACTCGTATACAATACAGGTAGTTACCGCTAATAAAAGTCACTCTACATCCTTTATTTTTAATAATGACCATCTTACAACCCGTATATAATAAAGGTAGTTACCGCTAATAAACTTTAATAAAAGTCACTCTACATCCTTTATTTTTAATAATGACCATCTTACAACCCGTTTACAATAAAGGTAGTTACCGCTAATAAACTTTAATAAAAGCCACTCTACATCCTTTATTTTTAATAATGACCATCTTACAACCCGTTTACAATAAAGGTAGTTACCGCTAATAAACTTTAATAAAAGTCACTCTACATCCTTTATTTTTAATAATGACCATCTTACAACTCGTATACAATAAAGGTAGTTACCGCTAATAAAAGTCACTCTACATCCTTTATTTTTAATAATGACCATCTTACAACCCGTTTACAATAAAGGTAGTTACCGCTAATAAAAGTCACTCTACATCCTTTATTTTTAATAATGACCATCTTACAACTCGTATACAATAAAGGTAGTTACCGCTAATAAAAGTCACTCTACATCCTTTATTTTTAATAATGACCATCTTACAACCCGTTTACAATAAAGGTAGTTACCGCTAATAAAAGTCACTCTACATCCTTTATTTTTAATAATGACCATCTTACAACCCGTATATAATAAAGGTAGTTACCGCTAATAAACTTTAATAAAGTCACTCTACATCCTTTATTTTTAATAATGACCATCTTACAACCCATTTACAATAAAGGTAGTTACCGCTAATAAACTTTAATAAAAGCCACTCTACATCCTTTATTTTTAATAATGACCATCTTACAACCCGTTTACAATAAAGGTAGTTACCGCTAATAAACTTTAATAAAAGTCACTCTACATCCTTTATTTTTAATAATGACCATCTTACAACCCGTTTACAATAAAGGTAGTTACCGCTAATAAACTTTAATAAAAGTCACTCTACATCCTTTATTTTTAATAATGACCATCTTACAACCCGTTTACAATAAAGGTAGTTACCGCTAATAAAAGTCACTCTACATCCTTTATTTTTAATAATGACCATCTTACAACCCGTATACAATAAAGGTAGTTACCGCTAATAAAAGTCACTCTACATCCTTTATTTTTAATAATGACCATCTTACAACCCGTATATAATAAAGGTAGTCACAGCTAATAAACTTTAATAAAAGTCACTCTACATCCTTTATTTTTAATAATGACCATCTTACAACCCGTTTACAATAAAGGTAGTTACCGCTAATAAACTTTAATAAAAGCCACTCTACATCCTTTATTTTTAATAATGACCATCTTACAACCCGTTTACATTAAAGGTAGTTACCGCTAATAAACTTTAATAAAAGTCACTCTACATCCTTTATTTTTAATAATGACCATCTTACAACTCGTATACAATAAAGGTAGTTACCGCTAATAAAAGTCACTCTACATCCTTTATTTTTAATAATGACCATCTTACAACCCGTATACAATAAAGGTAGTTACCGCTAATAAAAGTCACTCTACATCCTTTATTTTTAATAATGACCATCTTACAACCCGTATATAATAAAGGTAGTTACCGCTAATAAACTTTAATAAAAGTCACTCTACATCCTTTATTTTTAATAATGACCATCTTACAACCCGTTTACAATAAAGGTAGTTACCGCTAATAAACTTTAATAAAAGTCACTCTACATCCTTTATTTTTAATAATGACCATCTTACAACCCGTTTACAATAAAGGTAGTTACCGCTAATAAAAGTGACTCTACATCCTTTATTTTTAATAATGACCATCTTACAACCCGTATATAATAAAGGTAGTTACCGCTAATAAACTTTAATAAAAGTCACTCTACATCCTTTATTTTTAATAATGACCATCTTACAACCCATTTACAATAAAGGTAGTTACCGCTAATAAACTTTAATAAAAGCCACTCTACATCCTTTATTTTTAATAATGACCATCTTACAACCCGTTTACAATAAAGGTAGTTACCGCTAATAAACTTTAATAAAAGTCACTCTACATCCTTTATTTTTAATAATGACCATCTTACAACCCGTTTACAATAAAGGTAGTTACCGCTAATAAAAGTCACTCTACATCCTTTATTTTTAATAATGACCATCTTACAACCCGTATATAATAAAGGTAGTTACCGCTAATAAACTTTAATAAAAGTCACTCTACATCCTTTATTTTTAATAATGACCATCTTACAACCCATTTACAATAAAGGTAGTTACCGCTAATAAACTTTAATAAAAGCCACTCTACATCCTTTATTTTTAATAATGACCATCTTACAACCCGTTTACAATAAAGGTAGTTACCGCTAATAAACTTTAATAAAAGTCACTCTACATCCTTTATTTTTAATAATGACCATCTTACAACCCGTTTACAATAAAGGTAGTTACCGCTAATAAACTTTAATAAAAGTCACTCTACATCCTTTATTTTTAATAATGACCATCTTACAACCCGTTTACAATAAAGGTAGTTACCGCTAATAAAAGTCACTCTACATCCTTTATTTTTAATAATGACCATCTTACAACTCGTATACAATAAAGGTAGTTACCGCTAATAAAAGTCACTCTACATCCTTTATTTTTAATAATGACCATCTTACAACCCGTATACAATAAAGGTAGTTACCGCTAATAAAAGTCACTCTACATCCTTTATTTTTAATAATGACCATCTTACAACCCGTATATAATAAAGGTAGTTACCGCTAATAAACTTTAATAAAAGTCACTCTACATCCTTTATTTTTAATAATGACCATCTTACAACCCGTTTACAATAAAGGTAGTTACCGCTAATAAACTTTAATAAAAGTCACTCTACATCCTTTATTTTTAATAATGACCATCTTACAACCCGTTTACAATAAAGGTAGTTACCGCTAATAAAAGTGACTCTACATCCTTTATTTTTAATAATGACCATCTTACAACCCGTATATAATAAAGGTAGTTACCGCTAATAAACTTTAATAAAAGTCACTCTACATCCTTTATTTTTAATAATGACCATCTTACAACCCATTTACAATAAAGGTAGTTACCGCTAATAAACTTTAATAAAAGCCACTCTACATCCTTTATTTTTAATAATGACCATCTTACAACCCGTTTACAATAAAGGTAGTTACCGCTAATAAACTTTAATAAAAGTCACTCTACATCCTTTATTTTTAATAATGACCATCTTACAACCCGTTTACAATAAAGGTAGTTACCGCTAATAAAAGTCACTCTACATCCTTTATTTTTAATAATGACCATCTTACAACCCGTATATAATAAAGGTAGTTACCGCTAATAAACTTTAATAAAAGTCACTCTACATCCTTTATTTTTAATAATGACCATCTTACAACCCATTTACAATAAAGGTAGTTACCGCTAATAAACTTTAATAAAAGCCACTCTACATCCTTTATTTTTAATAATGACCATCTTACAACCCGTTTACAATAAAGGTAGTTACCGCTAATAAACTTTAATAAAAGTCACTCTACATCCTTTATTTTTAATAATGACCATCTTACAACCCGTTTACAATAAAGGTAGTTACCGCTAATAAACTTTAATAAAAGTCACTCTACATCCTTTATTTTTAATAATGACCATCTTACAACCCGTTTACAATAAAGGTAGTTACCGCTAATAAAAAGTCACTCTACATCCTTTATTTTTAATAATGACCATCTTACAACCCGTATACAATAAAGGTAGTTACCGCTAATAAAAGTCACTCTACATCCTTTATTTTTAATAATGACCATCTTACAACCCGTATATAATAAAGGTAGTCACAGCTAATAAACTTTAATAAAAGTCACTCTACATCCTTTATTTTTAATAATGACCATCTTACAACCCGTTTACAATAAAGGTAGTTACCGCTAATAAACTTTAATAAAAGCCACTCTACATCCTTTATTTTTAATAATGACCATCTTACAACCCGTTTACATTAAAGGTAGTTACCGCTAATAAACTTTAATAAAAGTCACTCTACATCCTTTATTTTTAATAATGACCATCTTACAACTCGTATACAATAAAGGTAGTTACCGCTAATAAAAGTCACTCTACATCCTTTATTTTTAATAATGACCATCTTACAACCCGTTTACAATAAAGGTAGTTACCGCTAATAAAAGTCACTCTACATCCTTTATTTTTAATAATGACCATCTTACAACCCGTATATAATAAAGGTAGTTACCGCTAATAAACTTTAATAAAAGTCACTCTACATCCTTTATTTTTAATAATGACCATCTTACAACCCATTTACAATAAAGGTAGTTACCGCTAATAAACTTTAATAAAAGCCACTCTACATCCTTTATTTTTAATAATGACCATCTTACAACCCGTTTACAATAAAGGTAGTTACCGCTAATAAACTTTAATAAAAGTCACTCTACATCCTTTATTTTTAATAAGGACCATCTTACAACCCGTTTACAATAAAGGTAGTTACCGCTAATAAACTTTAATAAAAGCCACTCTACATCATTTATTTTTAATAATGACCATCTTACAACCCGTTTACAATAAAGGTAGTTACCGCTAATAAACTTTAATAAAGTCACTCTACATCCTTTATTTTTAATAATGACCATCTTACAACCCGTTTACAATAAAGGTAGTTACCGCTCATAAACTTTAATAAAAGCCACTCTACATCCTTTATTTTTAATAATGACCATCTTACAACCCGTTTACAATAAAGGTAGTTACCGCTAATAAAAGTCACTCTACATCCTTTATTTTTAATAATGACCATCTTACAACCCGTATACAATAAAGGTAGTTACCGCTAATAAAAGTCACTCTACATCCTTTATTTTTAATAATGACCATCTTACAACCCGTTTACAATAAAGGTACCGCTCATAAACTTTAATAAAAGCCACTCTACATCCTTTATTTTTAATAATGACCATCTTACAACCCTTTTACAATAAAGGTAGTTACCGCTCATAAACTTTAATAAAAGCCACTCTACATCCTCTATTTTTAATAATGACCATCTTACAACCCATTTACAATAAAGGTAGTTACCGCTCATAAACTTTAATAAAAGCCACTCTACATCCTTTATTTTTAATAATGACCATCTTACAACCCGTTTACAATAAAGGTAGTTACCGTTAATAAAAGTCACTCTACATCCTTTATTTTTAATAATGACCATCTTACAACCCGTTTACAATAAAGGTAGTTACCGCTAATTTAAAAGCCACTCTACATCCTTTATTTTTAATAATGACCATCTTACAACCCGTTTACAATAAAGGTAGTTAATAAAAGTCACTCTACATCCTTTATTTTTAATAATGACCATCTTACAACCCGTATAAAAAAGGTAGTTACCGCTAATAAACTTTAATAAAAGTCACTCTACATCCTTTATTTTTAATAATGACCATCTTACAACCCGTATACAATAAAGGTAGTTACCGCTAATAAAAGTCACTCTACATCCTTTATTTTTAATAATGACCATCTTACAACCCGTATATAATAAAGGTAGTTACCGCTAATAAACTTTAATAAAAGTCACTCTACATCCTTTATTTTTAATAATGACCATCTTACAACCCGTTCACAATAAAGGTAGTTACCGCTCATAAACTTTAATAAAAGCCACTCTACATCCTTTATTTTAATAATGACCATCTTACAACCCGTTTACAATAAAGGTAGTTACCGTTAATAAAAGTCACTCTACATCCTTTATTTTTAATAATGACCATCTTACAACCCGTATATAATAAAGGTAGTTACCGCTCATAAACTTTAATAAAAGTCACTCTACATCCTTTATTTTTAATAATGACCATCTTACAACCCGTATACAATAAAGGTAGTTACCGCTAATAAAAGTCACTCTACATCCTTTATTTTTAATAATGACCATCTTACAACCCATTTACAATAAAGGTAGTTACCGCTAATAAACTTTAATAAAAGTCACTCTACATCCTTTATTTTTAATAATGACCATCTTACAACCCGTTCACAATAAAGGTAGTTACCGCTAATAAACTTTAATAAAAGCCACTCTACATCCTTTATTTTTAATAATGACCATCTTACAACCCGTATACAATAAAGGTAGTTACCGCTAATAAAAATCACTCTACATCCTTTATTTTTAATAATGACCATCTTACAACCCGTATACAATAAAGGTAGTTACCGCTAATGAACTTTAATAAAAGCCACTTTACATCCTTTATTCTTAATAATGACCATCTTACAACATCTTATTATAATGGAGATTGTGTGTTTTTCTGTCTGTAACCGAAACTATATTACTACTCAAGTCACAATTCCCTTAATTACTTACGTCAAATTCTCCATGATTTCATTCTTTTAAACCTTCAGTTATTAATAAAAATTGTTTTACATTATTAATATTGTTGACCATATCTACGTACTAATAATATGCAATTGTATTTATATATACAACAAAATAGCGGTTTACAGTTTGAACGAGAAGGCTAATTTGCATATTGATATTTAAAATTTTATTTTAATAAATATGTGCTTGGTATTATTGATTTCTAATTTTTTGGTTTTATCTTAAGAAATATAAACAAAAATCTCGTGGATAAATCTTAAAAGAAATTTATCTACAAGAAGAAATAACTGTAATATCATCCTTTACTTCCTATTTCAACTAAATAGTTAAATTAGGAAAATTACCAATGAAAGAGGGGAGTAATGGAAAATGATGGAATAGTTAGTTTCAAAGTTGTTCTATTTTTCGATTATACCCCCTCTGTTGCAAATCTTTTTATCTGCATTCTTAGTCACTTTCATTAGCCTTTCTAATTTAATATGATATTTTATTATATCAAAACTTAAATACTTGCACCCGGAGGGTGCATATATTTGCTAGTATATGTAATGTAGATAAGCACTACTTAAAAATAATTATCAGAAACTTTAATAAAAGCGACTCTACGACCTGTATTTTGAATAATGGCCATCTTACAACCCGTATGCAATAAGACTATGTAATGCAAGTAAACTTTAACAAAATTGACTCTATATCCTTTATTTTCTTTAATAATAAACATCTAGCACAACCCGTATATAATCTGATTAAGCACTACTAGCGAAATAAAATATAAATATGAGTTCTCTTTGTCACGTATTAGTCCCAAGAGTTTAGAAGTGCAGTGTGTGTGTGTGTTTCTTTGTTTTTTAATTCCGATCTTAATTTACGCGGTAAACTCGTTTCTGGAGAATGTGGAACTTGCACTGAAAACATTGGACCGCCTGATATTCTTATTGATTTCTCTTACAGACTTTTTAGAATGGATTATTTCATTCTTGCATTTCTTATCAAAGCGAAAGACGATCACGTTTGAAGCTGAGTCTTATAAAAGAAAATGTACAATAATCGCGAACCAGGTGCTACAAAACCAAAACAAAGGCTGTCTCCAGATATTACACTCGAATATCTATATCTATATCTATCTATCTATCTATATATATATATATATATATATAATATATATATATATATATATATATGTTGAGTTTCTCCGACGTAGCATTTGTTGCAGTTATTGCAAGGGATAGTATAGATGCCGGCGCTGGGTGTGTCAGGTGTGTTGGAAGCATCTGTACGTGTGGAGGAGTTGTTGAGGTCCTTGATTGTTTAGGATCACTACCAACACCCCCAGTCTACCCCACAGACACTTATCCCTTCCTACCCGCACACAAAACAATCCACTTTATAACAAACTAACAGCCCTAGGAATAAAAGTCAAACAAACCACATCCCAAACAATCAAGGACCTCACAAACTCCCCCACACTCACAGATGCTCCCAAAAACCCCGATATATATTATAAAATGGGTACAAAAGATAACCTACTTGAGTTTCAAAATAAGGATCTTCAGGGTTAAATCCACTGAATTAATCAAGACACCGATTAATAGCAGTCGATTTCACGTGTGTGTTAAAGTGTTCGTTACGAGGAACGCCGGTTTTCGATTTAAAAAATTCTCACACCGGAAGTTGGTTCTTCGTAAGGTTTAATATGTAAATAAAAAATGTGAATCGATTAGTGTTAATGTTTTTACTAGAATACGGCTGTCTAATAACTGTATGGGTCATAATGCTTAAAAGCGGTTTCATTAAAAACATATGTTCAAATCTATTTATTTTGTTATGTTTTGATTAGAGTTATTGTGAAGTGAGTTTGGTTATACGCATTGGTGTATATTATAATCTCTTTAATTTTGTTACTATAATCAAGGCTTAGAGTAAATTAATAATAAAATTAAAGGGCAATGCATGGTGAATAAATTTTGGTTTTGTTAAAATATGTTTAAATTTATTTATTCAAAATTATTATTTAATTTATTTTAATTGAAGCTAATATAAAGTGAATACGTGTGCGGTAGTATTATAATCTTGGTGATTTTGTATTACTATTAAAAGGCCTAACATAAATTAAGAATGAATAAAAATTAAAATAAAAATTAAAAATGAAACAATTAAGAAATGAAAAAATGAAAGAATGAAATAATTTCCTTTCCCTTTATATATATATATATATATATATATATATATATATATATATATATATATATATATATCAAAGTGTATGGTTGGCACTATTATACTTGACGAAGAGGTACAGTGTTATTAGAAGAGTGCTCAATATTTGTGATAGAGCATCCGAGATTACACACACAAACACCTGCACAAGCAAGTAACACGTGAATACAGTTAACAAAACGCACACATTTTACCATATTTATATCATTTGCATCATTTTCAAAACACTTTCGTTGCCTGGTGACTACTACACAGCAAGAAACCAATGGTAGCAAAATTGTTCCAATGCAAATAAATATAAACTAAAACGTTTATTTATTTATTTCTCTCTCTCTCACTCTCTCTCTCTCTCTCTCTCTCTCTCTCTCTCTCTCTCTATATATATATATATATATATATATATATATATATATATATATATATATATATATGCGAAAGTTAACCTTCAAAAAATAAAAACAAAAACAAACAACATATTTTTTACTAAATTTCCTATATATATATATTATATATAATATATATATATATATATATAAGGAAATTGTGAGTAAATATTTTTTCCACATTTACCAATAATAATTAAAAGAAAACAAAAAACATTAAAAATGTTGTTTTTTTTTATTAAAAAAAAGAATTGAATGATCTCACGTTAGTTACTATTTAATCTTTTAGCCACTCACTTCCACCACTACGAGTGAAATTCTGAACATTGTTAGACTCATTCACCTTATCTAACTTTAAAAAAAATGAACCTACTACACCTTCTAAAACCAACCTAGCACAGGGGATTGAATTCAAAAAGAAAACATTTAAAAAAGAAAAAGAAAAAGAAAAGAAAGTCAAGTAATCGTGTCTCTTTTGCCTCCATACTAAATTATGTGCACACACACACAAAAAAAAAAGACAGGAGATTACATAAAAAAAGAAAAGAAGAAAAAGGCTCAAGTTTTGTTTTTAAATTCGTCCCCACGCAAAACGCGTGTAAACGATATTAAAAAATTCAGTCATAATTCTCCGCCGTGACGACCTGAACAAACACTCATACATACGAAAAAACATTAATTGTCAAGTAAAAAGAGTTGGACAATACCCCTCTTATTTCTTTAAAGGATTCGTTTGCACCAAGAAGCCAAAGAAATAATTCAACCGACGCACCCAAAAATAAAAAAATAAAAAAAAAAAAATAACAAGCAACCAACGAACGAACGAGTCCTTTCTACGAAACCAAAATGACAAAAAAAAATTATAAAAATAAATCCTAAAAAGGATTTAATTTAGAAACCAATTAAAATATAATTATAATAAGTGTAATCTTTTTATATGCGTTCTTATTTAATTTCGTTAGCCTTACTAATTTATTTCATTACATTATAACTTAAATACTTACCCAGGGAGTTCTCATATTATTGCTAGTATATACGATTGGCCAGCATTTCTTCATTTCTTCGAGGGGACGGTATACAACTAGTAGTTGTATACTTGTAGTTTCTAGCCGAATGATATACCGACTGAGCTAACAGACGAATTTAGAGTTTAAAAAAATAAATTATAAAACTAACCATTAACCATAACCCCTAACCCTAACAATTAACCCTAACCCCTAGCAAACAACCGGATGTTGACGGTGTAAATGAAAAAAAATGTACTTAGTAATCAGCAAAGCAAAAGGGGTGCCTAAAGGTCCGACTCTTTCACTATTTTTCTTCACCAATGTTACATTGTCATCAAATTATACATCTATTGAAATAAAGTCCCATTATTATTATGGCAATCTGAGTCATTTGGTTCACTCATAATGAACTAACCATCAGGTGCTTACAGTAGGATCGCAGTGGTGGGAGATCCGCTATGAGCGGTTTAAAGTAGGCAAAGAGTTAAATACAGAAAAAGATTTTTATTTAACTCTTTGGCTACCAAATTTCCCCCACGGCAGTAACAACATTTTCTTGGTGTATTTCACATGTATGATGGCATGTTTCAAAGCTCCCTGTCTTTTCACCTCAGAATTAATTCTATTCAAATAAATTCCTATTATTATTATAGTCAAGTTTATTTTCATCTGCGAATGGAAAGAAAGAAAAAAATAGTTGAAACCTTAGTCCAACAATATTTGGAACTAGTATGGATTAGGTCCTCCATTTGTTTCAGTATTTGTATTCGATTTTTCATGGATTTAATCAAGTTATCAACAATCGTCTGATTCATATTTACCACTTCTTTAACAATGTTTCTTTAAGGGTTACCGCTGATGTGATTTTGATCCCACGCTCTCGAGGTTTTCGGACTGGTGCACCCAATTATGTTCTATTGAATTCATGACAGGATTTTGGGCTACCCATGGCAGACACTTGATTCCTTGCGATTCCTTCCATGTCTTATTACACGAGACAAAATTTCTGTAATCAAGGGTAGCTAAGAACTTATAGCACACTATATATCCGTTAGTTATATACCCCTTTTATTATTACTATTATTATTATTATTATTAGCAAAATAAAAAACGCTATCCGGGCGATGTAAAAATAGATTTTTGAAACATATTGTCTGAGGGGTGGGAGTTAAAAATTCAATGTCAGCGAGTTTGTACCCTAAGTAAGTAAAATCATCAAATTCATTAAAGGATTAAAAAATAAAACAATTTGAAATATAAACTTTAAATATGTATTAAAATAAAACAAACTATATATAGATATATAATACCAGTCATGTATTTATCAAAACTTGTTTAAAAAAACAATGAGGACTGTCTAATGTTGCATGTTCAAATTTTGAGTGTATTTATTCTATGTTATGACGATTTGGGGTAATGTGACGTAAGCAGTGACGTAGTTTTTGTTATAGACAAAAACCGGAAGCGAATCTCCATTACGCATTTCAGTCTCGGAAGACTATAATAAAGTTTTTGTGACCCTGAAGTTACAGCGCCTCCTGTGTCTGTGAAGTCCAATGTTTGAAAAACATTCTCGACCCCAGATGTCGCATTTGAAGGCTTTGTTGCCACTGCTTTCTTCTGGACCTCTTAGCTTCATGGTGTTGCGTTAGGGTGATTTCTGACATGAACAGTCCTCTACGAAGTGCCTGCACGACCTACCTAACGTTACTGCCTATATCGACGACATAGTCATTTATAACGAGAGTCGGGTGAATCACATGAAATCATTACGAAGTGTGTTCGATTGACTTAGACAAGCGAACCTCACTATCCATATGGATAAAAGCGATTTCGGAAGAGATGAACTTAGGACATAAAATCGACTATGGTAACAAATATCCTGATGGCTATTTATTATTGTATTCTTAGATGTGCGGCGCTTCTCTACTCTCAAGTGTGTGGATACGAATATTATCAAATTATGCAATGGTCACTTGTGTTGGTGTAAAATACACAAATATCTCAGACATGTACTTGGCTATATACAGGTGGTTAAAAATGTTGATATTTCTATGGGAGAATCTTTTTTTAGGAAAAACGACTGATATTACAAAGGGCACTTAGGGAAGATTCCAATAATGTGTTGACAGGAATGGTGAACGCGATCCTGAGCCAAATACCTCTTTATTTGGATGTATATAAACAGGGAAAGACAGACAGACAGACAGACGGAAAGCGTATATAGAGATAGAACGAGGGCTTTTACTTGTTAATCATTGTTTGCTGTTTGTAACTCGACGGCCGCCATGATCTTCAGGACTTATTTCTTGGTAGGCTGATCCCACGTGATGGTTTTAATTTATTCTTCAGGCTTGTCATTTCTTGTTTAAATTAACTAAAAAAAACTTTGTTGTTTTTTTTATAAGGCTTTATTAAACAAGCCAGCGCATCTTCAACCACCGCGGGGGAGTTGCAACCCCTGAGAGACATCCTCTCTCCTCGGTTGCCGGCACGCATCTGAAACTAATTCTCACGCGTCTAATCGCGCGGTTTTCAAGGGTCCAAATAAAAAGATTATTACCCGTCAATAACTGTCGAGGTAACTTTCCACTAGATCCCGCTATTCTGAATCTAATCCTGATTCAAATATTCCTACTACAGGTACGTAGATAGGAGATATGTCAGAAAAATTCCAGGACTGTTGTCAGAAAAGATCTA
Source organism: Doryteuthis pealeii (assembly GCA_023376005.1). NCBI lineage: Eukaryota > Metazoa > Mollusca > Cephalopoda > Myopsida > Loliginidae > Doryteuthis > Doryteuthis pealeii. The sequence continues at coordinate 64,602,651 of CM042166.1, forward strand.
TTTCAAACCCGTCCACTGTGAGTTCTTGCCACAGGACCAGACGATCAAGCAGCATGTCTACAAAGAGATACTGCAGCGTTTGCTTCATTCAGTGCGCGAGAAGAGGCAAGAAATGTGGCAGGACAACTCTTTGGTGCTTCACCACGATAATGCATGTGCCTACACTGCCATAAGTATCAGAGAGTTCCTGGCCCAGAAGAACATCACTGTGCTAGTGCAACCTCCCTACTTGTCTGACTTAGCTCCATGTGATTTTTTTCCTCTTCTCCAAGCTCAAGGGAACCCGTTTTGAGGATGTGCACGAGATCAAAAAGGCTGTGACAACAGAGCTACGGAGAATCCCGGAAGAATCCTTCCAGGAGTGCATGCAAGCGTGGCAGAAAAGGACGGGAAAGTGCAATAGACTCCAGGCGGATTACTTTGAAGGCGATAACTAGTTGTTTGTAGTTTGGATTTGAAATACATTTTTTGTGACACCAGTTTTTAGACACACCTCGTAATTCCTAAGCTGCCTATGAATTATGTAACACGCTCCTGAACATTTTTTCAAGAGAACTAGAAAAATATTCTAGCGTTGATTAATTAGCGTTTTAAAGGACCATTATACGCATTCTACATCGTTTTCTGCGCTAAGAAAAATCAGAACTGCGTCTGGGAACGAAAGATTTTATTCCCCTAAAAACTCATTGTAGAATCTCTTGTAACAGTGGAATCATTGCCAGTGGCGACAACATGTTCAAGACTTAAAAGATTCACTTTTGAATTAACGAGAAAACGATGTGTTCTTCTTCAACCCGTCATATAATTGGCTGGCTGATTGTTTGGTTGGTTGGCTGGTTGGCTGGAGCCCGGCTGGCTTTTTTGTTGGCTGGCTGTTTGGTTGGTTGGATGGTTGGTTGGCTGGCTGATTGGTTGGCTGGCTGGTTGGTTGGTTGGTTGTTTGGTTGTTTGGTTGGCTGGCTGGCTGTCTTGTTGGCCGGTTGGTTGGTTGGTTTGTTGGATGACTGGATGGCTGGCTGGCTGGTTTCCTTCAACTCGGCAAATAATTGGAAGAATTGGTTGGTTGGTGGCTAGAACTCATTGTACAGCCAAAAATAGATTACAAAATGTCGCCATTTTTCGCGAATTCTAACAAATTTAGAGATCTAATACTCGACATAACTCCGCCATTTTTAAAAGATTTGAAGCTCAAATTCTGAGGATTGTCTAAGTTATGGGAATAAGTATTGGTCCTTTTGTCTTGTATCCTATCGCTAAATAAAAGTATTACTTGTTTTGTGTGGGCTGGTGAGTTGAAATAGAATTCAACGGAGAGAAGGAAAAGAACAGAGACAGGGATTACTTTAAAGTAAAACCTTTATTATCGGGTTCACACTATTTCGTTGAGGGGATATATTTCCCGAACAATTCGATAGGTGTTACCTCTCCAAGCTCTCAAAGTTCAAGCGTCCTAGAGACCTTTTCGGTGCCAATAACTTGGGTTTATTTTTCTGCGTATGCCCTGAGGGCTCTTCCTGTCATAAGCCCTCTGGGAGATTGTCATTTTTGTGCCTTTTTATTTATTTCATTTAATTTTGTTTTACTTTTGTTTTATTTATTTTTACTTTTATTAATCACCACAAACGTTAACATGGTCCATATATGGAAAATATTTCAGAATAATTGAAGGGGTGGGGAAATATTACTTTTTCTCGATGATTTCACATAGAATTACCCAAATTTAAGACAAAAAATGTCCTCGTTGACTGCGATATCATAGTAAGCGAGTTCTAACGCAACTCGCGCTATTAGGTTCTCTTTCGGAATAATAACCTGGGAAAAGGTAGAAACACCCTCATCTCCCCCTCCAGCTATGGCTTAGTACCAATAATATTCTTCTACAAGGATTAATTTAGCATTAGATAATCCGCTAAGATATATATGTCATTAAACAAACTAACCAGAAATCCTGTAACGTAGCCGTTCGTCACAGTACCCAATAGATATATTTGTTACGTACTTTCTTACTGCTTCTTATTCTGGTCTTCTATTCTTCCGGCCGTCTTCTGATCGTCTAGTCTTCTGTCTTCTATCTTCTAATGGTCTTCTAATGGTCTGGTATATCTTCTACAGGTCTCGTCTGGTCTTTCTTATCTGGGGATTCCGTGTCTGGTTCTGCTGGGGACCATTTCTTATCAGAAGCCCTGTGTCATTGTTAGCTTTTAGTAACAACAACAAGACTTCGATTTACCTTTGATGTTATTTTATTCCGGATCCCCATAACCAGACAAAATGCGCGCAGAGAGTCACATCTTGCTAGCTTCAGTCCTAACTCTCAACTGACTAACTGCAACTCTAACTGAGTTCCTTACACCTTAAACCGGAAGGGCTTCTATTGCCTTCCGATTCCCACGGTCCCTTTCCGCAAGGCAAGGTCAGAGTGAGGTCAAGCATTGTCACTCACTCTCAAGGCCATCAGCTGCACTGATCGCCATAAGGATTTCTATACTACCTTAAAAAGTAATAGGGATCCAATTAATATGTAACATCCCTCATAATCATACATTTTAAATTCATAATTAATTATGAATTTACTTTTTACTTGCCTCTCCATTTTGAGGCTCTACCGTATTCTGGTACTCTCTAGATTACTTCGAATTCTATTCTCTCTTTCTGCGCGGTTGTCTGGTTCCCCCCATGCATACATCAATTTTACATGATAACAAGTTTTCAACAAAAAACAACACTGCAGGGCCATTTACAATATCCTGAAAAAATCAAAACACAACTGGACCAACGTCTTGGTCCCAAAATCCTGGTCACGGCACCAAATCGATATATGTAACGTAGCCGTTCGTCACAGTACCCAATAGATATATTTGTTACGTACTTTCTTACTGCTTCTTACTCTGGTCTTCTATTCTTCCGGCCGTCTTCTGATCGTCTAGTCTTCTGTCTTCTATCTTCTAATGGTCTTCTAATGGTCTGGTATATCTTCTACAGGTCTCGTCTGGTCTTTCTTATCTGGGGATTCCGTGTCTGGTTCTGCTGGGGACCATTTCTTATCAGAAGCCTTGTGTCATTGTTAGCTTTTAGTAATAACAACAAGACTTCGATTTACCTTTGATGTTATTTTATTCCGGATCCCCATAATCCAGACAACTGCGCGCTGAGAGTCACATCTTGCTAGCTTCTAACTCTGCAACTGACTTACTCTGCAACTGACTAACTGCAACTAACCACTGCAACTCGCTTACTCTAACTGTCTCTGCAACTGACTAAGTTGCTTACACCTTAAACTGGAAGGGGAGTTCTATCACTTCCGATTCCCACGATCATCCCAGAACTCAAGGTGAGAGTGAGGTCAAGCATTGTCACTCACTCTCAAGGCCATCAGCTGTACTGATTGCCATAAGGATTTCTATACTACCTTAAAAAGTAATAGGGATTCAATTAATATGTAACAATCCTATCTGTCAGGAAATGTTATTATGAAATATTAATATATAGATGTATTAATGCTTAGTTGATAGGAGGGAAATATTAGGTTGTATAAGAAATGACATATACAAGTGCTTTTACATCTAACATTATTATCGTCAGAATATTAGGATTATTTTTTGGTGACGACTAAATATCAATAAATCTGTTGACAAGAGAATGTCGCACACGATATCTACTCAAAAGAATTATTGTCGTAGGAAATTGACACGGCTACGCGAGTTCAAATTCTAGACGAGGCTGATTGCATTTCGCATAGTGGTAATAACCTTTGAAATTATTCACTATATTCAATCTATATATATATATATACCAACCCCTCCGCACGAGCATGATGTGACTCAAGGCGAGTTTCTTAAGTGGAGTTCAACAGGTTTGAATTCATAGTTTTCCTTCTCCTAGACCGGTTGCCTCACCAAGGTTAATGAGCCCAGTCTGTCCTACTATTTATCCATAGCTGGAGAGAGAAAGTAGGATTCATACCTTTCCCAAGAGTATTAGCGCTAAATGAAATGCAGTTACCACATCCAGGATTTGAACTCGAGGCAACGAGTCCATTTCCCATGACGTTTACCATTACATCACGCGTTTCCATGAAATAGTGTTATGTACCCACTCAATATCGGGTTTATAATCGGCGAGAGAGAGAGAGACAGAGAGAGACAGAGAGACAGAAAGACAGAGAGAGAGAGAGAGACAGACAGACAGAGAGACAGACATACAAACAGAGACAGAGACAGACAGATAGATAGAGTAGAGATAGGATGAGGGTTCCTACTTACTTACTGCTAACTCATCGATAGCCATATTCTCTTCTGGGTTGTTTCTACTTTCTTCTTCGGGCTGGCTGTCTGTGCATTATGTTACTTAATCAATAAAGCAATGCTTGTTTTCTTATAAAGCTTTATTTCAACAAGCCAGCCCATCTTCAACCACCTCGGGAGATCGAGAGCAACTCTCAGGGCGAGTGACTTTTGAGTCCACTCATCCTGAATCTCTGGTCTAAAACTAAAACTTCTCACGCCTGTAATGCTTTTAAATCTAAGGAATACTTGATTCAAAATATCTTACTACAGGGACGTATATAATTAATTGACTATCCGTGAATTGTGTAATAATACGAATTTAGAAATTAATCAAATTTCAACATCAAATAACACATAAGGAGTTGATAGGTCGTTAAACAAATAAACCAAATCAAACCTTTTTCTCTCTCTCTTCCCTTTCTCTTTCTCTCTCTCCACTCTCTCTCTCCACTCTCTCTCTCTCTCTCTCTCTTTCCTCTCTGTTTATCTCACTTCTTCTCAATTATAGTCAAAAATTAACAAATGAATCAAATTTTGACATTAAATAACCCACAAGGAGGTGATGTGGCATTAAAGATTTCTCTTTGCTCTTCGTTTCATTTTGTCCTTTTGTCTTCTTTCTCCCGCTCTTTCTCTTTCTTCTCTTTTATTTCTCTCTCTCCTTTCTATTCGATTACTCTCTCTCTCTCTCTCTCTCTCTCTCTCTCTCTCCTTTCTTTCATCATCCTCTCTCATGATCTAACATTTAAAAATGAAATAATTTTCTGCATTAAATAACCCATAAGGAGTGGATATGCCATTAAATAGACTAAACCAAACAAGACTAATAACAATCGTTTCTCTCTCCCCTCTCTCTCTCTTTGATTTCTATATCATAATAAAATTTACAAATGAGAGAATTTTCGGCATTAAATAACCCGTAAGAAGTTGATATGTCGTTAAACAACTAAACTAAGCCGTTCTCTCTCCTCTTCATGTCTTACTTTATCGTCTCAATATCTGTTCTGTCATCTCTTTTATTTCTCTCTATCTTTTTCTCTTCTATTCCTTTCTCTCTCTCTCTCTCTCTCTCTCTCTCTCTCTCTCTCTCTCTCTCCCCTCTCCCTTTCTCTCTTGCTCTTTATTTCTCTCTCTATCGCACACATTCTCTCTCTCTTTCTCTATTGATATTCTAGTATAATCAAACATTTAGAAATTATTCAAATTACGGCATTAAATAATCCATGAATTGAATGCCCTTAAACAAATAAACCAAACTAAATCTTTCTCTCTCCTCATTTTATCTTTATATATATGTGTGTGTGTGTTTGTGTGTGTGTGTGTGTGTCTGCCTGTCTGTCTCTGTCTCTGTCTGTCTGTCTCTGTCTCTCTCTGTATCTGTATCTGTTGGATTATTTCTGGTATATAAGGTGTACTGTAGGCCACAACTTAAATTTATAGACTTTTCGTGGCCGCATGATTCACTCGGGCAATCAGCACACTCGAATATATGGTTGGTTAACTATTTAATGGCCTTGGTGGAAAGTTGTTCAGTTGCTCGTGCTTAACACAGACGAACGGACCAACGAACAAGGATTCTGTTTAACACTGAGGAACACAAGGATCATAGGATTCAAGATACACGAACCAACGGAAATGCTACACAACACGGATCAAGATTAATACCTCAAGGGATCTCCACTGTAAAGTACTCTCACCTACAGCCTAAAAATGGCCACAGGAATCTTAACAGAATCTTCTAGAACCAGCTACTCGGCGTCGCCTAGGTAGTTGGGGGCAAAAAGGTAGTCTCGCAGATTCATTATTGTGGAATTGTGAGTTGGATCATCGCAGGATGTCCCATCAAAATCCCTAAGTAAAAAAGACCTTGTGTTGATCCAGCAACTCTAAAAAAAAAAATAATGTCTCCTATTTAAAATACTAAATGCAAAAAAAAAAAAAATGAATTCGATGCTGTTAGCATTTAAATTTTTAAAAAAAATTTATCTACACGAATATAAATCAAACGTTCAGTATTTTTTGGTAAAAAAGTAGGATCTGGTGATATATATATATATATATATATATATATTTACATTGTCGTTAATTGTTTTATTTTCGTAGTTTTCTCCGGACATAAATACATACGCACAACAGCCCTTTATATATGTATAGATTACAATCAACATTTGAATAACCATAGGGAGTTGACATGGCGTTAAACAGAACAAACTAAATCATTCTATGCATTGGATACAATCAGCAGGTTCTCAACTTCACCGAGTTCAGATGAGAGTTCATCGCAAAATATGATCGAATTCCAATCTTCAATGATTATAAAGAAATCGTTGTACAATTTGCCTTCAGCAAAATTGAAATGACACGCAGATAATAGAGAGGGCGTCCATAATGTCTCTTTACAATAACAAATATTACAAAAGCAAATGAATAGACAAATAAGTGGAAATTATTACAAAATGAAGAGTAGATATTGAAGTTTATTTGTCTAATTTAATACACATCTACATAGATACCATTAGTTGCACGAAGCACATTAAGACGGGATTCAATTTCTTGCCTTATTCGCAGGAGCAGAGCCTCATCAATTTTCACAGTGAAATTAATGATCTTTTGCTTTAGGTCAGTGATATCCCGTATCTTTCGATACACGATATCTTTAGCATAACTCAACAGAAAGAAATAAGGGATTATACCTGTCCTAAATAAAATGGCATTACTTTTTGACTTCCCTATGTGGAGAAGTAAGGATGTGATTCACAGAGGACCAGCTTCATTTTAATGTATGATACATGTTCCTGTGTTGGTAATTATACTTGTGCTAAACAAAATAGCATTACTTTTTAACTGCCCCTCGTACTTCAAAAGCAAATGAATAGACTAATAAGTGGATATTATTACAAAATGAAGAGAAGATATTGAAGTTTATTTGACTAATTTAATACACATCTACATAGATACCATTAGTCGCACGAAGCACATTAACACAGGATTCGATTTCTTGCCATGTTCACTGTAGCAGAGCCTCATTAATTTTTACAGGAAATTAATGATCTTTTGCTTTAGGTCAGTGTTGACCCAGATCTTTGTTCGATATACGATATCTTATCTTTATCAATGAGTATTTCATTTATAGTCACAATCATTAATACATACAATAGAATGAATCATATTTATCTAGGATTTCTCTATGAAAATCTGAGTTAGATTTATTTCAAAACAGCCCTTGTTATTAGTACGTTTAAAATCCTGCAGAGGTTTACATAATATATGGTGTGATTAATTTGCACACTGGTTTTAACAAAAGCAGGTTTAATAAATAATTATTTCTTTTTACTGATCTCTAATATTATTGTTTTATTCTCCAACGTATTAAAATCAATCCTATGATTGATTTTATATAGAAACAACGTAAAATATAACTAACATTAGTGTAATCTTTTTATATGCGTTCTTATCTGATTTCATTAGTCTTTCTAATTTACTATATTTCATTACATTAAAGCTAAAATATTCTTACGCCTGGAGGACGCATATTCTTGCTGGAATCAATATTTGTCTCCTATAGGCTTATTTACTATTTAGTTTACTTTTGTAGTGACACGAAAGTTATACTAAATTATTCCTTACTTTAAGAAATGAATTATTTTTGAAGAAATCCATTTTAATTGGTTCTAATTAGTCGTAATATGCAATTAAGTAAAAAACGGACCCGTCCCTTACTTTACTTTCTGCCTATCATTTCCCTCTCTCTATGTATCTCTTGATTATCTGCTCTTTATATGTCTTAGTTTCTTTGGATAGATATATAGAGATAGAGAGAGAGAGAGAGAGAGAGAGAGAGAGAGAGAGAGAGAGAGAGAGAGAGAGAGAGAGAGAGAGAGAGAGAGAGAGAGATTGGTGAATTTAAAATGTATTTGCATGTTAAATTTCATAGGCAGTAAACCGTAGCTTAAATTAAGCTACATTCCCTTTCTTAGAAATCTTACAAAATGATTTTAATGTTTTGTCCGATCGTATCTATTTAAAAAAAAATTTGATTTGCTTTGCAAACTCACTTTTCCCTAATCTCAATTATCTACTTCAGAACTGAATGTGTGACCCAAGGAGTCATGTTTGGTCTAATATATATATATATATATATATATATATATATATATATATATATATATATATATATATGCGTGTGTGTGTGTGTTTATGTGTGGGTATGGGTGTGTGTGCGTGTGTGTAAGTTGAACATTGAAATGAATCCAACGATATGTTGAAAGGATAAATAAATAAAGGAAAGAAAATGTTGAATGGATAAAATTGATTTAATTTGAGTTACCAACACATGTTTTGGCCAGGAGTTTGTTCATGTACACATGTATTCTATTTATTATTATTTTAAATATAAGATAAAATAATAATAAAAGAAAATTATAAAATCTTTAAGCATACAAAGAAAAATGGCCTTTTACAGAGTAAAATGTTTTGATATTTGAAGTTAAAACCGTCAAAATACAGAGAATTTTGAAGTGTTTGAAAAAAAAAATTGTATGCTTAAATATTTTATAATTTTTATTATTATTATTATTATTATTATTATTATTATTATTATTATTATTGTTGTTGTATTTCATATTTAAAATAATGATAAATAAAATACATGTGTACATGAAGAAACTCCTGTCCGTGTTGGTAACTCAAATTAAATCAATTTTATCCATACAACATTTTCTTTCGTTTATTTATTTATGCTTTCAATACACACACACTCAGAGAACACACACACACATACACACACACACACACACACACACATATATATATATATATATATATATATATTATATATATTATATTATATATAACATTTCTGTTTCCGAGTATTTCGCTTGTTTTGAACTTGGTAGATCTTTTGTCTTTGTCGTTTGTCCTATTCATCTCTTTTGATCTTCTTTTTCAAAGAGTTCCCAAGTATTCAAGAATGCTTTGATAGTAGAATTTGCCATCTACTACCCATTCTTAACAGACTTCCGGTGAGGCGTTTGACTTCTACATTGTGTCTTTGAGATAAGTCTTTGTAAAGTCACAAAGAGCAACCTTGAGGCTTCACAACCGGTAATAAATGTTCTGTTGAGGCTCTGATAGTGAAATCTGGTGTCCTTGATCACAACGAATCTCCATGGATGCTGACGTTTAACAAAGAAAAGCTGATGACTGCAATATATATATATTATATATATATATATATATATATATATATATATATATATATATATATATATATATAGGTTACCTTGACTTATGAGTTTAATTCATTCCGCTCATTACTCACTTTTCTCGTATTATATTTTGACACACAAAAAAGTCTTTTTTCATTCGGGTTAGCTCAGTCGGTAGAGCGTCCGGCTAGAAGCTACAAGGTTCCTATTTCGATACCGGTCCTCGCCAACTCAGCATATGAGTAGCACAGGGATCTGTGTGGTAAAGTAAGGAGCTGATGTAGGTGTGGCGCTCAACCTCAGACGCAAAAATCTCCTTGGTCTAGCGCTTGTGAAAAGGGGATAGACTCCCTCGCTGTATGGCTGATACCGACATTAGGCCGCCCCGACGACTTTACTTACTTATATACAAGCAAAATAGATTTTATTTTACTGTCACGTGTTTCGGCCAGGTGTTTATTCATGCACACATGCACTCTATCTATTATTATTCTAAATACAAAATAAAATAATATTAATGGAAGGAATAACGTCCTTCGTCAGAGTAAATTCTTTGGTGTTTTAAATGAAAGTCAAAGATACGGAGAATTTCTGAAATGCTCGAAAATAAAAAAGAATTCTTTTGAACTTGTTTGAAGAAAACGTTCTGCAGAGATAGAGAATCGTGATGTTAACGTCATCGTCGTATGTGACGGATTTTGAAAAGAAAGAAGACGGTTTGAGAATATAATTAATGCTTGGGGTGAATTGAATTTTTTTATATAAAATTTCTTATTTAATTTATGTGTGTTTTGTTGGTGGTTTATTTATTAATTTGTTATTAATATCATTATAATGATATACTATTAAAAATATTGTTTTAATACAAAATAAAGTGAGTTATTAAAATATTTCAGACTTGCTGTTACATGTTTTTAGGGGGTAAGTAGAAACTATTATTTTAGTGGCAAAGCCGACGATAACGACGACGGCAAGATAAATAAAGTAAATAGTCAAATATAATTTATATAAATTGCAGAAAGAGCTCAAGAGAAATGACATAGGAAGAGTATAGGCGTATGGAAGTGATTTATTTTTATATTGTTTGGAAGTGATTTGGAATTTAAATTTGGTTTAAATTTTGAAATTTAGTGTTGTATATTGAAGTCTTTTAATATTATTTTAGCAAGGAAAGATGATATTTTATAAAAGCCAGGTCTCTGTGGTAAAGTAATTAGGGGAGAAATGGCAGAAGATTCTACGATACGACGTGCGTTTCAATTATTCAAATCAAAATTGTGATTTGTTATAAATTGTGTTACTAACGAATTAGATGTATTTCCAAATTTCAAGTCTTTAGAATGTTCATAAGTAGTTTTTTTTTTAATTTCTGGAAATTTCCCTGATGTAGAACTTATCAAATTGTTGACAACATATTTTGTAAACACCAGCATTGGAAATGAATTTGCGTTTATTTGTGGAGCGTTTTAATAAATGTCTAATTGTTTGGCTTTTGCGGGTGACAGTTTTAATTCCTAGATGATTTTTTTCAATTAGGGAAGTTATAAGGCTTTGAGGTAGCGTGATGTACTTTCTCCAATTTATAAATTATATTTGACTACTTACTTTATTTATCTTGCCGTCGTTTTATATATACAGAAATATACATAAAAAAACACAACGTGGAGATAGATATTGTTGAACCGGGTAAACTAAACAGTTCACGGATTGATACGACGCCAAGTTTCACGCGTTCGTTTTAGTTTCTTTGTAACAGGATCCCTGGTTTGTAAATATCCGACAAAACCCGCTTGTCGATTGATATTTAAGAAAAGAAAAGAAAAAAAAGAGAAAGAAAGACAACGTGAGGAGAGAGACATTGGTTAGCCGGTGAGACTGGACATTGATTCATACTGCGACAAGGTTCTCGCGTTCGTTTTTGTTCGTGGAACTGATCCCTGGCTTATATATATTCGACCAAACCCGGAGGCCGATAAATATTTTTTTTAAATAACAGAACGTAGCGAGAGAGAGAGAGAGAGAGAGAGAGAGAGAGAGAGAGAGAGAGAGAGAGAGAGAGAGAGATTGGTTAACCAGCAAAACAGCACAGGTCGTGTATTGATAATGTCCCCGTTTTATACCCCTTTACTCGGTGTGTGTAATCGGCGAGAGACAGACAGATAGAAAATCGCTTAGATGATACCTGATAATTCTTACTTGTGACACTTCTGCTTTACTTTGTCAACTGGTTTCATGTTTTTCTATTGGTAACGGTTTGTTTTCTTTGTTGATTTCTTCAGGCTGTCATCTCTTGTTATTAAATTCAATTATCAAACAAGACTTGGTTGTTTTTTTAATAAAGCTTTATTCCAGAACCCAGCCCATGATTCTGCCGTGGTGAGACCGACCTATCAGTGCCGACAATAGTGTCTGCACTCCTCAGAAACCGGGTGCATCTCAAACTAAATCCCACGCGTCTGTTATGACGCGTCTTTAATGGGTCAAGTAAAAAGGGTACTAACCGCCAATGACTGTCAAGTAATCTTCCACAGGACCCCGTTATTCTAAGTCTAAGTCAAAATATTCTAACTACAGGTACGTTCATAATTTATAAGCTTTGATCCCAGCTGGATATGCCCGTATCATGTTTGATTTTAACACAGAGTCGCCAACCACGGCCAACAGGTGTCCCCATTGGGGGTGGGGTTACCCCTCTGCATAGGTGCATTCGCTATAGATTGAATCCCCAGCCGACGGGGCTTATGAGCTCCTCAAGAAGAGCGAATATAAACTGTATTACAACATAATAATATAGCCCTATATATGAAATTTGGACCATATGACCTTTAGCACCCCTTTTGTGATTTGTTTCATAAGACATGTTTTTCATTTACAGCGTCAAAATCCGGTTCTTTTTAACAGACGATCTTTTTAGAGTTTTTGTAAATTATAAAACTAACCCCTAACCCTAACCCCTAACCCTAACCCCTAACAAACAACCGGATGTTGACTGTGTAAATGAAAAAAAATGTCCTTATGAAACGAGATCGCAAAATGGGTGCCTAAAGATCATATGATCCGGAAATTTTATATGTATTTGAATCTTTTTGTGACCTTACCGACTTCTTCCCTGTTAAAAAACAACAATGGCAGTTGGTTGTGGTTGAAACTGCAGAAGCCACAAAAGCAAAATAAACATACAAAATCATTGACTTTATCAAAGAGCTGTTGTCATGTCTTTTCCAAGCGAATTAGAAAAATAGCCATCTGCAACAATATGATTAATTGTGAGAAACTTTATTCTTATATCATTAAAAAATCTGGAAACATTTTACATACATAGACATGCCCAGGGCAAAAAAAAAAAATCCATATCTATTAATAATAGAGATTTGCTTCCGGTTTTTGTCTGTAACAAAAATTACGTCACTGCTTACGTCACATTACCCCAAATCGTCATAACATAGAATAAATACTCTTAAAATTTGAACATGCAACCATAGACAGTCCTCATTGTTTTTTTAAAACAAGTTTTAATAAATACATGACTGGTATTATATATCTATATATAGTTTCTTATATTTTAATACATATTTAAAGTTTACGTTTCAATTTGTTTTATTTTTTAATCCTTTAATGAATTTGATGATTTTACTTACTTAGACTACAAACTCGCTGACATTGAATTTTTTACTCCCCTCCCCCTCAGGCAATATGTTTCAAAAATATATTTTTACATCGCCCGGGTGGTGTTTTTTATTTTGTACTAGTATATATTAATACGTATATTTTCCCTCGAGATAGACTTTCAAAGTTTTATTTCATCCTATGAATATTGCTGCTTTCTTTATAATTAGCCACTTAACTGCCTGGTGATCTGCCTGTATCATGTTTGATTTTAACACATGTGGATGGACAAAGTTGTACTATTGATGTAGCTTCTATTCCTAATGCCAGTTCGATGATTGTATATTCGTTTCCAACTCCGAAGCACCAATATAGATCTTTTTCTTTATATTGGGTTTTAGCAAGCCCTTACCGCTGCCTTGTCCATTACATTTTTAGTAAAAGCAGTTCCTATCCAAATGTCAAATTCCGGTGAATCTTTTAAATACTGGCAAAATGCCTGTCGATGCTTTTATTTGCGGTATTCGTGAAACAGGAGTTCGCCTTAAGATTATTCTCATCAAATGGTTGATATTTCGGTCCTGGTAAAAATGATTTCGATTAACTGTAGTAGCTCTAAGTGTAATGGTTATTGCTATGAGAAATGGACTCGGTTTCTCTGATTTTTTAAGATGAGGCTTGATGATTAGTATTATTTGTACTATTCGGACTATTGTCCTCATCTTCATTGTTATTTGTACAACGTTTCGGTCGATGTGCCCTCCGGGCTTCTTCGGGTATTTCTCGTTGAACTAGGGAAACTTCTCGGACTCAGGAACCATCTCGGACGCATGGTCTAGTGGATAAAGGACTTAGTTAAGACAGTTCTAAGTGACAGTTATCTCTAGACTGCAGGTTCAATCCTAGTCAGGGACAGCAGTAACCTAGAATGGTAATTAACAGTTTAACGCCTTTACCTCAGCTATTGTTAGCAGAATGATAACAGGATACCCCTGTGGACTGAATAAAAGGGTTAGGTTCAAAGTTCGTGATGGCTCCCGATGACGACAAGAAGGTTCCCGGTTACGACAAGGAGGTTCCCGAATCCGTGAAATACCCGAAGAAGGCCAGAGGGCACATCGATTGAAACGTTGTACAGATAACAATGAGGATGAGGACAATAGTCCAAATAATGCAAATAATACTAAATGGACACGGCTATACGAATTCAAAGCCTCGTCATTACTCCCAGGTCTACTCTGCCCCTGAGTGCTAGAAGTAAGAAAAAATGCCAAACATGGATGTGCGTGGTGTAATGGTCAGAGTCGTAGGAAATCCTGGACGAAGATTCAGTTCATATAGAGAGCTAATACCCTTGGAAAGTTATGAATCCAACTATTCTCCCTCCAGCTATTGGTAAATACTAGTAGGCATGGCTCTTTAACCTTTGTTAGGAAACCAGTCTAGGAGAAGGAAAACTGAATTCGAACCTATAAAATCCACTTGGGGTGGTCACTACTAGAATATGCTCAGGCCTACTTAGTGATCTATTTCACTAATAATTTAATTCTAATACCCTTGGGAAAGGTATGAATCCAACTACTCTCACTCCAGTTATGGGTAAATGGTAGGGCAGACTGGGCTCTTTAACATTGGTTAAGCAACCAGTATAGGACAAGGAAACCTCTGAATTCTAACCTGTTAAATCTTGGGGTGGTCACTACTAGAATATGCTCAGTTCTAATTAGTGATCTACTTCACTAATTTTGAATGATTTAATTTAAGCCATGAAGATAGTTATTCCAGAAATACCGAAGCATACATACTTCTGAGTATGACGGTCGATTCACTCTTCTTACTTCTTAGCCATTTCTCTGGTTCCTCTTTTTAAAGATGTTTTTGAGATGCCATAGGTTTTCGTTTGCTTTTAGTGACCAACTCAAGACATTTTTTTGTGAAGCACATATTTATTTCTTAATCACCGGACCTTAACCACGCGTGGGAGGCCAGCCAAACCCGTTTTTATCAATCGCCGGTTTAGCTGGAACTGACGAGAACTAGAAACTCTTCTCATAGTTGCACACAAATCGTAAGCGGGGGTCAGAGTTAAGGTTACTAATTGTCACTCAAATCTCTAACGGTCTAAGCCTGAATAATAAAAAAAAATTTTCAGATTTGAACTCAAATCTTCTACACTAACCGTCCAAAACCGGCGGTATGCGCATTAATTATGTAATAATACTAACACACAGGGTCATATATATATATATATATATATATATATATATATATATATATATCCACATATAATATATCCTCACATATATATATGCGTATGTGAGTGTATTTATATATATGTGTTGATATGAGTGTATTTATTTATTTACTCAAAGTCAATTTATTAAGCGGATTTTAATAGATTTGAATTTGGAGTTTTCCTTCTCTTAGACTAACCAAGGTTAAAGAGCCCAGATACTCCACTATTTTAACCATAACTAGAGGGGAATAGTTGGATTCTCATGTGCTGGGAATAGTTGGATTCGTACCGTTCCCAAGGGTATTAGTCCTATGTGAAATGCAAACATCCTTGTCCAGGATTTGAACTTTGGTCAAAAAGTCCATTTCCTACGATTCTAACCATTACACCATGTACCTCCATCTAATGTGAGTGTATTTATCTATGTATGTAAGATCATATATATGTATGAGTGTCTCTCTCTCACTCACTCACTCTCTCTCTCTTATATATATATATATATATATATATATATATATATATATATATATAATATAATAAGATAAATATATAGGTTTTACATATCTATTTATTGGGTGACAAAGTTCCTTTGTCACCCAATAAATAGATATGTAAAACCTATATATTTATCTTATTATATTATATAACAGCTCTATTTTATATTGAGCACTCTACCAATTAATACTGCCTTTGGTACACCATTCCAGCAAAAGCTGAAATAGTGACCATCCCACACTACAGTATATATATATATATATATATATATATATATATATATATATATACCCTCAGAAACAGTATTTCGACATTTACGTCTCATCAGTGTGTCTAGACTTAACCGCTACGTCTAGCCGAGAGCCAAACCCGACTGAATTTTCATCAGTTCAGCTCCCTACCGTCTCGGCCGTTGGTAACTTTCAGTAAGTGGCGAACATTTAACGGATACATACTTCCATAGATGTATGTTTTCACAGTCAACAGCGAACTCAAGTCTGTAAACAACAGATATATATATATATATATATATATATATATATATATATATGATTTATATGAAAAAGGCGACTTACCGGTGAAATTTGTCACAATGGTTAGTTGATGCAAGTTTCTGAATGATAAGACAGCGATATAACAAATATAATGTGCTCAATACGTGAGTTGAGCAAATTTGACTACGAGTCTGTCACTAACCGTCATTGTCAAAAAATACACACGTGCAACCGGCTGCAATTAATCTTGATTAATTCAGTGGATTTAACCCTGAAGATCCTTATGGTGAAACTCAAGTAGCTTATAACTGTGTACCATTATAAGCTATATAAAATGCAAACAATATCATCTAGGATTTGAACTCATGTCGCCGTGTCCGTTACCTACGACTATTACAGAACGAGCGCCTCCCTGGTAAATAAGACATAATTCCATTGCCGTTCGGTAAACCAGGAGCCAAATCAAATGGAGTCGCGACTCCGTCAAATTTGAAATATGTTACCTCGAGGCCTTACAAAAGTGAAATTAACTAATCTATAAAAAGAACTGTTGCTCACCTGGCAGAGCAACAGAAAGGGAAATATTACTGGTTACTTAGATAAAAAAAAAAATAATGAGATCTTATTTTAAATGAATCTTTATTTTAACGACTATTCCTTCTCTTCCTTTTCTCAAATAATAAATGAGAATGTTAGTGTGTCAGTGTGTCACAGTTTTAAACTTTACTCCTAGAAGCCATAGCCCAACATATAATACCATTTTGGAATCAGGACGACTCCGTGAGCAAATTTAAATAATTCCGAACCAAATCCAGACCTATCATCAAGATTTTTTTTCTCCCAAGATTTCGCTAACTTTTACATGATTTTTTTGCGATGAATTTTTGTACTGTTTCATGGCCGTCTCTTTACATAAGAGGTATATATCTTTTCCGTAGTTTCTTTTTAGTTTGATCTGTCTGCGTAGCAGATTTTCTTAATTAGTTTGTTTCAAACACTCGTTTAGTCCTGTCGAATAATCTGCACAAACCCTTATCTTATAGTTGTTTTCTTTTTACGTATACAGTGTGTCTCTACCCACGGATTAAAATCGATTTTTTTTCGATTGCCCCTAATTTTTCCATCCGTTTAATTTCTTTGTCAATATTCTCCAATGCTACAAAAGGTACTTACCTTTTTGGTCGAAACATTTGTGTCACTTTGTCTTTTAATTCAAATTCTGCTTTTACTTTTGAGCAAAACCCAAGACTATCCGCAAATATTTCGGGGAATTTTGATCTGTTCCGTTTTCAGTTTTTCGGCCCAGTGACATTATTACAAAATATGTTTATTGGTACGTTGAATCAATTCAATAAGTCAACTTTACCTCTAGGGGCCGTAGTCCAACATATAATATCATTTTAGAATCAGGACGACTCCGTAAGCAGATTTAAATAATTCCGAGCCAAATCCGCACCCATATTCCTGATATTTTGACTCCCAAGTTTTGTTTTCCGTATTTTTTTGCGACGATTTTTTTGTAGTCACATAGCCGTCTCTTTACATAGACGGTATATGTCTTTTACGAGACCAGTGCACTAAACCATTGAGCTCTGGCCGGTTTAGCTCAGTCGGTAGAGTGTCTGATTAGGAGCCACAAGGTTTTTGGTTCGATACCGGCCCTCGCTAAATCAGCGTTTGAGTTGCACAGGGATCTGTGTAGTAAAGTAAGGAGCTGATGGTATGTGTGGCGGTCCACCTCAGAGCAAAAAAACAACAATCTCCTTGGTATAGCGCTAGTGAAAAGGGGATAGATTCCCTCGCTGTCTGGCTGCTATCGACTTTAGGCCACCCGACAACTTTACTTTTATATGTCTTTTCCGTACCTTCTTACCTTGGTCTGCCCGAGTTTTCTTTTTTACTTGGGCTGGTGTCTATTTCTTATTTAGGATGTCTCCTTCTTCTTAAGATATTCTAAGCTGATTGAAACGCTCTGCGTTGTCGTTTGTTTTACTGACAAGACATTTCAGATATTTCTCATGCTGTCTTCCCCGGCCACCTGCCCTAAAATACGCTATGTGGCGCCTGCTGAAAAAGTGACCCGTATAGCGGTTTGAAGGCGTTTTTATCGACAAATTAATGGGAGAACAAAGCGATATTTTACAGCCCTCAGGATTTTTTTTTATTGACAACTAAATGCAAATATTATAACCCCGCCATCTTTTAATATATCTTTAAAAAAATATTTTATTCGATTTTAATTCAAAACAAATGTCACGTCTTTTTAAATAAATAAAGGAATATGACAACATATACGTGACATTTTTTAAATTAAGATAAATAAAGAATATCTAAATATTTTTATTTTGTTTTTATTTTCTAAACTCGGTCGAATTTATTTAAAAAACACGTCTACGTGGATAGAGTATAATAGAAGTCGCATAAAACACGTATAAGCCTTTTAGATGGGGTGGGGTAGTTCCCCAAGACAAGGGGGATAGAGACACAACTAGAGCATGTCTGGAGATTCCAGATGAGGAAGAGGAGAGAGAGAGAGAGAGAGAGAGGAGAGAGAGATGGGGGGTCCCGAGCTGTGTTTAAATAACCCGGTTGTAACGCCCTATAGTGGCAAACCCTGGCGGCAAGGGAAGCTAACCCTTTTCTAATCTCAACGTCATCTCAACGAGGGAAGAGCATCGCTATAATAGTTTAGAAGAGTTACTTTTCAATCATCCTGTATTAACCTAGATATTTTCTTGTAAAATATATATTTATGAAAAAACAGTTTATTTTCAAATTTACCTGAATTTAGATTACCGATTGAACTTAGCAATTACATCTACAATTACGATGGCTGGATATTATTCACATTGATAGTATTCTCTTCGCTGTCCGAGCAATGTGTAGAGGAATCAGAGTCGACAGGAGCAGCTAGTGTAACATTTTGTACTGGTCGCCAATATCAGGGGATATCCCATTTGTCAACGTTTGCAGCACGTAGATGCTCTGCATGCACTTTTACTACCGTGCTTGTCAGTTGATTGTTTATTCGATATGACACGGGGCCGGTTTTTTCTATCACAATATAGTTTGTATGCGACCTTTTATCTCATTTCCCACGTTTATGTTGATTCCTGTAGTAGACAAAATCTCCCACCTCAAAATGTATGTCCTTAGTTTTACCATGCAGCCTATCTGCTTGACGGTGCTTTGCCCTATTTAGATTACTCCTTACTAATGTAAGGTGCTATTTCTTGAGGGCTATCTGATGATGCTCGTCTTCATAGTACAACTAACAAGGCTTCAATATATTGTCCAGTGGAAGGATAACATCTCTACCATAAACTAGACAAAACGGGGAGAATTTCCGTAGACTCACTCACGTTGGATAGAAAGTCTGCAAACATCAGATTGATGTATAGATCCCATGAATGCTCGTTATCCCCTATTTTCTTGGCCAAAATGTCGTTCATAGTTCTATGAAGTCTTTCCACCTGTATTAACCTAGATATTTTCTTGTAAAATATATATTTATGAAAAACTAGTGTATTTTTAAATTTACCGATTGAACATAGAAATTACATCTGCAATTACGGTGGGTGGATATTATTCATATTGATTATATAGTATTCCATTGGAGAATTTAGAGTTCATTCAGTGTACGAGAAAGCAAATCAGAAGGCATTATCTTCTTGCGCGTAAGAAACAGTTTTATGATTAGCATAGATTTCAAAGGTGGAATAAGGTTAATTCTTTAATATTAGAAGTCATATATATCCTATTTACTATATCGC
>CM042166.1:64625247-64630247 GCA_023376005.1 Doryteuthis pealeii
ATTTACTGTCTTCGGCTATTATTAGCTTAATTCGTCCGGCATTAATCCAAAATTCTACCTCGGGTCCTTACCGTTTGAATGCCTGATCCCAAACTAACTTCGGTCCCCTCTATACGCTCCCCAGACTAACTACTCTTCCCAGGACAGGTGTCTTTTATATCTTATCGTTTGGAACATTCCAGAAGAGAAAACCTTCTCGAAGATTCTCCCATATTCCGAAACACGTGTTAAATCTCTCGTCACTCCTAAGCCAGTCAGATCAAAGGGGACTAGTCCTTTTTTTTAGTCGCCATTAATTCTGGCTTTTGGTGAATTGCTTATACAAAATTTGTTTATTTCTGGCTCGTAATGGGAATTTAATTTTCTCCCGCGGATTACTGGGGTCACCTGTTTTAACCCTCGGCCAACCTCAGATATCGTTTTTCCTTCAGGCTTTAAGACACCTGATTAGTCAATATCCAATTACATTACCAAAACCCTTGTTGGTTTATTTTATGCCGAAGTTGTTTTGTTTTATTCATACTTGATGGGTATGCAAAATTTTCCTTAAAACTCATTTTTTTCTGTTTAACCCATTGATGGTTCTCTAAAAGGTACTAACACTTCGGGCTAGAGTAGACCGTGGATTAGAAAAACATATTTTACAATTTATAAATTATTATTAGGCCAATGCAGTCCCAATGAATCATAAAAGGAAAAAATCTGAGCCACGTGAGCCTGTTTTAACACCTCCTCTGAACGCTGATTGGCTTTAGCATTAACCAATCAGATGTTCAGAAGTCGAGGTAAGCGTTGGCAAAAATTCCATTTAAAGCCAGTTTCTTTCTGTTAACGTTGACTGAAACATTAGAGGATGATCATCTCTAATGGGGTCTAACTGGCGAGAGGTGTATTAGGCTGGAAGACCCGAAATCCCCCAATGAAACCAGTTAATAAGATAACTAACGACGCTACCTAGCGCGGTTTTTATCAGGCGCATCTCAAACATTATATCACAAAAATAAATCATGAATAGAATAGATGAAAAAATGAAATAAAATATGTAAAATATACAAAGTATTGTATTTTCTTTATCAGTAATACTAGACTGAGCGGCGTAAAAATCTATTTTTGAAAGATAAAAACAAGAACGTCTTGCGTTTATTATTAAGAATTATCAACAGCATGAGAGAAGATATCCTCAAAGATTTCCAAGTAATTTCCAGACTCAAAGAACAGCAAGAATTACATCCGGCCCAACAACAGACAACAGACACAGCAATACCCAGCTGTTACATAATTTCTGGGTAGCCTACGAATTATGTATGTAAGTGTAGTTAAAATTCAAATAACGGAAAATGGAAAATTACCATTAACCGTTGAAGAAAGATATTGACGGCTGTGTAACCTCTCTGACCTGAATGCTGATTGGCTAAAGGAAGGCGTGTGAACGAAAATTAAAGTTTGTTAGATTCTGTTTGTTAGCTGAGTGAAGCAGACGTAAGGATGGTTACTCCCAAGATGCCAACTTCTCACCGCGGTAGAAAACCCTTTTGAGCTCAGTTTTTTTTTATAAAGAACAGCGAGAATGCCATCTCATCCAACAACCAATCCACCAACTCCGATCTAGACTAAAAGTTTTTTTGCTCACGGTTATATGGTCAGGTTTGAGACTTATCCTGCAGTAAAGTTTGGAAGTAAATAATATCTAATAACATCTGTTTTTTGTAAGGGTTCTACTCAATTAATATACTTAATTTTGAAAAAAATCAAGATTGCTTAGCTTGAGAGAGGCAAAAAGGGGGTGTTGTTTTTACACGTGTTTAAGGTAAGGATTGATGAGCTGAGTAAAAAATAAGGGTTGCTGACCTGGAGAATTAAAAAAAAGTCCCATTCCTTTCTAGAGATATCTCATAAATGTTTATTCTTAGTTACCAGTTTTATGATCTAGGGTTGAAGGTCAAATTGATAAGCTCAATTGATAAAATTGAGCCAGAATAACAGAGCCATACTCTGATCCAGCTAAGAGAATAGTTGAACTGTATGAACTAAGTATGAACTAAGTATAGAAATTATTACTATTACAGAAACTTCTTGGAATTATTTCGTATATAAGGTGTGCTACAATTGCCCACCTGGATTTATAGACTAGCCGAGGTCACGCATTATGGCTGGTGATTGAGTTGTACTCAATCAACAATCATAATGCGTGGCTGATTCACTACTTAAACACTGACACTTGCCACAATTCACTTGCAATCATTGGGGGGGAATTTACGACCATTGACGAAGGAACTGAGGATTCTTTACCAAAGTATTACTAAGGATCCAATTCTGCTGGACAAGCGCTCTTGCTTGAAGGCCTAAACGATGACACACAAGAATATAATACTTCTTTCAAACCCACTATGCAACAATACACACTAAGGGTTGCCAACCCGAAACTTAAAAAAAAATCAGTCTCACTCCCTTCTTGAGATATTTGGTAACTTTTAGTTACCATTATAATGATATAGTTATTTGCAGACAGATCTTTTTGGGCTTTGGAGATTTTTTTTTGATTTCGCCAGATATCGATTAACGTAATCTATTTTAGACGCTCTGTCGTCCAATAAGCTGTGAATAATATGCTATCCGCCCTATGCTTCGATCGCAAAAATATTTAAAGAACACTTGAAAAGGCACGAATTGTGATTTAAAAGAGCCTCTCTCTCTCTCTCTCTCTCTCTCTCTCTCTTTTTTTTTCTCTCTCTCTCTCTTCTCTCTCTCTCATGGCAAATGAGTTGCTTGAGATATCACATGAATTACTTAACTATATATGAGTGTGTCTCTCCCACTCTCCCTCATTCTTTCTTTCTTTCTTTCTTTCTTTCTTTCTCCAAACTGCTCGTCTATCTATCTATCTATCTATCTATCTATCTATCTCAAAAGTGAATTATATAGGTACAGAAACTAGAACAGATAAAGGGATCACAATAACACTTTTGTATAAAGCAAGTTTTAATCTCTCTCTCTATCTCTCTATCTATCTATCTATCTATCTATCTATCTCTATCTCTATATATTGTTGTTATTGTTGTTGTTAAGGGATCCACGTATGCTTGTAGTTGATATATGTGTGTTTATATATGTATATATACATGTATATTTATGGTATATACATGGTTTGGGCTTTGGTGTGATGAATTAGGAATAGAATATGAGAAACTCGGTTTTGATTTATTCAATTTCGTTTTAGTCGTTTAATTTTCGAGAGCGCTAGCTTCTCTTCTACAGAACGTTAGTATGATGGCAGTCATACTAACGTCCTAATGCTTCACACCAAAGCCCAAACAATATATGTACTATAAATAGACACATATATATATACACACACACACACACACACACACACATATATATATATATATATATATATATATATAACACACACATACACACACACACATATATATACATATATATCTTTCTCTCTCTATCTATCTATCTATATATATATCTCTCTCTCTATATATTTATGTCTACATATCTTTCTATACATACACACGCACACACACGCGCGTGCGCGCGCGCGCACACACACACACACACACACACACACATATATATATATATATATATATGGATATATATCGACAACATTGATATTGACCATATAAAATCCAAAACAATAAGGGTTCTGTTAATTTCAACAAAAACTAAATGAACATATGCTGGTATATTTAATATATATATATATATATATATATATACATATATATATAAACGTGGGTAGATCCTTAGAAACCCGGCATATATATGTATATATATATATATATATATATATATATATATATATATATATGATAATATGCTTTCCTATGTGTATGAGGAAAGAGTTCTCAATATCATTGGTAGATATTCAAATTCATCCATACTAACAAATGGTATATAAAAAAAAAACCCGCTGGGATATGTACATATATACAAGCTGTTTGAGATAAATGTCCCCAAACTGTGATGGTTTTGTGATGTATGTCATCTGAGATTAATGTGATGCCTCCGCATTTTTCAGAGAGGGTCTCATGTTGACTTCAGATGCCTACGTGGAGTTGCTAAACACTGTATTCAAGCCCTGGAGAACAAGAGTAGCCAATGGTAGGCCCTATGTATAGCAGCAGGATTCAGCCCCCTGTCGCACCTCTGGGAAAAGTAAAAAATGGTTGTCGGCAAAACACCAGTCCTAATGTTTCGCCTCTGAACTCCCCAGATCTTAACCTCATGGATTATTATGTATTAGGCGCTGTTGAGAAAGACTGTGCCAGTACTTAAAAAGCTCAATTAATCGACAGAATTAATGTAGATTTTGAGACCATTCTCAGGGAAATTGTAACATCAGCTTGCTCCAGGTTCCGGAACAGGATTGAGGCTGTGATCGACGCTAATGGCGGTTATTTAAATTGAAACTTCTTGACAATAGTGTAATTTCCGTTACAATCCATTAAATCTATCAAATTTTCTAGATACCAAGCAAAAAATTATAAAAATTTATCCCGAACACACACACATAATGGTATCTATCTATTTCAATCTTATAGTAGCTATGTCTCAATCTGTTCGTATCTATCTATCTATCTATCTATCTATCGATAATTATATATAAATTTAATCCCAGATATGCCTACTAATTGTTTTGCTTAGTAGCTCATCAGGACAAGAGTCAAATTCTTGTCCTGATGTGCAACAACTATTAGTAGATATATCTGACTGATTACAATTAACTTTACTATTTTCTATACTTAGGGATCAAACACTTTTTAGACTTTAGACAATCCTAGCGGTTTATATAAATGTATTTTATATATATTTTTTTCTTTTGGCCAAGGGTTATAGTGTTAATCGATTATTTTCGGTTGGTGCAATGCTCTTGGACTTTTCTTTTTTTATATTTTTCCCAGGTGAATCTTGGTAGTATATTTTTACTAACAAATTATTTGCCGGGTTTTTTCTTTACCGCAAGGGTTTACTAATATATATATATA
>CM042166.1:64632747-64712747 GCA_023376005.1 Doryteuthis pealeii
AGGTTCCCGAGTTCGACAAGAAATACCTGAAAAAGGCCGAAACTTTGTACAGATGACAATGAAGACGAGGACAATAGTCTGAATAATACAAATAATGGTAATCTTACTATACATTTAATTAACCATTGAAAATAATTATTGAATCTATTATTGAGACAGTTGTTTGTGTTAGTATTGCAATGTATAATTTCAATTAAACTTAGTTTTAAAAATATTTTTCAACACTAAATGTATAGTAATTTGTGCTTTTTTGTTGTTAATTTTTTTAAGCAATACATAATTAAAAACAACCTTAAAACCGTAACCAAATTCGCAAAATGTTAATTCATAAACTGCAGTTAAACTGTCATTTGGTACCAGCAAAAAACTTTCCGTTTTAATTTTCCGACCTAAATCAGAAGTCAGTTTAGTTTGTTTTAGTTAAAAGCCCGAAGAAAACTTTGACTTAAACGGTGGGGCATTTGAATTCCATAATATTTAAATATGTAACTATTTTTTTTTTTACCCAACATAAAATATTTTTAAAGTAAGTTTAATAATCATGTTAAATCAGACATGTATTCCGAATTTGACTCTATAAATTAATAATTAAAGTAATTAAAAAATCTATTTTAAAGCATGATTTCAATTTTAGTTGAGCGTAAAAAGAACTTTTGTTTTGTTTTATTAAAATAAAACAAAAGTTATTCTCTGTGATCTGGAGAAAGGGAAGGGGCGAGTTAGGGGTATTAGGGTTGACTGCTGATTTTTTAGTTATAAAACTATTACATGCTGAGAGTCCTTCACTCCCCTTAACTGACATATAGAGGGGAATAAGAGAGTTATGTATAATGTTAGACAGGGATTGGTCTGTTGTTGACTTAATTGCTAATTACGACTAATTAAAACCAATTAAGCTGAATTTTTTTCCAAACATTGAATAGTCCTAAAACTAAGGAATATCTAAGTATAAATATTGTGTCCATAACACAAATAGAAAAAAATCCTTTAGGAAATGAAAATTGATAATCTCAGCTTTAGTATGATAATAATAATAATAATAATAATAATAATAATAATAATAATATATATATATATATATATATATATATATATATGTTTTAAAACCGAATGGGTTAAAATCCTCCGACTATAGTTTCACGCAGTATAGCGAATCTTCAGGGAGTTGCTTTGTCCAACCATCGACTTGTATTTATATGTGGGTTGAAGGCAGGGACCCAGATGCGATATTGAACTCGCGATCGGAGTTGACAAACAAATGTACTCATGTTAACAAACATAGACTATGCCAAGTAGGGTCAGGCATCACGTAAGGGAAACGGAGGGTAGGTGGCATACCCACCTACTTAGGAATGGGTACAACCCAGATATAACTACAAGGCGATGGTTGGACAAAGCAACTCCCTGAAGATTCGCTATACTGCGTGAAACTATAGTCGGAGGATTTTAACCCATTTGGTTTATATATATATATATATATATATATATATGGCTGAGGCGCGCTCAAATGGTTAGAGTCGTAGGAAAATGATCTGTCGACCCGATTTCAATTCCTAGACGAAGCTGTATGCATTTCACATGGTGCTAATACTCTTAGGAAAGGTAGGAATCCAATTCTCCTTCCAGCTATGTGCAACTAGCAGGGCAGTCTGAATTAGAAGTCTTTTTAGGTCTCCAGGACTCTTTTGAGTATTCTAGTCGGTTTAAGAAATGCAATAGTCTGGATGGTCTCAAATCTTCCTCTCATTTCCAGTTCCTCCAGTTTTTTTTCCAAGCTTTTTGAAACCGTTCCAAGTGTACCAACTACACTTGGTATCACTTTCACTCTCATGTTCCACAGCCTTTCCAATTCTCTGGCACGATCCAGGTATTTATCCATCTTTTCATCTTCCTTCAACTTCACCCTGTGATCTGCTGGAACCGAGTCCACAAGTTAACATGTTTTCTTTTCTTTTTTTTTTTGTTTGTTAATCAACAATAGGTCTGGTCTCCGGGCTGGGATAGGATGATCCGTCTTTATCTCAAAGTCCCAGAGAATCTTATGCGTTGCATTCTCAAGAACAGATTCTGGTTTACGCATATACCATTTTTTTGTATGGTCAACATTTTATTTTTTGCCTAATTCCCAGTGGATCACCTTCCCAACACAGTCGTGCCTGGCTTTATATTCCCACTGTACTAGTTTGCTACATTCACTTAATACATGATTTACAGTCTCATCTCTGTCACCGCACAGTCTATATTTACTTTGTGTTGCGTCCTATCAATTTTTGCTTTGATATAATTTGTTCTTATGGCATTATTTTGTGCAGCAATTATTAATGATTCAGTTTCTCTTTTGAGATTTCCTTTTCTTAACCATGCCCAAGTCTTTTCATGTGCAACCTCTCCGATTTGTCGTTTGAAGTGTCCATAAAATTGTTTTTCTTCCCATTTTTGCTTTCTAGTCTTTCTTGTTTTTCTGTTTGTTCATCTTATTCTACTATTGTTGGCAGCCAAATGTAATCTGTCTTTGCTCTTTATTGTGTAGCCTTCGAGTTGTTGAATTGTGGTTTCTACGCAGTCCTCTATGTTGGCAACACCTCTTCCTCTTTCTTTTCTTGATAAATATAATCAATCTCCATTGTCTCTAGGGTGTAGAGCCTTGTACATGGTCATTAATTTTCTCGGTTCTTTGGTCAATCTGTCTGAGTTCTTCTTTTGTTCATTTTAAGAATGGCCTAGAGTATTTTATAATGGGGACAGCCAGGTATTAATTTCTTTGATCAGATTTTTGCTGTTGAGCTTGGTTTCTAGGGGTTTTCTTGTTCTCCTGGGTTATTCTTTTTTAACTTTTTCTTTCATCTCTGTTTGCTTGATAATGTCTGCTTCTAAAATTCCTAAGTATTTGTAACTTTCATTTTCATCAAGTGATTTTATAGTGTCCTGATTTGGCAGTTGTATTCCATTCATTAATTTTCTTTCACCCCGTTTTATTAGTAACATAGAACATTTTTTCAATTTCAAATTCCATCCTTATATCTTGGCTATATATTCTAATAGTTTCTACTAGGGTTTCTAATTCTTTTTAATTTTTTGCAAAATTTTTTTATGTCATCCATGTACATAAGGTGGTTAATCTTTTCTTGTGGGTTAGTAAATTTGTACCCTCCTGTACATTCAAGTATGTGATTGAGTGGTATCATTGCTATAATAAACAGTAGTGGTGATATTGAGTGTCCTTGGAAGATACCTCTTTCAATTTTTACTTCTGCCGGAGATCGCACTCGCCAGTTTTCCATGGCTTTTTCAATAAAATTGATAATGTTGGAAATTTTGTATATTTTTAGACATTCTAAAATCCAGGTATGTGGGACCATGTCATATGCCTCTTTGTATTCGATATTATTATTATTATTATTATTATTATTAATTATTATTATTATTATTATTAGAGAATATTTTTATAAAACAATTATTACAAATGCATCCAGTAAAAGACAAGTATTTAAAAAAGAAACTATCAACTAGACAGTTATTTGTTTTTCTTTTGTCTTATTGACGTCTGCTAGTGATTTCAAAACTTTTTCCAGAGTCTAAGATATTTGACCTATGTAAAACACTTAATTGACTCTAAAAGTTACCACGTATACCAGTAAGTAATCAATACAATTACCTATAAGAAAATGTTACATTCTAGGAGACAATGAATCAGTATCGAAGGAAATGACGTAAATGTCTTAATTAACTCAGCAATTTCCCTAGGGTGACCATAGGTAATAACAAAATATACTTACAAAAAACTTGAAATCAAATTAGACAAGAAAAAGTAAATAAAATGGCAACTCGTAATTGGATAATATCAATGACCAAATACAATGTTTTGAAGATTTTCTTTTTACTCAGACAATCATCATCATCATTTTTAAGTCACGCTAACAGTATTAAGAGTATTAGCACCATGTGAAATGCATACAGCTTCGTGCAGGAATTGAACTCGGGTCGACAGGTCATATTTCTATGACTATCGCTCACCTTCCACCCCTATCGGTTACACACAGCATTTTGATTTATTTTATTTTGGTTTGGTTTGGTTTGTTTTACGGCATATCAGCCTCAGTGGATCATTTAATGCCGATACAGTTTTTAAATAAATTCTTTCTTAATGGATACTCAATTTTTTTATAAATACATTTTTCTATTTAACCCATAGATGGGACCCTAACAGGTACTACCACTCCAGGTCAGAGTGGACCAGGGAGCAATGGTGATGAAGGGGTGCTCCCCATTCACCAAATCTCCAGAACTGGAACCTCACCATCAGATAGTTTAACGTCATTCCCAGGACATATAGACCCTCAGCCACTGCCTTCTAGCACCCATATGATAAAAAGGGGTTGGGGCTTGCCATAAGGACAATAGAGTTGGGGCAATCATATAGGTACTAGTGCTTGACGTGACCAGCCGATTGATCGGAAGGGGCTTCTCCGACCGCCCGTCTAGCCTAAGTAAGGGTCTAGGTGGAGCGATGCAGGCTATAGACTGCTCATCCACCAAGACTCCATCCTTAAGCATCACGGGTCGCCACCCACGGCCAACAGGTGTCCCCATTGGGTGAGTCTTACCCCTCTGCAGAGGTGCAGTCAGCCGACAGGGTGGACAGCCTTTTGGCAACATGTGTCACCTTTTTATGGGCCATCCTTTGGGCTTCAAACAAGAGCGCTTGTCCAGTGGAAATACTTGGTAAAGAATCCTTTGGTTGTAAGTTTCTTTGTCAATGATTGCAAATGAATGTCTGTTCAGTATCAGTGATTAAGTAGTCAACTAGCCACACATTATGGCTGTTGATTGGCGGAGGAATAAACCACCTACCTTGCTCAGTCTGTAAATTTAGATGGTGAATTGTGGCACACCTTATATACAAAATTCCAACAACACAGATGAGATAAAAACATGTTGTGTCTGAGTTATCAATTAACAAAATTGAAATCCCGAAGAAAGGTTAACATAGTGTTATATACCCACTTACCCTTCTGAGTTTACATATGGGGAGGGTTATGGAGGCCATGGTCAAATGGTTAGAGTCATAGGAAAAGGACTCCTCGACCCGAGTTCAATTCCTGCACGAAACTGTTTGGATTTCACGTAGCGCTAATACTTTGGGAAAGGTATGAATCCAATTCTCCCTCCAGCAATGGGTAAATAGCAGGGCATACTGGACTCTTTAACCATGGCTAGGTAACCAGTGTAGGAGAAGGAAAACTCTTAATTCAAACCTGTTAAACTTCGCTTGAGAAATTGACCTTGTGTCACATCCTACGGAGGGGTTGGTATATATATATATATATATATATATATATATATATATATATAATTTTATCCAAAACTTGGTAGTAGGGGATGATTCTATATGTGATTTCTAAGATCCACTGTACTAATATAGATGATCCAGTATGTATAAATACAGCGAATCTTTAAATCACTGAAGAGAGCTCAATGTAAAATAACCTTTTAGATTATATACAGAGCAATATTTATCAATAAAGAAAGGAAGAACTCAACACCGTAATTCCATAATAAATTTATTTCGACCAAAATTGGGGCCCATATAAATCCAAGATGATTTAAACCGGCTCCACTAATTTTCGTCTCATCAGATGGGTCTCAATTCACTTATGGACAAGCACATCACAAAAAAACCTCAAAAAGCAGAATATTAAAAAAAAAAAAATATATATATAAATTCAAACAGAAATGAAAAATATAAAAAATATTTTTAACAGTATAGGATTGTAACTATGGAAACAAGAAGTGAATGAGAAAAGAGATACATTTCAAGGTTGGCTTCTAGGGTGTCCAGACAGACAAAAAGGTGACAAGACAGAAGAAACAGAGTAGTATATTAAAATACAAATAGACAAGTAAATAAAAAATATTTTTAAAAATTTAAACATTAGAGTATAATGATGTATAAAAGAGAATACTAGTTATGATATAAATAATTAAAAAAAATAAATTAATAGTAAGATAATAATAAAAAAATAAAATCAATTAAAAATAAAAATACTAATCATAATAATAATCTTATTATAATGGATATTGTGTGTTTTTCTGTCTGTAACCGAAACTATATTACTACTCAAGTCACAATTCCCTTAGTTATTGACATCATATTCTCCATGATTTTATTTTAACCTTTTTAATAATTAA
Source organism: Doryteuthis pealeii (assembly GCA_023376005.1). Taxonomy (NCBI): domain Eukaryota; kingdom Metazoa; phylum Mollusca; class Cephalopoda; order Myopsida; family Loliginidae; genus Doryteuthis; species Doryteuthis pealeii. The sequence continues at coordinate 64,638,937 of CM042166.1, forward strand.
TAAAATTGTTTTACATAATTAATACTGTTAGCCATATCTACATACGAATAACATGCAATTATGTTTATATATACAACAAAATAGCGGTTTACAGTGTGAACGGGAAGGTTAATTTGCATATTAATATTAAAAAATCGAATTTAATAAATATGTGCTCAGTGTTATTGATTTCTAACTGTTTGGTTTTATTTTAATTATTATAAGCAAAAATCTCTTCAATGAATCTTAAATGAAATTCATTAACAAGAAAAAAATAACTGTAAGTTTATTCTTACTTCCTATTTTAACTAAATACTTACATTAGAAAAAATAGCAATGAAAGACGAGAGTGATGGAAGAGTAAGTTTCAGTTGTTCTATGTTTCAAATCTTTTGATCTGCATTCTTATTTAGTTTCATTAGCCCTTCTAATTTTATATAATATCTTATTACATTCAAACTTAAATACTTGCACCCGGAGGGTGCATATATTTGCTAGTAATAATAATAATAATAATAATAATAATAATAATATAATAATAATAATAATAATAATAAAATAAATTGAAAAAATATATAAATTAAAAATAATCAAAATATTAAAATATATATTAAATATATAAAAGTATTATATTTACTCAGAAACTAAGTGTGCAACATTAAACTGTCAACATTCTTTAATAAAGCAAGTTTTAATAAACCCATGCCCGGTATTATTGATTTATATATAATCTGCTTTATTCTAATATATATTCGAAGTTATCTGACGTATAGAATTTTATGAGAAAAGGATTTACAAACAAGAAATAGTCACATGTTCTTCTACATTAAATTTATACATACAAAAAATATAAAAAGATAGAGTCCAACGCGTTGATATTTAACAACAGTAATTAAACCTCTGTAGCTAGCCTAGTTATTACTCGACCACTCCCTTGTGTAGTCCGTATTATTTATGTAGGGTAAATCTCTTCCCTTATAACATCAATAAAAATCAAAATTACAAAGACTATGGAGTGAATTTAAATCATCAGACCGTTATGGCTGCGTCACCCACGAAACTATAATTCTCGAACTTGAAAATGAACTTTTGAAAGATATTGGTCATTCTAAGTAATTGTAAATATCAACAAAATTTTAAAAAAATCTAAAACCAAAGACAATTAAATCACAATTTCAGGAAACTTACTCTGTTGTTTTGTATTCCAACACAAATTAATCAATTCATAAAACAAAAGTCATATACACTTTAAATATTTTAAGTAACACATTTTTAGTATTATCATCTGTACAAAGTTTCGGCCGATGTGCTCTCCGGCCTTCTTCAGATATTTCTTGTCGGACTCGGGAATCTTCTCGGACTCGGGAACCATCTCGGAGTCCGAGAAGATTCTCGAGTCCGACAAGAAATACCTGAAGAAGGCCGGAGTGCACATCGGCCGAAACGTCGTATAGATAAAAATGAAGATGGGGACAATAGTCCGAATAATACAAATAATACTAATCAACAAGCCCCATCTAAAAAATTCAGAGAAATAATATACACATTTTTACCAAACTTTACGACGAGAGCACGAAAATGACTTGGAAGAGTCCTGCATATCTGAGGAGACTTGGTGTTTAATAACCAGTGGAAAAAAAAAACAGTTAGAGTTGGCGTAAAAAAAACTCGTAAGGTCTGCAATAATCAACAATATTATAATGCTCGTGTTCCTTAAAGGTACGACCGTTTTTATCTTGCAACACCCTCTGGTTGAAAATGAGACCGTCCAAATTGTCCAAGATAACATGCAAAAATGTAAATCCTGATTAGCTGGTGTTGCTTATTCACTGAATTTTTATTTCCAATCAGTGTTGTCACTTTAGTCAAATAATGAACCATTTTTATTATAGAGAAAGGTAAGAAAAAGGACATACTACAAAGAAAAATATCAAAAGAAAGAAAGAAAGAAAGTGAGTAGGGGAAATACAGAAAGAGGGGTGAGCACGCAGAAGCGATAACGGTAATGTAACATTATAAAAAGATGAAAAGAAAGAAAAAAAAGTGAGTGAGACTTAAATCAAAATTTTTGTCCTTTTTACATATTGAACTATTTACACTAGCTCTTAAACTCATCAATCATTATAATGATTAGATTATCATACTGGGCTATATCCACAGGTTCTGCTAGCAACAAATATGATACACTTGTGCAGAGGCGAGGGATTTGTATGTCAATGGTAGTTATTCGTCCGATGAGAATTGAAAAACACACAAAAAAGCAAAACAAAAAAAAAATTGTTTTAGCGTTAGGAGATTTCGTTGTTTGATTCTCTGTTCAATCTTCGATGCCGTGGATGCAAAAGCAAAATCGTTGTCTATTATTTAAGTAAGAATTCGGTGGTTACGCAACACCAGATAGTCAGATTTGCATTTTTGAATTTCATCTTTGACTATGTGGAAAGTCTCATTTTTCAACAGAGTGTGTTGCAAGATGATTAAGGTCATACAATTAAGAACACGGGTGTTAATAATAATAATAATAATAATAATAATAATAATAATAATAATAATAATAATACTATAGAGATAAATTATATGTGTCAAGAAAGGAAGGGGGAGAGGTCTTGCCAACATAGAGGACTGCGTAGAAACCATAATTCAACAACTCGAAGACTACACAATAAAGAGCAAAGACAGATTACTTATGGCGGCCAATAATAGTAGATGTGACAGATGGACAAACAGAAAAACAACAAAGGCTAGAAAACAAAAATGGGAAGAAAAACAATTTTATGGACACTTCAAACGACAAATCAGAGAGGTTGCACACGAAAAGACTTGGACATGGTTAAGAAAAGGAAACATCAAAAGAGAAACTGAATCACTACTAATTGCTGCACAAAATAATGCCATAAGGACAAATTATATCAAAGCAAAAATTGATAAGACCCAATAAAGTTGTAAATGTAGACTTTGCGGTAATAGAGATGAGACTGTAAACCATGTACGCTACGAATGTAGCAAACTAGCACAACGGGAGTACAAAACTAGACACGACTGTGTTGGGAAGGTGATCCACTGGGAATTATGCAAAAAATTTAATTTTGGCCATACAACAAAATGGTATATGCATAAACCAGAATCTGTTCTTGAGAACGAAACGCATAAAATTCTCTGGGACTTTGAAATAAAAACGGATCACCTTATCCCAGCAAGAAGACCAGACCTAGTGTTGATAAACAAAAAAGAAAGAACTTGTCAACTGGTGGATTTTGCAGTTCTAGCAGATCCCAGGGTGAAGCTAAAGGAAAATGAAAAAAAAAATGGACAAATATCTGGACCTTGCCAGAGAACTGAAAAGGTTAAGGAATATTTAAGTGAAAGTGATACCAATTGTAGTTGGTGCACTTGGAATGGTCCCAAAAGGATTGGAAAAAGGTTTGGAAAGTTTGGAAATCAGAGGAAGGATTGAAACCATTCAGAACACTGCACTGCTGCAATCTGCCAGAATACTCAGAAGGGTCCTGGAGACATGCGGAGACTTGCTGTCACTCAGACTCCAGTGAAAGATCATCAGCTAATGCTGATGTGAAAACTCAAAAGGAGTAAATAATAATAATAATAATAATAATAATAATAATAATAATAAGAAGAAGAAGAAGAAGAAGAAGAAGAAGAAGAAGAAGAAAATGAAAGAAAGAGTAAGGAAAGAGTACCTCAGGAGAACGAGAAAACTCCTAGAAACTAAACTCTGCAGTAGAAATCTCATCAAGGGTATAATATACACTGGATCATTCTTAAGATGGACAAAAGAGGAGATCCGACAGATGGACCAAAGGGAAACTTATGACAATGCAAAAGGCATTACACCCGAGAGACGACACAGACAGACTATATTTATCAAGAAAAGAAGGTGTGAAAAACTCGAATGGAGTGAAATAATAATAATGGAATATGACGGTGAATGTGATACCAATTGTAGTTGGTGCACTTGGAACGGTCCTGAAAACTTTCGAAAAGATAATAGAGGAACAGAAAATCAGAGGAAAAACAGAGATATTCCAGACCACAGCATTGTTGAAATCAGCTGGAATACTCAGCAGAGTCCTGGAGACAAGAGGACACTTGTTGTCACCCAGACTCCAGTGAAAGACCATCAACTAACAGTGGTGTGAAAAACTCACAGGGGTGAAATAATACTCTAGAGTAGTCAGCGACTCATTGGTAAGTCAGTGATGGTTATTCGTTGGATGGGACATAAAAAAACACACACACACAAAAACGCTTGTTTGAGCGTTGGAAGATTTCGTTGTGTTATTCTCTATTCAGTCTGTTAAGACCGGTCGATGCAGCCGAGAAAATCGATGTTTTCTCGCCCCTGTAGGTGTCTAAGGGTTTTAGTAAGCATTTCGATTAACTGCATCAATTCATCGATAAACCAAAATAACGGACTTTGTTTCAAGCTTTATTTTGGAATATACAGAAGCGCCCCCTGGCTCTTAGTAATTTCATGGGTTTGTTGATAGGATTTGACAGCATGACAAACATTGATATATTTTATATGGAAGACATTTTTTTTTATTCATTGTTGTTGGGTATTCACCTGTCAATTCATTTTTAAACACATTTTTACTCTCCTTTTAAAAAAAACTTATTTAACCCATAGATGGGACCCAAACAGGTACTTCCACCCCGGGTCAGAGTGGAACGGGGAATAATGGCAGTAAAATAATACTCCATACTTCACAGAGCTCTAGAAGAGGAACCTCACCATTAGATGCTATCACTAATGTTGGTTGATCCGCGAGTAACTAACTCTGATACCAATAGTTGAGTTATATAGAAAAAAATGCATTTAAAAATTGTTTAAAAAGAAAATTGAAAACCATCAAAGAACGTAACAAACAAAACGTCATCGGCATAAAATAACCCAACAAGGGTTGACATGCCGTAAAATCTAACTACCCAAGTCAATCTACGCTTATAGGACATAGAACCTGTTTGGTAACTGATTATTCGATTTTGCGGCAGACAGTATAAGGTTACCTGTTAGCAATATATTTTTTATTTTTTATTCTTTTTATAATAATACTAGAAATGACTACCCGGCGTCGCCTAGGTAGAGTGTGTGTGTGGGGGGGTCAAAAGAAAGGTAGACTCATTATTGTTGAATCGCGAGTTGAATCCCCCCCAGGATACCCTTTTAAAATCCCCTACATAAAAAGACCTTGTGTTGATCCAGACATTCTAAAAAAAAAAATAATGTCTCCTATTTTAAATATAAAATGGAAAAGAAAAAATCTATGCTGTTAACATTTAAACTTTATTTTTTTTAATTATCTTTACGAATATAAATCAAATCTATCATTATTTTTGTTCAAAAACCAAGATCCGGTGATAGTGAATGTGTTTATATATTCACTTTGTCATTAAATCTTTTATTTTCATAGTTTCCTCCGGACATACATACACACAAACTGCCCTTCAAATATGTATAGAATTCGTTTTAAACTATGAACATTTGTCTCTTATATCGGCTACGTAGCCAAAAATCTATGATAGGAAACCTAGTTTAAGAAACCCTTTATGTAAAGACCAAAGTCTTGGTAAGTAGGACACAGAAAAGGATAGACTAGGGAATTTTTTCTCGATAAAATCTTGTCTGCCGGAATTAATGAAAGTCCGACATTTTTTTCAACGGAGTCTTTTTTATTTTTCTTATTTATTTCATAATTTCATCTTTCTTTCTTTTTTTCTTTCTTTATTTTAATTTGTTTGTTTGTTTGTTTTTCTTTCTTTCAACAATGCCTTTCTTTCTGTCTGTCTTTCTTTCTTTCTTTTTATTGCTTTCTTTCATAATTTCATCTGTCTGTCTTTATTTCTTCTTTCTTTCTTTCTTTCTTTCTTTCTTTCTTTCTTGTTTGTTTGTTTGTTTGTTTGTTTCTCTTTCTCTCAAAAATGCCTTTTTTTTGTTTCCTTTTTATTTTCTTTATTGCTTTCTTTCCTAATTTCATCTTTCTTTCTTTCATTTTTTTTCTTTCATCCTTTCTTATATCATCCTATACCATATATAGTAGCAGAGCTGCTCGGCATATTCCAGGATATATATATATATATATATATATATATATATATATATATATAGTGCACAATACATTTAAGGTACGATTGTTACCATTGGTTTCAAAACTGCGTGTTAGTCACTTATCGTCAAGGCAATGCGCCAGTTGTGTAGGCACATGAGGATGTGTGTGTGTGTGTGTGTGTGTGTGTGAGTGGGCGTATACGCCACAACTTTCACTTCTAAGCCGAGAAATACAAAAATTCGGCTCACCAAGTACACACATATAAATGGATTGACATTCCCTGCATTTCTTAACGGGCGCGCTCTCATGACGATATGTGTGTAACATGCTGCTTTGAAACCAATTGTAACAATCACACATTAAATGTATTGTACACAATAATGAATGAATATATATATATATATATATATATATATATATATATATATATATATATATGGTTGGCACTATTATACTTGAACAAGCGGTAGTAATCCAACGTACAGTGTTATTAGAAGAGTGCTCAATATCAATATGTTTATTATCATTGGAACAGTTATATGTATATATATGTAGGAGATATATTTAGTCCGGCCTTAAGTCCTGCTTAAGGCATGACGAAATATATGTCCTCGACAAATTTATGACTGGGAGCCCCCCCCCCTACACACTACCACATGTCAATTTTCATAAAGTAGTATTCATATAGAATATATGATTTAGTAATATTAATTTTTCCTTTCTTTTTAACAAAAATGTTTTTTTAGATATGTATTAATTGGCTTTTAGTTGATAATATAGGAATTAATGAGAGTAATCATAACTTTGTTCTTTTAATGGAAAAGAAGGATTTAAATACTTCAGTCGTCATGTGCAGCCCTCATGACATACATATGTAATCCATGCAGAAATGACATACATATATAATCCATGCGGCCTTAATTTGACATGGCTGGCTTACAATAATTGCTATTGTTTAAGTGGTCACTCAATTCAGTATTGAACAGGCCCATCTGCTTGAGTTGCTCTTTTTGTCCACTTTGTCCCTCTACCCTTTACCACATTCTGTCGGATTTAATACAATCCTCCTATCCTCATATATATATATATTTTTACACAATTTCTGTCATTTTCAAAGGAACCGTTCCGTCTTACCTGATGAATGCTTTCAGCAAGAAACCGCTGGTTGTAATACCGTTCCCGTAATTAAATAAATAAAAGCAAAAACTTTTATTTGTTTTGATTTCTCATTGAACTATATATATATATATATATATATATATATATATATATATATATATATATATATATTAGCAAAAGTGCCCGGTCCATGACCAGACTAAACAAAAAAATTAACACCAGGTAGTGAGTGGTCAGAGATATATTAAGAGGAAAATAATTCATAAATTTTTTTTTTAAATCTCAATAACGGGTTCATTATAGTACGTATTTTTACTTCAGACAAAGCATCCGTTTTCGTAATTTTTTTGGCAGAATTTAATGTTTAAAATGTATAACAAATTAATTCCATATGTAATATCATTTTGCTTTTTTACTGATGCTCATTATCTGTTTTAAAGCGGTTTCAACGCCTGTGTCGACGAATGGGTGCAAGGTTTTTTTAATTTATTTTAGAATTCGTCTTTTTTTTATTACAGTTAGGAACCAGTCGACGCTACTTCAAAGCTTGAAGTGCCGACAGGAGATGGGGTAGGATGGGTGGAGGTGGTGGAGGGGTGATTATACGGTATTTCTAAATTTTTTCTTAATTATTGAATTATATTACTTAATTATAAAAATTCAGAAACCAAATTTGGCGTGTTTCTTAGTTAGAAGGATATTAATGTTTATGCAAGATTTCAAATCAGAGTAACCTCCCGTTTTGGACTTATACATCGACACGTAAATACCAAACTTCTTATATATATATATATATATATATATATATATATATATAATATATATATATATATATATATATATATGTATAATTTAAATCCCGGGCTATGCCATGTAGCTCTGCTAATATTATATATATTTGAAAGTCATATTTATTTTGTGTATAAGTAGTTTCTCCTCGATATCATAGAAAGAGAACTTGCTTTATGAAATCTGATCAAACAAAGATGTTATTTTGATTACAAATCACATGTTCTTTTGAAACGAAAATAGATTGTTTATTCTTGAAATACAAGCAGAGAGACAGGTACAAGGCGTTTCCAGGAATAATCGTTGTTGAAGAAGAAGAAGAAGAAGAAGAAGAAGAAGAAGAAGAAGAAGAAAAGAAGAAGAAGAAGAAGAAGAAGTTATTTCAACGAAACTGTGAATCGGAATTAGCAAAAATCAATTATCACCTCCCCTTCTTTCTCTCTAACATGTGTAAAACAGAAATTAAGCATTAATTAAACAAGAAATAATATCTGGCTTGCTTTGGTTTGTTTGCTTAAGGGTATATCGACCTTCCTGGGTTATTTAAGGCCTAAGCTATCCTTGTAGAAAAACAGTAGTGGTACTATTTAACCCATAACTGAGCGGATAAGGGCGTTCATACCTTTCCCAAGGTTCATAGTCCAAAAGTGAACATAATTGCATGACTGGAGTTCGAACCCACTTACTACAATATCACACTCCAGCAAGGTAGGGTTATTTAATGCCTAAGCTATCCTTGTATGTATATGGGAACTCATCCATGACACAAGGCCAATTCTTAAGTGGAGTTTAACATGTTGGAATTCAGAGTTTTTCTTCTTCTAGACTATTTGCCTAACCAAGGTTAAAGTGTTAAAGCAGAGGTTCTCAACCTGGGTCCATATGGAACCCCGGGGACCATATAACATTCTTTTGGGACCTAGGCAAGTAAAATGTATTTAACTATAAAAATACAATGGGATTTTTAAACAACGAATGACTATGGGGGGTCAACCAGAGTAAAATAGGATTAAATATGGAATTGTGTTAAAGGAATACTGGAAACCATATTACTGTGTGAAAATTTTTAAATCAAATTTTGGCATTAGATAATCAAAAAGTGCTCTTAAACTATTTGAATACAGAGTTTTTTTTCTCCTACATTGGTGGCCGAACCAAGAGTTAAATCATTTCAATGAATCTGCGGACCAGCATTATCAAAAATCAATGACAATATCCACAATAAACTCTTGCTAATCAAACTCCGTCCGGTCGACTTGGGCGTTAAAATGCACCGATTGCACCTCTACAGAGGAGTAAGACTCCCCCAAATGGGACCACCTGTTGGCCGTGGGTGGCGACCCGTGATGCTTAAGGACGGAGTCTTTGTGGATGAGCAGTCCACGACCTGCAACACTCCACTTAGACCCTTACTTAGGCTAGACGGTCGGTCGGAGAGGCCCCCTCCGATCAATCGGCTGGTCGTGTCAAGCCTTAGCACCTATATGATTGACCCAACGCTGTTGTTCTTATGGCAAGTCCCAACCTTTTTTATCATATGGGTGCTACAAGGCGGTGGCTGCGGGTCTACATGTCCTGGGAATGACGTTAAACTCTATCTGATGGTGAGGTTCCAGTTTTGGAGGTTTGGTGAATGTGGAGCACCCCTTCATCACCATTGCTCCCTGGTTCACTCTGGCCCAGTGTGGCAGTACCTGTTAGGATCCCATCTATGGGTTAAATAGAAAAATGTATTTATAAAAAAATGAGTATCCATTAAGAATGAATTTATTTAAAAACTTTTTCGGTATTAAATGACCCACTGAGGTTGATATGCCGTAAAACAAAACAAGCCAAAACAAACCAAGCCTAATCAAACCCACTTTGAGAGACTGGAGACCAGCTTTAAGAAAGTCTAGAAAGGAACAAGTCATTGTATCCGATTACGTATTTGTTACACAAGACTAACACACTCCTATATACCCAAACAAGAACAACAACCACAATGTGAAACATGTTTAATACATTTGACTGTTAAACACTTATTCATGGGATGCAGATTTTTTGCTCACATCAGAAACCGTTATTTTACGAGTTACTATAAATGTATTTTAATTAAGAAATTTGTTTAGTTTTAAATAATATTTAGAAAATGTACTACCCCCCCAAACCCCCGCCCCCCAAAAAAAATTTAAACTCTTAACCTCCAATCCCCTCCCACTTTTAAATTTGTAGTAAAAGAAATTTGTTATATATCTGTGTACTCTGAAAATATGTCCTCAGTTGAAGGAAAAATTTCAATATAGGTCGAAGGGAAAGTAATTTCTTACTAAAACTACTGGCGAAAGCCTTACAATTATTTTCAAACGGTCAACGAACACATTGAGACAAAAAGATAGCCAAAGAATGAAATAACCTCCCTAAAAATATCACTGAAAGGTACGTGGATTTAAATTGGCAATTGTTTTCGAGTTACTATAAATGTATTTTAATTAAGAAATTTGTTTAGTTTTAAATAATATTTAGGAAATGTACTACCCTAAAAAAACATTTAAACTCTTAACCTCCAATGAAAAATATAAAGAAATATAAAAAATATGAAAAATATAAAGAAATATGAAAAATATAAAGAAATATAAAAAAATATGAAAAATATAAAAATATGAAAATATAAAAAACAAAACACACACACACACACACACACACACACACACACACATATATATATATATATACATATATATATATGAACTCCTGCAGTTAGCTGTGATTAATCAATATCTTGATTAATTCAGTGGATATAACCCTGTTGATCCTTATGGTGAAACTCAAGTAGGTTATTTCTGTACACACTATAATAATAAATCCGCTCTACTTACGTACTGAGCACTTTATATTTATTATAAGGCTGACTTATCCGAGTAAAACTTGTACCAACCAAATATTGAGACCAACCCAATATCGAGAAAATGTCAATCCCTGAATGTACATTTCAGGGATTGACATTTTCTCGATTCGTTTAGCCTTACATTTGAACATATATGCCCGCCTAAATTGATTAATTATTAACTAATTAATTTTCAAAATTAGGTATGACTTCAATTAAGCACATATCCTCCAAAAATTGTCGGCTTAAAGCCATATAAAAGATAAACACATTTCTTTGTTTACTTAACTTCATATATATATATATATATATATATATATATATATATATATATATATAATATATGGTTTTTTTCCTGTGATTTTGAAATTTTTTTAGGCTCTTGTACATTTCATGAAGTGATATCATTGCTATGACAGAAATCAGCAGCGAGAGTGAGTGTGCCTGAAAGATGCCTCTTTGGATATTCACCTCTGCCAAGGTCTGTCCTCCTGCTGTTAATTCCACTTTACAATTTTTCATCGCTTTCCTGATTAAGTTTATGGCTCTCTCGGATATCTTGAACGTTTTTAGATATTCAATTATACAAGTTTGCGGAACCATAACTTAGAATATTTCTTCTTCTTCTTCTTCTTCTTCTTCTTCTTCTTCTTATTATTATTATTATTATTATTATTATTATTATTATTTATTATTATTCCTTTTGAGTTTTTCACATCAGCGTTAGCTGTTCACTCCATTAGAGATTTTCACATGTGCCTTAGCCGGTGACTCGCTGGGAGCTGGGTGACAGCTAGTCTCTTCAGGTCTCCAGGACTCTTCTTAAAAATGCCGTAGCTTGAATAGTCTCGATTCTTCCGCAATTCTCCAATTCACTTAAACTCTTTTCCAGACCCTTGGGGACTGTTCCAAGGGCACCAATTATAATTGGTACGACCTATTATTATTATTATTATTATCATTATTATTATTATTGAGTTTTCACATCAGCATTAGCTGATGATCTTTCACTGGAGTCTGAGTGACAGCAAGTCTCCTCAGGTCTCCAGGACTCTTCTGAGTATTCTGGCAGATTGCAGCAGTGCAGTGTTCTGAATGGTTTCAATCCTTCCTCTGATTTCCAAACTTTCCAAACCCTTTTCCAATCCTTTTGGGACCGTTCCAAGTGTACCAACTACAATTGGTATCACTTTCACTTTCATATTCCATAACTTTTTCAGTTCTCTGGCAAGGTCCAGATATTTGTCCACCTAGCTTCCTTTAGCTTCACCCTGTGATCTGCTGGAACTGCAAAATCTACCAGTTGACAAGTTCTTTCTTTTTTGTTAATTATTATTATTATTATTATTATATTATTATTATTATTATTATTATTATTATTATTATTATTAATAATAATAATAATAATAATATGTATTTATTTATAATGTTTTCACACCTGCTGTAGCTGGTGATTCACTGGAGGCTAAGTGACAGAAAGTCTCCTCAGGTCTCCAGGACTTTTCTGAGTATTCTAGCCGTTCTTAACAGTGCTGTAAATTGGATGGTTTTGATTCTACCTTTGATTTCCAAATCACACAAATTCTTTTCCAGAGCTTTTGGGACCGTTACAAGGACACCGATTACAATTGGTAAACCTTCACCTTCATGTTCCACAGTTTTCTCAGTTCTCAAGTAAGGTCCAAATATTTGTCTATTATTATCATTATTATTATTATTATTATTATTATTATTATTATTATTATTATTATTATTATTATTATTATTATCTCCATGAGAGTTTTTCACACCCGGCTAAGTTGTTGGTTCATTGGAGGCTGAGTGACAGTAAATCTCATCAACTCTCCAAGTCTCTTTTGTGTATTCTAGCCGATATTAACGGTAATCTGAACATTAGCTACATAAATGAGAGTAACCTTCCCTTGTTTCTTTCACTTTGAGGAAGCCTTAGGATTTCACTGTAAATCTACACTAAAAATACAAATGTGTTTGAATCAATACAACTGCATGTTTTAACACGAAAATATCATAAAATTTTTTCTTAATAATAATCAAGTTCCAATAATGCGCAGGCACAATTAAGAACACTTTTTATCATATTTTTGTGTTAAAACATGCAGTTTTATTGATTCGAACAAATTCGTATTTTCAGTGTAGATTTACGGTGAAATGAAAATGGCCGACCAAAACATATGGCTTACTCAAAGGGAAATAAACAAGGGGAGGTTACTCTAATTTATGTAGCTAATGTTCAGATTACCATCTTAACAATGCTATTGCTTGGATGGTCTCGATTCTTCCCTTGATCTCTAATTCCTCCAGCCTGTTTTCAAACCTTTTGGGGGCCATTGCAAAGACACTGTCTACAATTGGTATCACTTCCACCTTCATATTCCACAATTTTTTTTTCAATTCTCTGGCAAATGTTCCAAATTAGAGAATAAAGAAATTTCTACTCCAAGCTGCAACTTACTGATAATTTAAAATCCTGTAATGTGTCTTATATATCACTAAAAAATAAAGGTTTACATAAAATATGTTGTGGTTTTTTTACACACTTGGTTTTAACAGAACTGGGTTTAATAAATAATTATTTGGGGATTTTGATCTCTAATATAATTGTTTTATTAAAATCAATCCCATGAATTATTTTATATATAAAAAAAAAATATGCGTTCTTATTCAATTTCGTTAGTTTTTCTAATCTAATATATTTCATTACATTAAAACTTAAATACGTACGCCCGGCGGATGGCGCATATAATTTTGTCGATTCAGCATTAGCGTTGAATATCATTTTTATCTACCTATCTATCTATTTATCACAATAATTTTTGTTGTTTTATGTAACTACTATCCAGCAAAAATGTACCTCATGGAGATGTTTTTTTTTTATTCATGCGATACACTTAAAATGCTCTTAGACATTCAGGCAATTTCCAATAATATGTGCCGAGGAATGATAATTTTGTGGGATCTGCAAGATTACTGTCTCTCTCTCTCTCTCTCTCTCTCTCTCTCTCTCTCTCTCTCTCACTCTGTCCCCTATCTCTCTCTCTCTCTATCTCTCACTTTCTCCCTCTCTCACTATCTCTCTATCTCTCTTTCTCTCTCCCTCTCTCTCTTCCTATGATAATATTCATGTATATGTGTGTCTGTATCTTTGTGCACATTAGTACAATTTCCCAATACTATTTGCAGAAGAATGATAATTTTGTGGGGCCTGTATCCGCGCCCAAGGTTACTGTTTAGTTCTCTCTCTCTCTCTCTCTCTCTCTCTCTCTCTCTCTCTCTCTCTCTCTCTCTCTGTGCCTTTCTATAATATCAGTGTAGGTGTTTGTCTACATCTTTGTGCACATTAGTATAATTTCCAATATTATTTGCAAAAGAATGATTATTTTGTGGGGCTTGCGTCCGCACTGAAGATTACTGTTTAGCTTTCGCTCTCTCTTTCTCTCTCTCTCTATTTCTCTCTCTCTCTCTCTCTCTCTGTCTCTCGCTCTGTCTCTGTCTCTCTCTTTCTCTCTCTGCCTCTGTCTCTCTCTTTCTCTCTCTGTCCCTGTCTCTGTCTCTCTCACTCTCTCTCTCTGTCTTTCTATGATAATATCAACGTAGGTGTTTGTCAGTATCTTTGTGCACATTAGTATAATTTCCAATAGTATTTGCAAAAGAATCATAATCTTGTGGGCTCTGTGTCCGCGCCGAAGGTTACTGCTTAGCTTTCTCTCAAGACTTTCCTGTGATAACATCAGTGTATGTGCATGTGTTTGTATGTGTGTGCATTTGTATGTGCGTCTTTGTGTCACGGTGTGTGTGTGTACTTGTCCGTAAGTATGTGTGGTCTGTTTGATTAACAAGACTAAATCCTGAGGCTAGTATTTTCACAAAAGTTTGCAAGCCTATTGTTTTCTATATTTTTTAAATTTTTTATTCTTTTATTTAACAGGGATAGGTAGACTGATTATAACGAGATTACCCTGCAATAACGGAATCTAATTCTCCAGACAGGAAAGAAAACAAAACTTTGTTATTTAGTGAAAGCGAGACTATGTAATTTCGGCCAACGAGATTCTCATCAAGTTTACTTGTCTGCAAACCGAATCAAAACATTTTAGCGGAACTCTCCGCTTTTTAAAGGAAACTTTTTTCGCAAGAGGACTCCGACAAATCAGAACAAATTTGAAAAGAGGAAAAAACTTGTTTCTAGCCAATCAATCAATCAATGGATCAATCAATCAATCACTCAGTGTATATATATATATATATATATATATATATTATATATGTGTGTGTGTGTGTGTGAATTTGATATATTGTCGAATTAAGTTCCTTTTATTTCACACACACACACACACACACACACACACAATATATATATATATATATATATATATATATATATATATATATATTTATATATATATGAAAAGTAAATCGAAGTGAATCCGACAGTATGAATTAAACATTTTTAGAAAAAAAAACAAATGATGTTATAATTCGCTGACAGAAATCTGTTTCGACCTTTTATTAAAGCGGTCTTCATCAAGAGCGAAATGTTTGTGATGGAAAGATGGGATAAGTAAACAGGAGGGGTACAAACGAACGTTCATGTTCGGAGCCGGAATTTTTTTAAATTTTGAAAATGCATATTCTGTTTTAGAAATAAAATAAATTTTATTTTTTTAAAATCAGAAGCATTATGAACATTTTTGATACTTTTTTATACATTTACGTTTTTATACATTTACTTTTTTTATACATTTTTTAATATATTTTTACAACAAACTCTTTTGAGTTGATTATAATGCTTCTAATTTTTTAAAAATAAAATTTTATTTCTACCTGATGTGGCCAGCACATATAGTGTGCAAGAGATAATATCATTAGAATCGTATTTTACGTACAAACAGCATTAGATTAAAGAAACTTTCGAAGTAGCCTAACCCTAACCATAACCCTAATACTAACACTAACCCTAACACTTACCCTAACACTAACCTTAAGCATTACAGTAAACCTAACACTAACCATAACACTAATACTAACCTCAGCACTAACCTTAAATCTTTCACTAATTCTAATGCTAGCGTCTCAAAGGTTTTGGTATTTCCGTGAAATGTAATGAAATGTAATGCTTTTTTAACTAATCTACAGATATTATTTCTTGTACGCTATTCTGAATTAATACCGACAATTCTATACAAGGAATTATCTTAGCAAGACACATTCGTGACCCATTCATACTCACAATAATGGTTATCTTTCATACTAACTTGCACCAAAATACATCATCTTCTTAGTTGGCTTCCTTCCGAGAAAACCCCCAGATTAAACCCCAGCACGTTATATACAGTTGATGATGGAGCTGCCAGAAGTTTCCGTTTTCTTTATTCGAGCTTTCTGTGATACCTAACTTAAAACAATCCACAGATCTTGTTATCAACTAGCACCCACCTCAAAAAATCAGTTGTCAGATTCATGGTAGTGTCTGAAAAAAGATTATTGTCTCACACAAATAGATTTTTACGAGTTGCACTCTTCAGTCTTTGGAAACAAAATCTTCGGATTTTAGTGCATACTATAAGCGGAGCCAACGGTTTACTTGTGAGCTGTGTAATATCTTAATTTAATGGAAATTCGGTACCTGTCTATCTGCAACAGAAACTACATCATTGCTTGCGACAAAATACCCCCAGGAATTGCGTAAGTTTATCAATTTAATTTATAGTCAAAATCATTAATATTAATGAATGCATAGAATAAATCTCATTTTATTAACGATGTCTCTATGAAAATCTGAATAAGTGCTTTTAAAATCCTGCAATGTGTCTTATATATCACTAAAAATAAAGGTTTACACAATATTTTTTGTGGTTAATTTACATAGTGGTTTTAACAAAACTGGGTTTAATAAATAACTATTTGGTACTATTGATCTCTAATATAATTGTTTTATTCTGCAACGTATTAAAATCAATCCTATGAATGATTTTATATAGAAACCAAATAAAATATAATTTAAATGATTGTAATCTTTTTATATGCGTTCTTATTCAATTTCGTTTGTCTTTCTAATCTAATATATCTTATTATATTACAACTTAAATACTTACGCCCGGCGGAGAGCACATATTCTGGCTAGTATATTAAATTCCGGACCATATGACCTTTAGTCATCCCTGAGCGATCTCGATTCATAAGGACATATTTTTCATTTACACCGTCATAATCCGGTTGTTTGTTAGTGGTTAGGGTTAGTGGTTAGGGTTAGGGGTTAGGGGTTAGGCTTAGTGGTTAGTTTTATAATTTAAAAAACAACTCTAAAAATCGTCTGTTAACAACAACCGGAATTTGACGGTGTAAATGAAAAACATGTCCTTATGAATCGAGATCGCAAAAGGGGTGCCTAAAGGTCATACGGTCCAAAATTCCTTCTGTTTTATTTAACCGAAATGATACATTAGAAATTGAGCATATAGCTCGAATTCTGGGGTGGTGTGAGGTAGTCATCCGAGAAAGTTCTATACAAGGAATTATCTTAGCAAGACACATTCGTGACCCATTCATACTCACAATAATGGTTATCTTTCATACTAACTTGCACCAAAATACATCATCTTCTTAGTCGGCTTCCTTCCGAGAAAACCCCCAGATTAAACCCCAGCGC
Source organism: Doryteuthis pealeii (assembly GCA_023376005.1). NCBI lineage: Eukaryota > Metazoa > Mollusca > Cephalopoda > Myopsida > Loliginidae > Doryteuthis > Doryteuthis pealeii. The sequence goes on from CM042166.1 coordinate 64,656,425, forward strand.
TTTATATACAGTTGATGACGGAGCTGGCAGAAGAATTAGTTTCCATTTTCTTTATTCGAGCTTTCTGTGATACCTAACTTAGAACAATCCACAGATCGTGTTTTCAACTGGCACATATAATCTAAAAATCAGTTGTCAGATTCATAGTAGTGTCTGAAAAAAGATTATTATCTCACACAAATAGATTTTTACGAGATGCACTCTTCAGTCTTTGGAAACAAAATCTTCGGATTTTAGTGCATACTATAAGCGGAACCAGTGATTTTCTTGTGAGCTGTGTAATATCTAGAAGATTAAATTTGGAAGCTGTTTGTTTCTGTCAGTATTGCAATATGTGCCGTCTTGTATTGCTCGTAATACCATCGAGTCTGAGACGAAGAAGATACGTGATATCTGCTCTTTCGTCAGTGGTGAGGATGAAAATACAATAAATTGGAAAAAAGAGACAACTCCTATACAAAATAAAAAAAAAAACAAAAGATAAAATATATAAATATAAAAAACAAAACAAAAACTTTTCTCACCTAATGCGTCAGTTTTACACTAAGCTTTTGAGAAGAGATAAATGGCGGTAGCACATACAAAAATATACAATCTTATTCTAAACTTGAAACAAAGAAAGAAAGGATAAAAGAATGAAAAGAAAGAAAGAAAAGAAAGAAAAGAAAGAAAGAAAAGTGAGAAAGAAAAAGAAAGAAAGAAAGAAAAAAGAGAAAGAAAGAATGAAAAAAGAAAGAAAGGAAAGAAAAATAAAAGAAAGAGAGAAAGAAAAGAAAGAGAGAAAGAAAAAGAAAAAGAAAGAAAAGAGAGAAAGAAAAAGTTCTTTCTTTCTTTCTTTCTTTTCTTTCCTTTTTTCTTTCATTTCTTGACAGAAAAGAAAGAAAGAAAGAAAAAAAGGAAAGAAAAGAGAGAAAGAAAGAATGAAAAAAGAAAGAAAGAAAAGAAAGAAAGAAAGCACAGAAACGAAAGAAAGAAAAGAAACAAAAAAAGAAAAAAGAAAGAAAGAAAGAAAAAAAGGAAAAAAGAAAGAAAGAAAGAATGAAAGAAAGAAAAGAGAGAAAGAAAGAAAAAAGAGAGAAACGAAAGAAAGAAAGAAAAGAGAGAAAGAAAAAGTAAAAAAGAAAGAAAGAAAAAAGGAAAAAAGAAAGAAAAAAGAAAAAAGGGATTAGGGGTGACATCGAACCCCCCCCCAAAAAAAAAAACAAAAAAAAAAAACAAAGGCAAGGTAGGAAGAAATATGAAAAGAAAGAATGACGCTAGGGTTTGGATTAGTGTTGGGGTTAGTGTTAGGATTAGAGTTAATTTAAGAGTTAGGATTAGATTTAGGGTTAGTAATAGGCTATTAGGGAATTTCCGACCTCTAACGCTATTTACACATAAAATATAATGCTAATGATATTATCTCTTGTGCGTTATTGTGCAGGGGGGGGGGTAAATACAGACAATAGCAAATAAATAAGAATAGAACAACACACATGAACATATTATAATGGATACACTTGAAGGGACATTGATAGGAGGGTGAGTGAAAAGGTAATGTCATTTGGTTTAGGACAGGTATAATTACCGATACAGGAACATGTATCATACATCAAAATGAAGCTGGTTCTCTGTGAATTATGCTCCTTTTTCTCCACATAATCACCGTTTCTCTCAATAGCAAGGTTCCACCTTCGAATAAGAACATATATCCCTGCCCCCTAAAATTCTGTTGACTGTCCTTGTGTCCCTTCTTCATTACATATTCCACTTCCTCGTCACGGGAATAATGTTTGCCTCTCAAATCCTCTTTCATAGTATTTACCTCGTACCCCACGTGTATGAGTTAGGCACAAGGCCCTATTAATGTGGGACCACCCCCGAGCCGAGACTCATGGGTGGCGGGTGCAAAAATTATGTTGATCCCATCGGCATTCTCCCTCAAGGGGGCGCCTCAGGCACTGGGCAATAAACACAGCCCTATTAAATCGAGGGGGCAGGTATTGCCTGGTGATAGCTCCATGAGATCAACGCTATTAACTTGTAAAGATCCAGGGTCGAAGCCGCTGGACCCCCGGTGTTGGCCGGTTTTAAATCCTCTTTCATGGGGCGGAACATTGTTTTTAACACAGAGACCACCTTCCAATAAAAATCCATTAACTAGAACAAATTTTACATCTGCCTTAATCGGCAATATAACAATTATTATAAATTATCTCCCGAGTTCATTTACAATACTAGTTCTAACTCAACTGGTAAGTCATATTTTAAACATTAGTCTATTTTAAACATCTACCACTGACAGTTATTCATGCTTCAAGCAACCCCAATATTTTTATTCTTTAATCTTTATATATATATATATATATATATATATATATATATATATATATACAAACAAGGTCTGTCAAAAGTATTGAGATTTTTGTACTTTTTGACACACCTTGTATCCGGAAAAAAATCATTATCCATTTCTATTTTCGTAAATACAGCTTACTCGACACTTTTAGGACACACCCTGTATTCTAAAAAAAAAAATAACGTTACATTCGTTGTTCATTTCTATTTTGGTAAATAAAGCTTCTACCTCGACACATTTATGACACACCTAGTATTCTGAAAAAAATTAACGTTCCATTCATTGTTCATTTCTATTTTAGTAAATACAGCCTCAATCTCGATACTTTTATAAAACACCTTATATATATATATATATATATATATATATATATATATATATATATATACTGATCTGTGTCTCGCGTAATTCGCTGACCAAAGCACTGGGTACTCTTTTTTGTTGCAAACATATGTGAAATCAATTGAAGTGATGATGCCGATGATGATGTAATCGATGTCTGGTATGCAGCAAATAAAATTATATTCTTTGGAGACTCGACAAAAAAACCCAAATTATTTCAATCAAACGTCTGCTTTCTTTACATATAATATTAGCCATTCTTGTCACAAAAAAGAAATGAAAGAAGAAAAAACTACATCCACTCAGCAAAAAATCGGAAAAAATCATCATTGTTCTTTTACAGACCTTTACAAAAAATCTAATTCCAGGCAAGTATTAAAAGACTATTAAAGAATTTGTGAGTTCTTAACACCAGCGTAAGTTGATGGTCTTTAACTCTAGTTTGTGACAGTAAGTCTCCTCAGATATCCAGGCCTCTTCTGAGTATTCAAGCCGATCTTAGCAATTATTGTCATTATTATCATCATCCTCATTATTATTATTGCTCCTTTTGAGTTTTCACATCAGCATTAGCTGATGGTCTTTCACTGGAGTCTGAGTGACAGCAAGTCTCCTCTGTTCCAGGACTCTTCTGAGTATTCTGACAGATTGCAGCAGTGCAGTGTTCTGAATGCTTTCAAACCATCCTTTTATTTTCAAACTTTCCGAACCCTTTTCCAATCCTTTTTGGACTGTTCCAAGTGCACCAACTCCAATTGGTATCACTTTGACTTTCATATTCCATAACTTTTTCAGTTCTCTGGCAATGTCCAGATATTTGTCCTTTTTTTAATTTTCCTTTAGCTGTGATCTGCTGGCACTGCAAAATCCACCAGTTGACAAGTTCTTTCTTTTTGCTTATCAACACTAGATCTGGTCTTCTTGCTGGGATAAGGTGATCCGTTTTTATTTCAAAGTCCCAGAGAATTTTATGCATTTCGTTCTCAAGAACAGATTCTGGTTTATGCATTTTGTTGTATGGTCAAAATTAAATTTTTTGCATAATTCCCAGTGGATCACCTTCCCAACCCAGTCGTGTCTAGTTTTGTATTCTCGTTGTGCTAGTTTGCTACATTCGCAGAGTATATGGTTTACAGTCTCATCTCTATTACCGCAAAGTCTACATTTACTATTTTGTTGGATCCTATCAATTTTCGCTTTGATGTAGTTTGTTCTTATGGCATTATTTTGTGCAGCAATTATAAGTGATTCAGTTTCTCTTTTGAGGTTTCCTTTTCTTAACCATGTCCAAGTCTTTTCGTGTGCAACCTCTTCAATTTGTCGTTTGAAGCGTCCATATAATTGTTTTTCTTCCCATTTTTGTTTTTTAGTCTTTGTTGTTTTTCTGATTGTCCATCTGTCGCTTCTACTATTGTTGGCCGCCATAAGTAATTTGTCTTTGCTCTTTCTTGTGTAATCTTCAAGTTGGATTGTGGTTTCTACACATTTCTCTATGTTGGCAAAACCTCTTCCCTCTTCCTTTCTTGACACATATAATCTATCTCTATCATCTCTTGGGTGGAGAGCCTTGTGCATGGTCATTAATTTTCTCGTCCTTTGGTCAATCTGTCCGAGTTCTTCCTTTGTCCATTTTAAGAATGGTTCTGAGTATCTTATAATGCGGACAGCCCAGGTATTGATTCCTTTGATCAGATTTCTGCTGTTAAGTTTGGTTTCTAGAAGTTTTCTAGTTCTCCTGGGATATTCTTTTTCAACTTTTCCTTTCATTTCTGTTTGCATGATATTGTCCGCTTCTAAAATTCCCAAGTATTTGTAGCTTTCATTTTCATCAAGTTATACAACTGCCAAATCAGAAAACTATAGTTTCCTGATTTGGCAGTTGTATTCCATCCATTAGTTTTCTTTCACCACATTTTATTACTAGCATAGCACACTTTTCAATTCCAAATTCCAGCCCTATATCCCGGCTATATATTCTAATAGTTTGTATTAGGCTCTCTAATTCTTTTTCCTTTTTTGCAAAATTTTTTATGTCATCCATGTACATGAGGTTTTTATGTCATCCATGTACATATTATTATTATTATTATTATTATTATTATTATTATCTCGATGAGCTGGTGGTTCACTGGAGGCTAAGAGACAGCAAGTTTCCTCAGATCTCCAAGACTCTCCTGAGTTAGAATGCTCTCAACAATTATTATTATTATTATTATTATTATTATTATTATTCTTCCATGGGATTTCTCTGAATGTTTGAGATGAGGCTTGAAGATTAGTATTATCTGCGTTATTCGGACTATTGGTCCCATCTTCATTGTTATTTGTACAACGTTTTCGGCCGATATGCCCTCCGACCTTCTTCAGGTATTTCTTGTCGGACTCGGGAACCTTCTCGGACTCGGGAACCTTCTTTCCGAACTCGGGAACTTTCTTGTCTTAATCGGGAGCCATTACGGAGTAGAATCCTGAGTAGAGGCAGTTAGAAAAATAATTAACACAACTCCTACCCCAGCTATGGTTAGCGGAATGAGAACAGGATACCCCCGTGGACTAAATAAAGGGTTAGGTTCAAAGTTCCGTGATGGTTCCCGATTACGACAAGAAAGTTCCCGAGTTCGAAAAGAAGGTTCCCGAGTCCGACAAGAAATACCTGAAGAAGGCCGGGGGCATATCGGCCGAAACGTTGTACAAATAACAATGAAGATGGGGACAATAGTCCGAATAACGCAGATAATACTTCCATGGGAGTTTTTCACACCCGCAGAAGCTGGTGGTTCACTGGAGGCTAAAGACGGCAAGTCTCCTCAGATCTCCAAGACTCTCCTGAGTATTCTAGCCAATCTCAACAATTATTATTATTACTTCCATGGGAGTTTTTCTCACCCGCAGAATCTGATGGTTTACTGGAGGCTGAGTGACAGCAAATCTGATCAGGTCCCCAGGATGGTCTCGATTCCTCCCCAGATCTCTAATTCCTCTAAATTCTTTTCCAAACCATTTGGAACCGTTCCCAGAGCCCCAGTTACGTTTGGTACGACCTTTACTATCATGTTCCACATTTCCAGCTCTCAGGTCGGATTATTATTATTATTATTATTATTATTATTATTATTATTATGTAAAATCATCAAATTCATTAAATAATTTAAAAATAAAACAATTTGAAATGTAAACTTTAAATATGTATTAAAATAAAACAAACTATATATAGAAATATAATACCAGTCATATATCTATTAAAACTTGTTTTAAAAAACAATGAGGACTGTCTAATGTTGCATGTTCAAATTTTGAGTGTATTTATTCTATGTTATGACGATTTTGGGTAATGTGACGTAAGCAGTGACGTAATTTTTGTTACAGACAAAAACCGAAAGCGAATCTCCATTATTAATAGATTATTACTATTATTGTTATTATTATTATTGTGAGTTTTTCCCACCAAAGTAAACTGGTGGTCTTTCTCTGGAGTCTACGGAACAACAAGTCACCTCAAGTCTCCTGTAATCTTTTGAGTATTCTAGCCGATCTTAACAATGCTGTTGTCTGGATGGTCTCGATTCTTCCTCTCATTCCCAATCCTCTAGTATATTTTATGAATTATTGGAGACCGTTCCAAGTACACTAACTACAATTGGTATCACTTTCACCCTCATATTCCACAGTTTTTTTTTTAAATCTCTGGTAAGGTTAAGATATTTGTCTATTAGGGTCCAATCAATATAAAAACTGTGTTTAAAAAGAATGTTAAAGAAAAATTAGTGAATGAATAACAAATGAATAACAAATTAGTGAATGAATAACAACAAAAATGTATTTGGCATAAAATAACCAAAAAGTGTTGAGATGCCGTAAATACGACCAACCAACCAACCAACCAACCTGTTTAACGGGAAAATGATGATATCACCTGGTGCTAGCCTCTGTATAATATTAATAAACCTTATTCCTCCAACAAGAAGGAATAAAGGTCTTCAGTATAAAATAACCCCAAAAGTGTTGACATGCCGTAAAAACAAACCAACCAACCAACCAACCAACCAACCTGTTTCACAAGAAAATGATGATATCTTCTAGTGTAAGCCTGTGTATCGAATTAACAAACCTTATTCCTCCAACAAAAAGGAATAAAGTTCTTGAACATAAAATAACCCAAAAGAGTTGACATGCCGTAAAATCCTACCAATCAACCAACCAGCCTGTTTAACGGAAAAATGATGATATCACCTGGCGCTAGACTATGTATCTTATTAATAAACTTTATTCCTTCTACAGGAAGGAATAAAGGACTTCAGTATAAAATAACCAACGAGAGTTGACATGCCGTAAAATCCAACCAACCAACCAATCAATCAACCAACTGGTCATGATAAGAATAAAATCAAAATCGCTGTTCAGCCTGCAACTATCGAAATTACATCTTTGCTAATTCAGACTAAAAACAAATTATTTTAAAGAAAATTAGTCTTTCTTTCCTGATAATTTTGCCCGCCCAAAAATATCTGAGGGAAGGAGTGCCCTTGGCGTAGTGGCTTAACGTCAATTGTCATATAAAATATTACCTTTTAGGATTATTTTCTATCTCTTATTATAATGGGGATTGTGTGTTTGTCTGTAACCAAAACTATATCACTACACAAGTCACAATTCTCTTTGTTATTTACGTCACATTCTTCATGATTTTATTTCATATTCAAACCCCAATTATTAATAAAATTGTTTTACATTATTTACATACTAATAATATACAATTATATTTATATATACAACAAAATACAGTGCAAACTCGAATGCTAATTTTCATATTGATATTAAAAATTTGATTTTAGTAAATACGTGCTTTGCTATTATTGATTTCTAATTGTTTAGTTTTATCGTAATTAATTTGAGCACAAATTTCTTCAATAAATCTTAAAAGAAATACATTAACAAAAAGAAATAACAGTAATTTTATTATTTTCTTCCTAATTTAACTAAGTAGTTAAATTAGAAAAATTTAGCAATGTAAGACGGGAGTGATTGAAGAGTAAGTTTCAGTTGTTCTATTTTTCGATTATACCCCCGCTTCTGTTTCAAATCTTTTTATCTGCATTTCTTATTTAGTTTCATTAGCCGTTCTAATTTAACATAATATTTTATCACATTAAAACTTAAATACTTGCACCCGGCGGAGGGTGGATATATTTGCTAGTTCTTCTAATGTCTGTTCTTCTTCCCTGCCGTATTGGTTTCTCTGAGAGTTCTTCTTCTTCGTGGTTGTCTCTCCCGCATTCTGAGATCCATATTTGGTCTTATTGGAGGAACTGTGGATATACCACAGTATGATAACTCAATTATTACAACGTTTTATGTATGTATTTTCGTTCTGCTAGTTTGCTGCATTTGCTTATTACATCATTAATTATGCGTCCTTGAATATATTTTATTCTCACATATCTTATACCATTTGACATTGTGTTTGGTTCGTTCTTGTTTGGTATTCAATGTTTTAAACACATTTGTAAACTCATTTTGATCTATTTAACCGTTACATGGGATCCTAACAGGTACTACCCGGATTAAAGTGGACCTGGGAGTAATGGCGATTAAGGGTACTCTACACTCACCAGTACTCCAGAATTGGAACCTCACCATTAGATGCAGTTTACCGTCATATCCATGATACTCAACCACCGCTTATATATGTTATATATTATATAATATATGTTTACTTAAGGGTTATTGTAAAATAGTTAATGATGTAAAGTAAAAAAAAACCGTCGTCGATATCAGCCAGACTGCGAGCGAGTCTATCCCCTTTTCACTAGCGCTAGACCAAGGAGATTGTTTTTACGTCTGAGGAGGAGCGCCGCACCTACCATCAGCTCCTTACTTTACCGCACAGATCCATGTGCTTCTCATACGCTTAGTTGTCGAGAGCCGGTGTCGAACCAGGAACCTTGTCGTTATTAATCGGACGCTCTACCTATTGAGCTAAACCGGCGGCCCTATGTTGATCTTGATTTACCTCTCTCGCTCTTTTTTCTTTCTTTCATTCTTTTCATTTATGTTCGATTGAAACAGATTAGCGCGCTCATCCCCCCCTCTCTCTCTCTCTCTTTATCCGCATCTTTCTTTCTTTTTTATCATATTTTTCTGTATAGCATGTCCTTTCTCTTCCCTTTACTTACATAGCCAAGGTTAAATAGCCTAGTCTTCCGACTATTTACCCATAGCTGGAGGGAGAGGAGTTGGATACATACTTTTCCCAAGGGTATTAGTACTATGTGAAATACAAACAGGCTCGTTCAGGATTTGAACTCGGGTCGACGAATCTGTTTCCTACGACTTTAACAATTACACCACATGCTACCATACACACTCACACACACACACACACACACACACACACATATATATATATATATATATATATGATGAGTAAAGGTTTAAGTAAATCTGACAAAATGTGGTTGAACAAAACTTCACAAAAAGAAATCCTCGAAAATGTATTAAGACAAGAATATTCCAATCCGCCAGTTTCACAAACCTTCACTGACATCAATCATCGCACACTGACCTGCATCCTGACTATCAAATTTATTCAAGGGCAATAAATTGACCCCATAAAAATACCATGCCCCACAAATTAAACCCATCCCTTCATTTTTTCACTTTCCTTCGCCACACCACACACTCAAACCCTCCTCCGTTCCCATAACTTACCCCCACCAAAAATAACTTTTTCAGTATAAAAGCAGACTGTAAAATGTATTTGGCTTCAATATAAATTCTGAGGAAGCTTCACTTAAAACCGAGGCGAAATATCAATTGAATTTAGTTACTGTGTTGTTATACCAACCTTTTCCTCTATTTTCAACCACACACACACACACAACACACACACACACACACACACATATATATATATATATATATATATATATATATATATATATATATATATATATATATATTACCAGTTAATCCTCGCACGTAGCTTCTCTTGAACTTTCTTCATATTCGTAGCTCAGAAAAACAAAAAAGAACAAATAAAAGTTCATGTTCTTAAGGTTGTTTTATCATTTCACTGAGATCTTTTATTTTAAAAATCAACCCACGTTGTAGAACGAAGATTATTTATATTCCTTTTTGACGAGTCCAATCTCTGGTGGAAGGTTTCCTTGTTGGCTTAACCAGATAACAATACAGAGGAGTTATCAATAAATACTGAAATAAAAACTGTAAATATATAAAACAAAACTGAAAAATGGAATTCGAAATCACAAAGATCTCATATTTTTTTTTATTTCAGTGGACTTGATTGATTCTGTCATGAGAGAAGCCTGGCGTTTTCTGAAATTTTAAGAAAATTATAAAATCGTAGGGATTCTTTCTTATTGCATATAGGTATTGTTTTTTTACAAAAATGTTTGGCTGTTTGATATTAAAGCTATAGCATCTCGTCTAGGGAAATTTCATGCCTAAACATTATTTTTTGTATTAATTGGTATAGGCTAGAGTCCCAACCATATATGCTGTTTTAACAAAAATGTATTAAGTCGTAAGGATCCTTTCGTATTTCAAATAGTTATTGCTTCTTTTTTTAAATGTTTGGTTGTTTGATTTTAATGGTATAGCAACTTGTCTATGGAAATTTTATGCCTAGAAATTATACTTTTCGTTGATTTAATTAGTTACAAACAAGAATCCCGACAATATATGCGGCTTTAACAAAAATGTATTTAGTCGTAGGGATCCTTTCTTATTTCAAATAGTTATTGCTTTAGAAAAAGTTTTGTTATTTGATTTTAATGATATTGCAACTTGATATGGTAATTTTATGCCAATAAATTATGTTTGGTTGATTTAATTGATTACAAGCAAGAATCCCGACGATATATTCTGTTTAAACAAACATGTAAAAACTCGTAGGGATCCTTTTTTTTATTTCAAATAGGTATTGCATTTTTGTAAATGATTGGTTCATTGGTTTTAATGGTATAGCAAACTATTTAGGGTTATTTTATGCCAAGAGATTATATTTTTAGCCAGACTGATGTATAAAAATGTATAAAGCTGTGGTAAAATCTAATATCCCTTTTATTGGAGACGTCCAGGTGAGAATAATCGTCATATTATTGTCCTCTGTGGAATTGGATAATTGAATAGCGAAAATCTATTGTCTGGTACAATACTATTACAGCTTTAGGGATCCTTCCTGAATTCAAATTGGGTTTGATTTTTAAAAATTATTGATTGATTGATTTTAATGGTATAGCAACCCATGTAGGGCTATTTAATGCCTAGGAGATTCCATTTGGGTCGAATTGATCGGTGACATCCTGTTAGAAACCCGGCATTTTCTGTAACTTAAAAAAAATGTATAAAGTTGTAGGGATCCTTTCTTATTCAAAATAGGAATTGCTTTTAATAAAAATTGATTGATCAATTTTAATGGTATAGAAACTCATCTAGGGTTATTTTCTGTCTACAGATTATATCTATATGATGCTCAAAGAGGCAAATCCAGCGTGTAAGCCCTTATAGATTTTCAAACGAGCTCGGCTTTTCACAATCACCTTTATGACTTCGGCAAAAGCATCCAGAGCTGCTGAATTGTAACTCACATTATCAGATTATTGGCAAACTTTTGACTCACAAGAACAATTCAATCCCCGGTAAAAGCACCAGGATACTATGTTTTTTTTTTGGGGGGGGGGCGATGGTCTCCACTCCCATTGCTTTTACATGTGTTGAGAGTTAATCAAATTCTGTTTTTTTAAAACCTAATTCTAGATAAGTTTTCGTCAGTGCCTTCTTTTTTTAAAAGGGTTTAACAGTAATGAAAATTAATCAGAAATAACGTTTGTTTTCCTATTTATAGTTTAAAATGAAAGAAAATGTATAATAATGTGAAGATTATGTTGTATTAGATTTTAACCAAATCATTTTCAGGTGACAAATGAAAAAAAATCGCTGACATTTCTAACCAATTTATTATTTCTTTCACTTTAAAATAAAGTAAAAGTGTGACAAAAGTTAAAATTTCCACATTTGAATTTAAAAAGAATTGCCCACAAAAATAAACTCATAGGTCTTTTTATCCTTCAAATGAAAAGTCTAAGCAATTTTTCCCTTTAAGAAAACCATTACCACACAAATAAAAAAATATAAAATGTAGAATTTGGTTTTAATGGTGAATGGATATATCGAGCAACCGTTAAGTTTTCAAAAGATAAATAAAAATGGAATTAAGGATTTCTATTCATTCTTAAAAATAAAATAAAAAAATACGAGGATTAGGTATCGTTAAAAGTAGAATTTTATGTAGAATAAAATCATAAGTCTCACATCTGGATCTGTAGGCACAATTTTTTACAGTCGTATTTCTAGAGAGAGATGTATTTTTAAGAGTTGATATATGATGATTGAAAGTAGGAAGTATTGCAATATTTTGGTATTATGAGGTACAATTCATCAGAATTGAATGTTTTCGCTGAGGTCATGAAGGTGACTGACTACAATGTGAGATGTTGAGTTCACCTGATACTCTCAGTGCTTACCCACCATATTTGCATCACTGGTTTGGAGCACGACCTTGGAATTGATGGTTTTAGGCCTACCTCAACTTGTCTGATCATCTTAAAACACAGTTTTTGAAGTCAGTTAGTCTACTGTTGGTTTTAATAACAGCAGCTAAGTAGAACTCAAGCAGTGTCCAAGACAGCTGGTATAAATAGGAATCAAGAATGATCCATTCATGAATCAGGGTGATTTGGGTCATTCCATTCCTTGAGTTCTGATTGGTTGCTTGACTGCTTGATTTGAATGACATTGTGGAGTCAATTTTTGGGGGATATGTGCTTAATTGAAGTCATACCTAATTTTGAAAATTGTCGGCTCAAAGCCATATAAAAATAAACACATTTGTTTGTTTACTTAACCTCATACTGTCGTGTAGCAAGGTATGACTTCAATTAAGCACATATCCTCCAATATATATATATATATATATATATATATATATAATCATCATTAAATAACAAGGAAGAAGACATATTCTAGGACTTCGTCAGGGGTATATTCTTTGAAAATGAATTTTTGTAATTATATCATTTTATATTATATAGGATTGGAACGAAAGTCTTGTCCGATACATTTTAGTTTTTTCAGATCCTCAAAAAAAATCATTTTTAGTATTATCTGCAGTATTGTCCTCATCTTCATTGTTATCTGTATCAAGCCAATAGTAACATAGAATAGTAATTAACACAGCTTAACGCCCCTACCCCAGCTATGTTAGCAGGATACCCCCGTGGACTGAATAAAGGGTTTGGTTTAAAGTTCCGTGATGGCTCCAGATTACCACAAGAAGGTTCCCGATTACAACAGGAAAGTTCCCGCGTCTGAAAAGAAGGTTCCCGAGTCCGACAAGAAATACCTGAAGAAGGCCGGAGGGCATATCGTCCGAAACGTTGTACAGATAACAATGAATATGAGGACAATAGTCCGAATAACGCAATAATACTAATCACCAAGCCTCATCTCAAATATTCAGAAAAATCATTTTTAGTAAATAAATTGGGGGTTTACTTTTCCTTGTAAATTCATAGCCTGGTCGAAGTGGTTTAACTCTATGTTTACATTAAACCGTTTACAGCGGCTCTCCAGCCACTGTGATTCCACTGTAAACTGCTGGCAGCGGCCTTCGCACGGGTCACTTAATATTTGTAAGATATTGCTCCTGGAAAACTATCTAAATCCTTTTTCTAGCGTCTTATCTAACAGATGCTTGTTTCAAAAAATGCTATTTCTAAAGGATTCAGCTTCAGGACCATTCCTCGTTGACTCTTGAAATAAGGAATTCTTGAACGAGACCCATTCGCGATGTATCAGGCTGGACCCCTTTCCATTGCAAAAACAGCTGTTATCCATCTTTCATGAAGAAAGAAATGGACACACAGACAGACCGACATACTGATCTATTCAGGACTTTAGCACAAAACATCTTTAGTCAGTCTTTGTTGCAGAAGTTGAGAATTATTCAGGTTACACATTGCTCGAGGGAGGACAAATATTCGACCGGTCGGTTACTGACAGTTGAGTTCCAAAAATGGCCATTTTGGCAGAGCATTAAGGATCATCCTCTGGGAAAATTGGCAATACAATGCTTACAACTGGTGTTTTCACAATAACATAACTCTTTGACAGTGCACCGCTAAAAATAGTCAAAGACATCTCCAAGAAAAATTAGAATAAGATTTTCATTTTTTACCACAGGTTCTATCGTAAATGCGTATTAAAATATCATTCCTTAAGTTTATATCATTTGGATTATTCGAACTACTGTCCTCATCTTTATTGTTACCTGTACAACGTTTCGACCGATGTGCTCTCCGGCCTTCTTCATGTATTTCTTGTCGGAGTCTGGAACTTTCTTGTCATAATCGGGAACCTACTTGTCGTAATCGGGAGCCATCACGGAACTTTGAACCTAACCCTTTATTCAATCCATGGGACATCCTGTTCTCATTCCGCTAACCATATCTGCGGTACAAGTGTTAAGCTGTTTTAATTAGTATTCTATATTCCTGTCGCCCTTGACCAGGATTGAACATGCAGTTTACAGATAACTGTCACTTAGAACTGTCTTAAACCAACGCCTATATCCACTATGCTATGTGTCCAATTGGATTGAATATAGGGTTGGTTTCAGAGTTCCGTGATGGCTCCCGATTACGACAAGAAATACTTGCAGAGGACCGGAGGGCACATCGGCCGAAACATTGTACAGATAACAATAAAGATCAGGACAATAGTCCAAATAATACAAATAATACAGATTATCAAGCCTCATCTCAAAAATTCAGAAAAATCGTTAAGTTTAATTGTAATATGTAAGATACATGTTCCTTCGAGATAGTACGTTATTTCTTAACTGCCTATGTTGTAAAAATATCGAAAAATGGCCATCATTTCTTCATACTATGTTGTTGTGCCCAACAAGTAGACCAAAAGACAACAAAATTAATGACTATGCACAAGGCATTACACTCGAGAGATGATAGAAAGAGACTATGTAAAAAGGAAGAGGTCTCCCAGCAATGAGGATAGAGTAGATACCACAATACAAGGGCACGAAGAATCAAGGAAAGATTGATTACAACAGCCAATAATACTAGTACAGCGAGAATACAAGGCTAATCATGTCTGGTTGGGAAAGGTGATCCACTGGGAATTGTGCAAGAAACTATATTTGACCATACAGCAAAATGGTATCTGCACAAACCCGAATCCGTTCTTGAGAATGAAACGCATAAAATTCTCTGGGACATTCAGATGCAGACGGATCAGCTTATCCCAGCCAATTGACCAGTGAATTATCAAGAAGAAAACTTGTCAACTCGTGAATGCTGCAGTCCCAGCGGATCACCGAGTGAAAATGAAGGAAAAGATAAACAAATATTTAGACCTTGCGAGAGAACTGAGAAAGCTGTAGAACATGAAGGTAACAGTCGTACCAATTCTAATTGGTGCCCTTGAAACGGCCCCAAGCGCCTGGAAAAGAATCTGGAGGATCTGGAAATCAGAGGAAGAATTGAGACCATTCGAACTACTGCATACTACGGCTAGAATACTTAAAAGAGTCTTGGAGACCTGAGGAGATTTGCTGTCAGCCTCCAGTGAACCACTGGCTACGACAGGTGTATTGGAGCGAAACAACAACAACAACAACAACAACAATAATAATAATAATAATAATAATAATAATAATAGATAACTCCTGTCATGTTGTGAAACTTTGGCTATTCAATTGGAGACCATATACTTATGATTCGGTTGAATTGCCTCATTACGACGAAGAAGATGTCTGAAGAATTTGGAATATATATTCTAAATTTGAAGAACTTGCAAGATTTCTGAAGAATTCCTCAATGACGTTTTAATGATTCTCATACCAACACCGTCATCATTAAGAGAACATTTAATGTCAGTTACAAAGTTTGATGACCCACGAAGTGTTCTGGTACATGAATAGCGAATGCAGCTAACTTGCAAAAAGGGAGTACAAGACTGCAGGATAACTGGATGGAGGTAAACGTGATCCACTCTGAATTATCTAAGAAATTAAATTTTGACCAAACCACCGAGTAGTATATGCACAAATACAGCGCATGAGTAGCACACTCATGCGCCGGTGTTTGCGTGGACCGGTATCGACTCCTTAATTGTTCCTTAATTGTACGACCGTTATCATAACCAGCATTTCTTGGCAGTAGAAACGAAATTTAATCAGAATATCTCCGCTTTTTGTTCAAAGACAAATACCATTTCGAAAAGAAAGGAAAAGAGTGATAGATTGTTAAATGAAGATTATTATACTTTTTACATATTGAACTACTTAGCAATAGCTCTTAAGTAAACATATAAACGTTGTAATAATGAAATTATCAGACTTTGGTATATCTACAGGTCCTCCTAGTACAACCAAATGTTATATTCGCAAACACAGAGCATGAGTTTACAGGTACCGGTATCGAATCCAGGACCTTGTAATTAACAACCGACTGAGGTAAATCGGCATCTGATCCGAACAGTGAGGGTGTCTATCTCCTTTTCGCTTGCGATCGACTAGGAATATTGTTTTTGCTGAGGAGGAGTGCCACACCTGCAGTCAAATTGGACTCTGATTATCCGTTAGATAAATAAACAAAAATAATTGGCATTTAGCTAACTTTTCATTGGATATGAGCGAAGGTAACATGTTAGTATCACTATATCAAGATCCTCGCATCTTTGACTGACAAATTTGGCAGTCGTTTTTGACATTTTCCCGCCAAAATATCGTCCATTGACCTCCAGTTTCGCTGCGTTAACCAGCAGAGGCTTCATTCACTATTAAACAAAGTGCAGTTGCTGACAATTCGTTGGAGAAAGTCTCTTTAAAAGATAACCAGAATTTCTTGGCAGTAGAAACGAAATTTAATCAGAATATTCCTGCTCTTTATTCAAAGACAAAGACCGCTTCAGTATCTATTGCCAGAAAAGACACAGCATTACTCACATATCGTTCATTGAACTTTTTCCTCTCGGAACTTATAAGAGAGATTGTGTGTTTGTCTGTCAGTAAGCGAAACTACATTACTACTCATAATTCCTTTTTCTATTTACGTCACATACTCCATGATTTTATTTTTATCTAAACCTCAATTATTAATAAAATTGTTTTACATTATTAATACTGTTGACCATATCAACATACTAGATATTTACCACGTAATCCAAGTGTACGGGTTAGGCACAAGGCCATATTAATGTGGGACCACCCACAAGTCGAGACTCATGGGTGGCGGGTGCAAAACATGCGTCGACGTTCCACCTCAAGGAATCAGACACTGGGCAATAAATCCAACCCTGCCCATTTAAATCGAGGGGACAGGTTTTGCCTGGTGGGATGTCCCCCTGGGATCAACGATGTTAGCTTGTAGGGTCCAGGGCTGAAAACACTTGACACCTTGGTCGAAACCGGAGTTAAATATTTTGGACATATCTACATACTAACAACATGCAATTTTATCTATATATACAACAAAATAGTGTTTTACAGTGTGAACAGGAAGGCTAATTTGCATATTGATATTAAAATTTTGATTTTAATAAATATGTCTTCAGTATTATTGATTTCTAATTGTTTGGTTTTATCTTAATGAATATGAGCACAAATATCTGGGATAAATCTTTTTAAAAAATCCATTAACAAGAATTAATAGCTGTAATTTTATTCTTTAGTTCCTATTTTAACTAAATAATTAAATTAGGAAAATTTAGCAATGAAAGTGATAGAAAGAGTAAGTTTCAGTCGTTCTATTTTTCGATTATACTCCCGCCTCTGTTTCAAATATTTTTATCTGCATTTTTTTATTTACTTTCTAATTTTGTATAATAATTTATTACATTAAATCTTAAATACTTGCACCCGGAGGGCGCATATATTTGCTAGTATTAATAATAATACTTGTGTTACTTGATTTAAGACGGTTATCATTTTGCAACGCCCTCTAGTTAAAAATGAGACAACTCGGTTCGTCTAAGATGAAATACAAAAATTTAGATCCTGATTATCTGATGTGGCTTATACGCCGAATTTTTATTTCTCCTTAGTGCCGTCACCTCAGTTAAATAATGGAACATTCCGTTTTTATAATAAAGAAAGAAAGGGAAGCAACAGGATATGCTGCACAGAAAAAATATAACCAGAAAAAAAGAAAAGAAAAAATACAGAAAAAAGTGTGTTGTGAGCGCGCGGAAGCGATAACGCTAATCTGTTTCAATCAAACATGTTGAAAAGAAGCACAGAAAGAAAAAGAGTTAAATAGTGTTAAATCAAGATTCTCATACTTTTTTATACATAGGGAACTCAGTCGGTAGAGAGTACGCCTTGGAACAACAAGGTTCCGGTTTCGATACCGGCCCTCTGCGAATGAGTAGCGCAGATGTCTGTACAGTAAAGTAAAGAGTTGATGGTAGATGTAGCGCTTCAGCTCAGACGCAAAAATAATCTCCTTGGTCTAGGGCTAGTGAAAAGGGGATAGACTCCTTTGCTGTCTGTCTGATATCGACATTAGACCGTCCAGCCGACATTACTTTTATTTACATATTGAATATTTTGCAATAGTTCTTAAGTAGACATATTAAACGTTGTAATAATTAAATTATCATATTGTAGTATGTCCACAGGTACCGTCAGTATATTAATAATTGGGAAGGGTTGCATTGTCTGTCCTCTCTAAGAAGCCAAGTGATTTGATTTATAGCTACCAAATCTATATTCATAATTAGGAAAAGTTTGTCAGTCTGTCTTCCATAAAGTAAAATCATTTTAAATGCATCTATTAAGCGTGTATTTATTTACCTCGCAATCCACTTATGCGGGTATGACACAAGGTCAATTAATGTGGGACCACCCCGAACCAAAGCTCATGGGATGGTACGCACAACAATGCGTAGATCCCGTCGGCATTCCCCCCTCAAGGGTGTGATTCAGGCACCGGACAATAAACTCAGCCATGTCCCTTTAAATGAAGTGGGTAGGTTGTACCAGCATTAGGAAGAACAAAAGAGTTTCTGATATTCACAGGTCTTTAGTTCTGTCTTCTGTACCCTTGAGCCTTATCTTCGATACAGTCGACGTTAATTTACCGTAAACTAAAAATAATATAACAAAAACAAAAGATAGAACAAATGCATAAATAAAACAGTTATAACAAAGGGAAATTCCAGTCACAATACGACTTACCAACTTTTACCTCCCCCCTCGGGCTGATAGGGGGGTGATATCTACCCAAGGTGTCTTTTCATGTACTATATGTACTAATATAGTACATCGCATACAAATGACTTAGTATGCAAATAACTGGGCCGTAATATAGGTATTGCCTGGGGAGGGGGGCACAAGTTGTGAGAAGGGGAGGGGTATAGTGGAAGGAGGATAGGCGGAAAATTATAAGCATTTATTTACGATAATGAAAACAATAGCACACTTAATAGCCCTAACCAAAACATATATTATTGTAATCAGATGCACCAAAATTATAAACTGGAGGAAAATGCGTTAGAAAAATTAATACGTAACAATGTCTCTTCCACCGACACTTTGAAAAAAGTCAATTTGATCATTTATTTATTATCTCCCACTTCTAATTCCTTGCTACTACTCGTTTACGTTAAAAACGAGACACGAAACCCTACCATCGTTTCCTACCTGATGATGGCAAACTGTATTGCCGAAAGCACTCGTTTTGAAACCTTTGGTGGGCTGTTACACCAGTTACACCCCGACACCAAAAAGATGGCCCGAAAATTAGAACGGATCAACCAAAAACTTGTCCGACAAGAATTGTCTGTACAGTTCAACAAAACTTGTATAAAAGAAAAAAATGCTGCCAAAATACACCTTTTATATATATATATATATATATATATATATATATATATATATATATATATATATATATATATATATATATATATATATATATATATATATATATGTAATATATACACATATATATATGTATGTATTATATATACCATATATATATATATACCATATATATATATATATGTATATATATATGTATATATATGTATGTATAATATGTATATATATATGTATATATACATATATATATATATATATATACATATGTATATATACATAGATATATATATATGCATATACATATATACATATATATATACATACATAAATACGTATACATATATACATGTACATATACTATATACATATACATATATGCAAACACATATATATATCTAATGTGTCCATTTATCTGTGCATATATGTATGCGCTATATCTATATCTATATATGTATACATAATTATATTATATATATATATATATATATATATATATATGTGTGTGTGTGTGTGTGTATGTGTGTGTGTGTGTGTGTGTGTGTGTGTGTTTGTAAGCTAAGAAAATATTTCACATGATTTTACGAACATCAATCATAAGCAAACCTTGAGAAAAATCTTTTCAAATTCATTTTTGACAAAGGAGACACAGGCAAAAAAAAAAATTGATTTATTGTAGTTTGTAAAGGGAGGCCAATATGCTATCCTTTTTATGACTCACACTTAATCATCGGGGGGGGGGGGCTAATTTATCATCTAATCCACATGACAAATTAAAATTTGAAATCCTAACGAGTCCCTGTATTTCCGAGTGGAAAAAATATCCGAAACAGCTGATCCCTGAGGAGTCATTCAGACTCATAAAAGTATTTCCAACTAGTGCGCCTTTATACGAGGACGAGTCAAAAAGTAATGCCATGTATTTAGTACATGTATAATTACCAACACAGGAACATGTGTCATACATCAAAATGAAGCTGTTCTTCTGTGGATCACATCCATACTTTTCCGCATAGTAACCGTTTCTCTCAATAGCAATGTTCCATCTTCGTATGAGAGCACGTATCCCGGCCTCGTAAAAATCTGTTTACTGTTCTTTGAGCCACTTCTTCATTACACTACACATCCTCCATACTCATAAGATTGGGCGTCTTCACACTCTCGTCTCTTGGGTCCCATGAAAGAGGGTTTGAGAGGCAAACATTATTCCAGTAACGAGGAAGTGAAATCTTTGTGAAGAAAGAAAGAAAGAAAGAAAAGAAAGAAAGAAACCAAAAAAGAGACTACAAATATGCCATGACAGTTTCATGGTCCGATTCGCTGAAAAGAAAGGGAGGAAAGAAATAAGGAGAGAAATAAAGAAAGAAAGAAAAAAGAAAGAAAGAAGAAAGAAAGAAAGAAGCAAAACAAAAGCCCACAAACAAACACATAGACAATATGGGAGGTTTGAAAGAAAGAAAGAAAGAAGGAAAGAAAGAAAGATTATGGGGGATCTAGAAAGAAAGAAAGGAAAGAAAGAAAGAAAAAGTATTAGAGGCTGAAAACGAAAGAAAGAAAGAAAGAAAAAATATGGGAGGTCTAGAAAGAAAGAAAGAAAGAAAGAAAGAAAGAAAGAAAGAAATACAAACATGCCTAGACAGTTATCGTTTATTTCTGAGAATGAAAAGAAAAGAATGAAGGAAGGAAAGGAAAAAGAAAGAAAGGATATTGGATCCCTAAAAGGAGAGAAAGAATATGGAATGTATAGAAAGAAAAGAAAGAAAGAAGAAAGAAAGAAAGAAAGAAACTATATGTAGAAAGAAAGAAAGAATATCATGATATCTTAAAGCCTACTATTCTTTACACAGATAGGGGAAGGTCACAAGAAATAAGCAGTCTGATAATTATTGTTTTCAAATCCCATATAACATCTTGAATTTCAACACAAAATCAGACAAAAATCCCCAAAAAAGACTCGATACCATTCGACTAAATCCGATTCTTCTATGAATCAAAGAAGTTAAACCTGGAACAGAGAAGAATTCTATATTTATTCTTCGTCCAATAAATCAATCTTTTATCCCCCTCTTTTCTTTTTCAAATAAATATAACCATTTTTATTGATATTTTCGTTTTAATTGCAATTTCTGCAATTTAAATTCAGGACACGAAATAAAATTTGCTCTTTTGGAAAACATGGCGTCCGTTTGCAAACTTGTTACTAAAATCGATTCGCGCCAAAAAATGAAAGTGGAAAGAGAAAAGTCTTTTGATCCTTCGTTTTGTGTGTGTTCTTAAATAACACAGAGAATCTGCGATGAGAGCCAAATCCAAGAATTAACGCTATTAACTGCCTGCAATTATTTGTCTTTCGTGATGGGAATCCATTCCTCAAAGCGTCAGTTTTTCCTTTAATCATTTGATTCATGTTCATTAATCATTAGTAAAACGGGGAAGAAAAAGGGAAGAAAGGAAAGAAAGAACGAGAGAAAGAAAGAAAGAAAGAAGGAAAGAAAGAAAAGAAGGAATAAAAGAAAGAAAGAAGGAATGAAGAGAGTGAGAAGGAAATTGAATACAATGTTATTGTCTGCTTCTATGGAAAGAAAAGAAATAAGAAAAGGAAGTAAGAAAGGAAAAAAAGAGAAAAACAACGAAAGAAACAAACAAACAAGGAAATAAGATGGAAAAAGAAAGAAGGAAATTGAAAAAGAGCATGCCTTGATTATCTTATTGTCTGCTTCTAATGGAAAGAAAGGAAAAGGAAAGGAAGAAAGAAAACAAAAAGAACGAAACGTACTTCGATGAAAGAAAGAGAAAGGAAATGATACAAAGAAACAAAGAATGAGGAAGGAAAAATTCTAAAGAAATAAATAAAGAAACTAGATTAAAACGTACTTTGTCAATGTTATCGTCTGCTTCTTTGAAAACAGAATAATTAAAAATGAATAAATAAATAAATAAATAATAAAAAAATCAGTGAAAATAAATGAAAAAAAAAGAAATAATTAAAGAAACAAAGAAACAAAGAAAGAAAAAAGAAAGACAAAAGGAAAGGAAGAAAGATAGAAAGGAATAAACTATATACAAGCATGCTTCATCCATGTTATCGTCTGTTTCTATGAAAACAAATGAAATAAAAACGAACGAATAAATAAAGAAAAAATAAAAGATCAGTGAAAATAAAATAAAAGACAGAACGAAAGACAAAAGAAAGGAAGGAGGAAGAAAGAAAAGGAGAAAGAAAGAAAGGAAAGAAATAAAGAAAAGAAGAAAGGAAGAAAGAAAAAGAAAAAAAGAAGAAAAAAAGAAGGAAGAAAGGAAAAAGAAAGAAAGAAAGAAGAAAGAAAGAAAGGAAGAAAGAAAGAGAAGAAACTGGATACAAGCATGATTCATCCATGTTATCGTCTGCTTCTGTGAAAAGAGAAGAAATAAAAATGAACGAATAAATAACGAAAAAAGTAAAAAAAAAAAAAACAATAAAAAGAAAAGAAAAGAAAGAACGAAAGAAAAAGAAAGAAAGAATGAAGCACGAATAAGAAAGAATAAAAGAATGAAAGAAAGACAGAAAGAAGGAAGAACGAAGGAAAGAAACTGGATAGAAACATACTTTATCCATGTTATCGTCTGCTTCCATGAAAAGAGAAGAAATAAAAATAAACGAATAAATAAAGAAAATAGAAAAAATCAGTGAAATAAAAGAAAAGAAAGAACGAAAGACAAAAGAAACGAAGAACGAATAAGAAAGAAAGAAAGAAAGGAAAATAAATAAAAAAGAACGAAAGAAAAAAAAGAAAGAAACTGGATACAAACATGTTTCGTCATGTTATCGTCTACTTCTATGAAAAGAAAAGAAATAAATAAAAATAAATAAATACATTAATAACAAAAATTAGTGACAATAAAGAAAGGAAAAAGAAAGAATGAAATAAAAAAATAAACATTAGGAATGTATCCCATTTAAATAAATAAATATAAAAGAAAGGTTACGAATCAAATCAGCTAAAACAATTTAAGCAATTGCAAATCTGGTAAAAAAATCAAATTGCCTCATAAGCTTTAATTATTCAACAAAGACACAAGCAATCCAAAAAATGGGCCATTTTTATCTCCGAGCAATAATTTTCTTCCCCCCCCCCCTTAACATTCAATTTAAAATTTTATCGACATTTCTATTGGATCTTTTTTTTTTTTGGCAATTAAAGCAATTAGAATTTATACACAATTTGTTCTTATTCTATATATTAATACTCGTGTTCGTTAATTGTACGACTGTTATCATTTTGCAACACCTACAATAAATAGGGGGAACTACTTTCGGAGCAGCTTTCTTCTTCTATTCAATGGTCTTATTTTGTTCCTTGCATCTGTAGTACCTTTCATTGGAAATAGATAGGAGGCATTACTTTCGAAGTGACACTCTTGCTCTATCCAATGGTGTTATTGTGTTCCTTTCAGTAGTTGTAGTTTCCTAGGAAATAAATAGAAGGCATTACTTTAGAAGTGACACTCTTGCTCTATCCGAACGTGTTATTTTGTTCCTTGCATCTGTTGTAGTTTCATTGGAAATAAATAGGAGGCAATACTTTCAGAGAGATATTCTTGCTCTATCCAATGGTGTTATTGTGTTCCCTTTCTTTGTATTTTCCTTGGAATAAAGAGAAGGCATTACTTTAGAAGTGACACTCTTGCTCTATCCGAACGTGTTATTTTGTTCCTTGCATCTGTTGTAGTTTCATTGGAAATAAATAGGAGGCAATACTTTCAGAGAGATATTCTTGCTCTATCCAATGGTGTTATTGTGTTCCCTTTCTCTGTTGTATTTTCCTTGGAAATAAAAAGAAGGCATTACTTTAGAAGTGACACTCTTGCTCTATCCAATGGTGTTATTGTGTTCCCTTTCTCTGTTGTATTTTCCTTGGAAATAAAAAGAAGGCATTACTTTAGAAGTGACACTCTTGCTCTATCCAATGGTGTTATTTTATTCCTTGCATCTGTTGTAGTTTCCTTGGAAATAAATAGAAGTTGTACTTTCTGCGGAAATAAATAGAAGGCATTACTTTCTGAGTGACACTTTTGCTCTATCCAATTGTTCTATTGTATTTTGTTGTTCCCGTTAAAATAAATAGGAGGTATCATTTTCAACTTTTTCATCAGTAAATTATCTAATTTGTATTGGTTGCACTGAGGGCATATTTATCACCACCACCCACAAGTAGGATAGGACACAAAATTAATTTCTTAAGCGGAATTTAATAAGTTTGAATTCTGGGTTTTCTGTCTCCTAGACTGGTTGCCTAACAAATTTTAAAGAACCCAATCTTCTGTGCTATTTACACATAGCTGGGGGGGGGGAGAGAATAGTTTGATTCGTAGCTTTTCCAAGAGTTTTGGTGCTACCAGATATGCAGCAAGCCTTGCACAAGATTTGAACTCGTGTGTCTGTGCCCATTTCTTTATCTTAGATCTGTTGCTATACCAACGTAGAAGAGCCTGATCTGTCATACTACTTACCCATAGCTGGTGGGAGAATATTTGATTCGTACCTCTCACAAGGGTATTAGCGGTATGTGAAATGCAACGAGCCTCGTCCAGGATTTGAACTCGTGTCATCTTTCTTCTCTCCGTAACTAAGCGTAACTGAGGTCAAAGAACCCAGTCTGCCTTACTATTTACCCATAACTAGTCGAGGAATAGCTGGATTCGTACCTTTCACAAGGATTTTAGAGCAACATGAAATGCAATCAGCCTCATCCAGGATTTTAACTCATCTCGCCGTGTCCATTTCTTTCCCCTAGACCGGTTGCCATGGCAAGGTTAAAGAGCCCGGTCTGTCCTACTACTTACCCCTAGCTGGCGGTATAATAGTCGGCATCTTACCTTTCGAAAGGGTATTAACGCTATGTGAAATACAACGACACTCGTCCGGATTTGAACTCGTTATCATGTTCATTTCCTTTTCCTAAGTTTAAAGAGCGCAGTCTGCCCTACTATTTACCCATAGCTGATGGTAGAATAGTTGGATTCTTACCTTTTCTAAAGGTATTAGCACTGCGTGAAATGCAACCAGCTTCGTCCAGGATTTAAGCTCGTCTCACCGTGTCCATTTCCTCGGACGGAAATCGTTACACGACGAACCTTCACACGCATCTGGTTGTTCTCTACATGGACAAGCTAAGTAAATGTCGGTGTCAGGAAGAAAATCTATTAACAGCATGAAAAAAGCGATCGATAATAACTTTTCCAAACACAATCTCTCTCTCTCTCATCTCTCTATCTTTCTCTCCCTCTCTCTCTCTTGTTTATACTGTCTGTTGCAGGTGGGAAAATGATATCTCTCTCTTTCCCTCTCTCTCTTCCTCTATCTCTCTTTTTCTCTTTCTCTTTCTCTTATTTATACTGTGTATTTCAGTTGGGAAAATGATATCTCTCTCTCTCTCTCTCTCCTCTCTCTCTCTCTCTCTCTCTCTCTCTTTTTTCTTCTCTGTTATACTGTTTGTTGCAGTTGGGAAAATTATCTCTCTCCCTTTCTCTCTCTCTCTCTCTCCTCTCTCTCTCTCTCTCTCATGTTTATACACTGTTGCAGTTGGAAAATACTCTCTCACTCTCTCTCTCTATCACACACACACACACACACACACACACACACACACACACACATACACATACACATACACTCGCTTATGGTGTCTGTTGCATTTGTAAAATTAATGAATCGAATAGGACAAATCTCGACATGATCCTGTATTCTGTTCGGAAAATCTACCTTGGTTTGAAATATCACGTGAGGTGATTTAGATCTCGCGAATAATGCAGCGCAATTTTCAACGAGATTTAAAAGCCTCGCGATGGAAGATTCGGAATGACGGCGGAAATTTCACCCCAAAAGAGGGGGAGCGCCACGTGGGTTCAATCAATAGCGAAAGCAAATGTCAACCGGGTGGCGTACCGGGTGGATTTTCAATTTCAAACAAACGAAACTGTCTTCTGTAATGGCCATCATCACTGGAAATAAACTTGGCAACACGTGTTCAAATCCAGGACGAGACTGGTAGCATTTTCAATACCCTGCTTATACACTTGCGATATGTATCCATTAACCCTCCAACTATGAGTAAATAGTAGGGCAGTCTGGGCTCTTTAACCTTGGTTAGGCAACCAGTCCAGGAGAAGAAAAACTCTTAATTCAAACCTATCATATATATATATAATTTTTTTAATCGACCACTGTTTTAACATTTCACCGATTTTTTTTTCAAAACATAAACTAAGCTCCGAGAAAAATGTTCAACATGTTAATGATAAATAATAACACTTTATTTTTTTATTCTATTTATTTTTTGTAATAAAAAACTATTTTGTACCATAACCCCTAGAAAAACCAAATATCCAAATCATAACGGTCTATCTCAACGTTCTATTTTCAGCGTTCCAAATTTTTTTAAAATTCGATTTTCGAATATTTCCAAAAATCTCTGTGTTTTTTTTTCACAACGAATTTTTTCATTCAAAATAAATGTTCATCTGATGAAAGGTCGATTCTGTATGTGTGCGAAAATATTTTCACACACATAAACTGACCGAAACACATGTGTAAGTGATATCGATTAATGTGATATCGATTAAATTCATTTTATCCATTTACTTTTCTTTTCTTTACTCATTTTTCCCTCATAGTGTCGGATTCAATTCCTTTTCCATTTTTACACACACACACACACACACACACACACACACACACACACACACATATATATATATATATATATATATATATATATATATATATAATATATGGAAATACGATGAGGAAATTAATCCGACAATATGAAAAGAAAATATTTTAAAAATATAACAAACACAGGATGTTATGATCAGGAAAATTTTTTTAGTGTCAATAACTTAAGTATTTCGGTATTTTATACCATCTTCAGGACACTGTTAGGTGAGGAGCAAAATGAAAGATGTTAAGTGTATAGTGGTTGTATGAATCTGATAAACCGTTAATTTCATATGCGCGTTTGTTTACGAAAAGCAAATGACGTGATCAATGCATGTGCAAAAATGAAAGGCGAAGAACATATAATGGCGCGTCCTTTAACGTGAATAAGCGGAGAACGAAAAGTTGATGAAGATATGTCGTATATCATATGGAATATTAATGTTAGAAAAATAAGAACATTAAAACAATATATAAATACATATATTCCATATATACACATATATACATATATTCACGCAACCACTATACACTTAACATCTTTCATTTTGCTCCTCACCTAACAGTGTCCTGAAGATGGTATAAAATACCGAAATACTTAAGTATTGACACTAAAAATTGTTTCCTGATCGTAACATCCTGTGTTTGTTATATTTTTAAAATATTTTCTTTTCATATATATATATATATATATATATATATATATATATATATATATATATACTACACAAAACGTGACAAATTGTGTCACCCACTGAGCTGTGGGTAGATAACTGGGATTAGGAAAAAGAGAGTTTGAAAAGCGAATTGAATTTTTTAACATAAATTAGGCCGGAGAATTCAGAAAAAGCAACAACATTAAAATCATGTTTTAAGATATCTAAGAAGGGAAACGTCTGACCTAATCTAAATTAATAGGAGACAAGATGTTGGCCGGGTTTGCTGCTTATGAAACTTAACATACAAATACATTTCAAACTCTCCCATCTCTCTCTATATATATTTATTTCTCTCTATCTACCCTCAATGAGAAACCAACACATATAACGAGGAGGTTATCAAGACATTCATAGAGAGGGGAAAGTAACTGGCAGTATGTAAAAAAAAGGACGGGGCAGTTTTTGACTTAATTGCAAATTACGACTAATTAGAACCAATTAAAATAGATATTTTTTCAAACATAACTCTATCCTAAAACTAATGAATATTCTAATATGAATTTTGTGTCATTAAATTAAACAGTAAAAAACCTTTAAGAGACAAACATTGGTTCGCTCAGTTTTAGTATACGAATTCATATTTAATATAAATCACGATCAGGATACGTGGAAATATGACAGATGATAATTTCATTATTACAACGTTTGATATGTTTACTTAACAGCTATTGCCAAATAGTTCAATATGTAAAAAGTATAATAATCTTAATTTAACTCTCTCACGCATTTTTTTCTATCTTTCTCTCTTTTCATCTTTTCATTATATTCGATTGAAAGAAATTAGCGCTATCACCACCTCTCTATATCATTCCTCTACTCCCTTTCTTTCTTTTTTATTATATTTTCTGTGTAGCATGTCTTTTTCCTTTCCTTTCTTTATAATGAAAACAGAATTGTCCATTGTTTAGCTGACATGACGAAACTCATATTAAATAAGAATTTGGTGGATAAGTAACAGCAGATAATCAGGATTTACATTTTTGCATTTCATCTTGGACGATATGGACATTCTCGTTTTTAACCAGAGGGTGTTTGGAAGATGATAACGGTCGGAAGATTAAGGAACAAGCGTATCAATATATAGATAATCTTATTATTATTATTATTATTATTATTATTATTATTATTATATTATTATTAAATCCGGGTGAACGTATTTAGGTTTTAATGTAATAAAATATTAAATTAGATTAGAAAGGGTAATGAAACTCAGTACAAATGTAGATAAAAAGATTCGAAACAGGGTGGGGTATAATCGAAAGATAGAATAAATGAAACTTACTATTCCATCACTCTCGTCTTTCATCGCTAAATTTTCCTAATTTAACTATATAGTTAAAATAGGAAGTAAAGAATAAAATTAAAGTTATTTCTTCTTATTAATGGATTTCTTTTTAGATTTATTGAAAAGATTTTTGTTTATATTCATTAAGATAAAACCAAACAATTAGAAATCAATTATACAAAGCACATGTTTATTAGAATCTAATTTTTAATATCAATATGCAAATTTGCCTTCAAGTTCACACTGGAAACCGCTATTTTGTTGCATATATAAATACAATTGCATGTTGATAGTATGTAGATATGACTAACACTATTAATAATGTTAGACAATTTTATTAATAGTTGTGGTTAAAATAAAATAAAATCATGGAGCATGTGACGTAAATAACAAAGGGAATTGCGATTTGAGTAGTGATATACTTTCGGTTACAGACAGGCAAACACAGAATCTCCATTATAATAATATTATTATTTATTTTGTTTTTTGTTACTTAGATTTGAAAGATTGTGAATCATGTCACGAATTTCTGACTTGTAAGAGTTAATTGTGCTTCGTTCTTTTAAAAAATCTTCTAAGACAAAGCAACATTTGCATTTTGAGATTGTCTTTTGTTCTTGTTTTTGGTTTTGGTTCTGAAAACATTTTTACTGACAGATTACAGAACATTAGATTTCGGGTGAGAAAGTAACGGGTGTTCCCTTGGTGGCAGATTCCAGAAGAAAACAAAAAGACTGAATAATGGAAACAAAACCAACATTGGAGGGAAGTCACGAAAGATGTAAGGGCAGAAAGGTGTACCAAAAAACTATATTCAGTAGATGTTAAATATAATTAAAAAAAACAACAACAAAAACAGGTTAATAAAAAGAATAAGGAGCTAATTACTTTTACAATAGAAATTGATTGCAAATAATTTTTACTATAAAATGCACTAGAAATGATTGTTATTATAAAAAATCATTAGAAATGATTTTTACTCTAAAAAGGTATTGGAAATTATTGTTCCTATAGAAATGCAGTGGAAATGATTTTTACTATAAAAAAGCATTGGAAATGATTTTTTACTATAAAAATTTATGGGAAATAATTTTTATTATAAAAATGCATTAGAAATGATTTTTTACTAAAAAAAAATGCATGGAAATTACTTTTACTATAAAAATTCATAGTAAATGATTTTTTATATCAAAATGCATTGGAAATGATTTTGACTATAAAAACTCATGGGAAATGATTTTTACTTTAAAAATGCATTGGAAATAATGTTTACCATAAAATGCATTGGAAATTATTTGTACTATAAAAACGCATTTAAAATGATTGTTATCATAAAAATGCATTGCAAATGATTTTTACCATAAAATGCATTGGAAATGATTTTTACTATAAAAATGCATTTAAAATGATTTTTACTATAAAAATGCATTTAAAATGATTTTTACTATAAAATGCATTTAAAATGATTGTTATTATAAAAATGCATTGGAAATGATTTTTACTATAAAAATGCATTGCAAATGATTTTTACTATAAAAATACATTTGAAATGATTTTTACCATAAAAATGCATTGGACGATGAATTTTTCAATAAAAAAGCATTGGAAATGATTTTGATTATAAAAATTCATTGCAAATTATTTTTATTATAAAAATGAATTGGAAATTATGTTTACTATACAAATGCATTCGAAAGAATTTTTAGCCTAAAATTTATTATTATTATTATTATTATTATTATTATTATTATTATTATTATTATTAATTAATAATAATAATAATAATAATAATAATAATAATAATAATAATAAATCGTGTTTCTTAAAAGTACGTCCGTTCTCATTTTGAAACACCCTTTGGTTAAAAATGAGACCGTCCAAATCGTCCAAGATGAAATGCAAAAATCTAAATCCTGATTATCTGCTGTTGCTTTTCCGCCGAATTCTTATTTCTGATAAGCATCGTCACGTCAGCTAAACAATGGATCATTGTGGTTTTATCATAACGAAAGAAAGGGAAGAAAAAAGGACTTGTTACACAGAAATGTCGCTTAAAAATGACCTTATGCCGCATCCTGCTTGTGCGGATGGGTTGTTAAATATATGAATATATACATACACAATGTCTTTGTAACGTTTTGTTTTGAAGATCGGTAAAAAACGGACAAGATCGGAATTAAGAAATATTTCCTGTTATTAACATTTCGTGTTACAGACTGTGCTTTTCTTATTTCCGGTTCGATTTAAAAAAAAAAATTTAAAAAAAGTCCGTGTCACTCCAAGACTCCAAGACTCGACAAATGATATCGTGATCCTGCTTTTGGCTTTGTGTGAAAACAATTTCCTTTTTTCAATTGTATTTTACAAGAAAGAATAAAACGAGTTTCTATGAGATTTATTTTTGGAGTAATTACAAAAAGGTGTTTCTCGGTCAGCTGAGATGCCCAGTCCTCTTTTTGAAAGATTCACTAAAAACATCGCTGTTATAAATAGCTCTTATTAAGACAACCAAAATTAAGACGTTGAATATACTAGTTAATAATAATAATAATAATAATAATAATAATAATAATAATAATAATATTAATGGACTTGCGGTTCCAGCAGATCATTGGGTCAAAATGAAGAAAGACGAAAAGATGGACAAATACCTGGACCTTGCCAGAGAATTGAAAAAGCTGTGGAATATGAGAAATGAAAGTGATACCAGTTGTAGTTGGTACACTTGGAACGGTCCCAATAAACCTGGAAAAAAGATTGGAGGATCTAGAAATGAAAGGAAAAATTGAGACCATCCAGCAATTGACTAGAATACTCAGAAGATACCTGGACACCTGAGGAGACTTGTTGTAACGCAGCCTCCAGTGAAATACCATCAGCTAACACTGATATGAAAAACTCAAAAGGAGTGAAAATACTACTACTACTACTACTTAATACTAATATAATATAATAATAATAATAATAATAACCAACTAGTGGGCTTTGCTTTTCCAGATCATTGGGTGAAGATGAAAGAAAGAAAATGAAAGGATGGACCTTGCCAGAGAATTGAAAAAGCTGTGGAATATGAGAATGAAAGTGATACCAATTGTAGTTGGTGCACTTGGAACGGTGCCAATAAACTTGGGAAAAAGACTGGTGGATCTGGAAATCTGGAAATAATAATAATAATAATAATAATAATAATAATAATAATAATACAAAAACTAGACACGACTGGGTTGGGAAGGTGATCCACTGGGAATTATGCAAGAAATTAAATTTTGACCACACAACAAAATGGTATATGCATAAACCAGAATCTGTTCTTGAGAACGAAACGCACAAAATTCTCTGGGACTTTGAAATTAAAACGGATCACCTTATCCCAGCAAGAAGACCAGACCTAGTGTTGATTTACAAAAAAAGAAAGAACTTGTCAACTAGTGGATTTTGCAGTGCCAGCGGATCACAGGGTGAAGTTAAAGGAAAATGAAAAAATTAACAAATATCTGGACCTTGCCAGAGAACTGAAAAAGTTATGGAATATGAAAGTGAAAGTTATACCAATTGTAGTTGGTGCACTTGGAACAGTCCCAAAAGGATTAGAAAAAGGTTTGGAAAGTTTGGATATCAGAGCAAGGATTGAAACCATTCAGAACACTGCACTGCTGCAATCTGCCAGAATACTCAGAAGAGTCCTGGAGACCTGAGGAGACTTGCTGTCACTCAGACTCAAGTGAAAGACCATCAGCTAACACTGATGTGAAAACTCAAAAGGAATAATAATAATAATATATAATAATAATAATAATAAGAAGAAGAAGAAGAAGAAGAAGAAGAAGAAGGAAAAGGAGAAAAAGAATAATGATAAGAATAATATCAAAACATGTTGATATACCCCAGTATGATAATTCAATGATTACAGTATTTGATATGTTTACTTAAGAGCTATTACTTAATAGTTCAATATCTAAAAAATATAATGATCTTGATTCAGCTCTCTCTCTCTCTTCTCTCTCTCTCTCTCTCTCTCTCTCTCTCTCTCAATCTTTTTTCTTTCCTTCCTTCCCTATTTTCATTATGTTCGATTAACGTTATCGCTTCCGCGTGCTCACATTCTCTCTCTATTTTTCTTTTACTCTCATTTAATTGAGGTGATTTAGAGGCGGATAAATAACACCTAATAATTTGGATTATTTAATTTATTGTCCTCATCTTTATTATTATCTACACAACGTTTCGGTCGATGTGTCTTCTACAGGTGTTTCTTGTCGAACTCGCCAACCTTCTTAAACTCGGGAACCCTCGTGTCGAACAGTTGGACACATGGCGCAACGAATGCAAGGGTTGAGTTAATACAGTTCTAAGTGACAATTATCTCTAGGTTGCAGGTTCAATCCTTACCATGGGCGATAATAACATAGAATAATTAACACAGTTTAACACTTGTACCCGGTCATGGTTAACGGAATGAGAACAGTCTACTCTTGTGGATTAAATAAAGGGTTCGGTTCGAAGTTCCATGAAGGCTCCCGAGTTTGACAAGAAGGTTCCAAAGTTCGAAGAGAAGGTTCCCGAGTCCGATAAGAAACACCTGAAGAAGGCGGAGGGTACATCAGCTGAAACGTTGTGTAGTTAATAATAAAGATGAGGACAATAGTCTGAATAATCTATTAATAATGGGGATTCGCTTCCGGTTTTTGTCTGTAACAAAAACTACGTCACTGCTTACGTCACACTACTTAAAATCGTCATAACATAGAATAAATACACAATTGTGAGCATACAATGTTAGACATTCCTCATTGGTTTTTTAAACAAGTTTTAATAAATACATACCTGGTTTTATCTATCTATATATAGTTTGCTTTATTCTAATATATATTTAAAGTTATCAGAACTAAGTTTCCATTTCATTTTTTTTATTTTTTACTCCTTTAATAAATTTATTTTATTTTTTACTCTTTTAATAAATTTGATGATTTTACTTGTCTGATACAAACTCTCTGATATTAAATTTTCAACTCCAATCCCCTCAGACAATATTGTCTGAGGGATTGGAGTTTTTACGTCGCCCAGAGGGTGTTTTTTTTTATTTTACCAGTCCAAATAATACACATAAAAGTTGACATGCCTTAAAATCCAACCAAACAACCAAAAAAATATTAAAAGGACGGTACTTGGTGGGGTGGGGGTGGTGTCTTTCAAAGATTTTTCCAAAGAGTTCTCTATGGTAAGAAATGTATTTTTGGTGATTTTGGATATATACAATGAAAATGTTGGAATGCGAGGCACACTCCATTCAGTCGGTGACTCACGCCTGCAAGCAGTGTTGAATTTGAGGCTGTATTCCGTCGGTGCACGGGTTGGGATTGAAAGGATGGGGGACTAGAATGACACGAAAAATACGCTTATTCATCTTTGTCTCGATTTCTGACAAGTAGAAAATAAAATCCAACGATACCCTAAAGAGATGATATGGAAGCATCAAAATGATATATAGATGTACGTAGAAAAAAGGAATTAGATATTAAAAAATAATGAAGGAAGAAAGAAAATATCGCTATAACCATAATTTATTTAGAGCTAATATATCTATGTGTGTGTGTGTGCGTGTGTGTGCGTGAGAGAGAGAGAGAGAGAGAGAGAGAGAGAGAGAGAGAGAGAGAGAGAGAGAGAGAGAGAGAGCGTGAGTGTGTATGTGTATGTGTGTGTGTGTGTGTGTGTGTGTGTGTGTGTGTGTGAAGATAATCCAAATGATTGGCAAGTAAGGGATAATTCTACTTGGGATTATCGAAACCTCACTGTACAACCTTACTGTATACTCTTGTAAGTGCAAACATATATATTCATACAAGGGGCACCTCACGTGGTGTAATGGTTAATAAACTAGATTCTCAACTATTGTTAGCGAGTTCAATTCTCATTGAACGCCCAGTACTTCAGGCCTTGTGCCACATCTAAGCTAAGCTTAGTAAATAGCTATATATTCATACAAGGATTTTATAAATCCCTATAGCGCTCAATGTATAATAACTAAAAATTAATGATATACAGGGCAATATTTAACTTTGAAAGAAAGAAAAAACTTAACAAACCGTTATTATACTACAATAATTTATTTTGACCAGAAACTCAAAATGAGTCTAGCCTCTACAGATAGATTTTACAAATACTGGTATTCTCAATAGAAAAATCATTTACCAGAATCAAGTCTTCTGACACACTTTTCCAACATAAGAAAACAATTTTTATGACAACAACAGCAACAAATTTGAATTCTAGAGCATGCCCCCTCCCCCCAAAAAGATACAACGTAACCCTTTAATTTCCTGTTTACATATACTTTCAAAGAAAGAAAAACTTAACAAACTGTCATTTGGCTATAATAAATTTATTTCCACCGGAACTCAATATGAGCCTAGTCTCATAGCCTATTACCGTATTTG
The DNA here is from genome assembly GCA_023376005.1 of Doryteuthis pealeii. Classification (NCBI taxonomy): domain Eukaryota; kingdom Metazoa; phylum Mollusca; class Cephalopoda; order Myopsida; family Loliginidae; genus Doryteuthis; species Doryteuthis pealeii. Next base: position 64,692,163 of record CM042166.1, read on the forward strand.
ACGGCATATAGGACGCACATTTTTTCTAAGATTTTGGCTCAAAAAATTGTCCTGCAACATGGCAGATGAAGTTTAAGACCTCCCATAAGACCTAGGCTAATATTCCCGATGATGCACACTAACCTTAAACTCCATGCATCCTTATTACAGCTAGACTGTTTTCAACAATATATGCTTAAATTCACTAAAAACGTTTTTCCTGAATCTGACCTGCTGAAATGGGGGTGCGTCTTATATGCCCGTGCGTCTTATATGCCCTCAAATACGGTACATAAAAACTGAGAAAAACCTGAGTAGAGAAAATATTTTTTCTATTCTTTTCTTTCTCTTTTTTAAGAGCAGTGAAAATTATTCTCTTCGAACACGCCAACATAAAAAAAACAACTTATGATAATAATGACAACAACAGAAAAACAATAAAGTACATTAAAAAATACTTTGAGACAGGAAATGTACATTATATATACAATGTAACCATTACTTCCTGAACACAAACCAAATTTGTCAGTCAGAGATTTTTTTTTTCATTGAAAGTATAAATATTGCTCTGTGTATAATTAATTTATTAGTTATTTTACATTGAGCTCTCTTAGGGATTTGTAAAAGTCCTTGTATAAATCTGTAAATTTGCATTAACATGATCATACATTATAGATGTACAGGAGATATTGATGATCCCAAATAGAATTATCCCCTATATATCAGTCTGTTCGATACGTTTACCTATATATATATATATATATATATATATATATATATATATATATATATATATATATATATAGAGAGAGAGAGAGAGAGAGAGAGAGAATGGGGGGGACTGGTAAAGAGCAATGATTGCGCGCATGTGTGTGCGTGTGTGTAAATATAGATATACATATGTTTATAACTGTTAATGTAACCTTTAAAGTAACTTGATAGAAATTATTTTAAAAAAAATAAACCGCCACTGTTGCCTAGCGTCACCTTGGTGATAAAAACAATTACTTTAACAATTACATTAACATTCCTTAACTTAACTTAAACAGTTCTAATGATGAAAGACGCACATACTCTACTTTGATTATGGTTCGTATTCGGATCGAAAGTACTCGTTCAGCCAAAGATGGCTCTTTCGGAGCAATAATAAATGCTTTTCAAGATTATAAGATCAAAGGAATCATTAGAAAAATTATATATATATATATATATATATATATATATATATATATATGTGTGTGTGTGTGTGTGTGTGTGTGTGTGTGTGTACGCGGGAGCAGATAAGGTATGGCAAATACATCTGCCAATTCCAGCCTGATATCAATACACCTATTCGGTTACTTGAAAGGACGATGAACAAAATTTGCAGACACAACATGTCTGCAGAGTTCAACGACATATGTTTGAAAGAAGAAATGCTGCCTATATATATATATATATATATATATATATATATATATATATATATATATATATCACGCTCAAAAACGTGTAAGAGAGAAAGTGCTTATATCCATAGTCCCACACACACATACATATATATATATACATATATATATATATATGCATCTGTGTATGTGTGTATTTGTGTGCGTTTGTGTGCGTTTGTGTGTATAAATTGTGTGTGTGAGTATGTGTATGTATCTCTGAGTATGAATATATACATATACATGTATTTATGTATATCTTATATAGATATATGTATATATTTGTATGTGTATATATGTATATAATTGCATATATATATGTGTTTACGTCACACCCATATATATGTATGCGTGTATGCGCGTGTGTGTCAGTATGTGTATAAATTCGTGTGTATGAGTGCGCATGTGTGTTAGTATGTGTATGAATTTGTGAGTGTGTGTGTGAGTGTGTATCTATTATTATGAATATATATATACATGTATTTATCTATGACTTATATAATACCTGTATATATTTGTATGTGTATATATGTATCTAATTGCATATACATATACTTACGTCACACCCATACAAAAATCTTGTGTGTGATATATCTGTGTTCTTTTTTCTTTTTACTTGCATAATCGAACTCAGCACAAAATGCGCATGCGTACGCAATTCCAAAAGCAGCAAAGTTACCAACTCGTTCGTCCCTTAATAGACACATTCTACATTTTACCGATTCCCATATCTTACATAAATAAAATCTTTTAAAAAATGTCGACATTTTGATGCATTATTCTCTCTAGATCTTTATTCTCGTTTGTGCGTTGTCGCTAGAAAAACGAATATGAAAGAATGAAAAGGAAAAAACAAAAAAAAAACAAAAAACGACTCACCAAAAGCTCCAATGGCTTCCCTAAATTTTTTATTCAAACTTATATGAGCATATCTTTCAATTTTCATCGGCCATAAAGGGAATTCAGTTTTTGCTATTTATATATTCTATTTTGAAAATCGCAAGTTCTGAGGGATCCCATCTGGTTGGGGACGGGTAGGGGTCTACGCATAAGTATATGAAATTTGGTGATTGGTTGGTTATGCAGCATGTTAACCCTAGTCAGTCTAACAATTATAATCTCCAATTTATATTTATAGGTGCAATATCAATGGTTTTAAGAGACAGTGCATTAATAATTTTCACAATCATTTTAAACGGGGCAGTACTTCGTATATAGGTGCAATATCGATGTTTTAAAAGTCAATGTGTTAATAAAGTTCGCAATCATTTTATACAAGTAAACACTTCATATTTAGTTATAAAATCATTGTTGTAAAAAGGTTTTAAAATTCAGTGTATTAATAAAGTTCGCAATCATTTTATACAAGTAAACACTTCATATCTAATATAAAAATGGAGAGATTTTGGTATGTACGTGTCGACGTATAACTCCAAAGCGGGAGGTCACTCAGATTCAAAATCTTGCATACACATTGATATTGTTCTAACTAAGAAACACTCCAAATTTGGTTATTGATTCTTATTGATTAAGGGATATAATTAATTAATCAAATAAAAATCAAAAGATTTTTCGAAAGCTATAGCATAGCATAGCTGCTGCTTGTTGTATCAGCAGAAGCTCGCCTGCTGGTTTTATCAGCAGAAAGAAAGAAAGAATATCAGCTTCCAGTCATTGAAAATGTTAGCGACAACTTAAACTATGACTAAATTTTAACGTAAAATAAATTCATTTTTAAAAATTTTATAATCTTTCTAACTATTTAATTTGTATTTATTGAATTATTTTTTACAGCGTGTTAAAATATTTTCTTTGGAGAGCCGATTATACGAAGTATAATCATACTAACTAACTTTTATTGTACAATGTACACTCACTTAAATTAAATTGTTGTCATGCACAACAAATTGTAGAAAAATAAAAATTGTTTCAAAACACAAGTTTACGGTTACATAAGATTTTAAATGTCAATAAAAATCAGTCACCAGTATAGGGTTGTATAAATGTAAATAAAAAAAAAATGATAAAACGAGTTGTTTTGTAATTAATACTAATGGTTAAAAAAAAGTCTTAATACTTTAGAGAAATAATTAGAGAATAAATATTGCATTCTTTTTATCGTTAAGAACTAGATTTGAATTGACATGTACAAAAATTCAAAGAAATAAATTACAATGTATTTCTAACTCATCAAGCAATTAAAAACTGAATTTAAAATTGTCCCCAAATAAATACTATTATTATTTTCAAACTGGAGTTTCAGTGAAACTTTTCATAGAAAAGTTATATTTACAATAATTACAATAACAATAATTACAATAACAATATATTATATTTACAATAATTTTCAAAATTTTTGGACCATTCAAAAGAGGAAACAAAAAAAAAACCCTGATGATTTTTTTAAAATTCATCTTACGGAAATAATGAAAATTATGAACGAAAACAATGTTTACATATTCGTACCATTAAATCAACTTAAATATAAAAATGAAAGGCTGAACTTGCACAACGGTCGGAAAATCAAAACGGAAAATTTTTTGGTGGTCCCCAATTAAAGTTTAACTACAATCTATGAATTAAGTTTTTGCGAATTTGGTTACGGTTTTAGAGGATTAAGGTTGTTTTTAATTACGTATTGCTTAAAAAAATAAACAACAAAAAACAAATTAACATTAAATGTATAGTAATTTGGGGTTTTTTGTTGTTATTTTTTTAAGCAATATGTAATTAAAAACAACCTTAATCCCCAATTCGCAGAAAGTTCATTCATAGACTGTAGTTAAACTATCATGGGGACCACCAACAAACTTTCCGTTTTAATTTTCCGACCATTGTGCAAGTTCAGCCAAATGAAAATATGTCTGAAATAGGTTTTTTTTCATAAAATATGTTAGGGGAAATATTTTTTACGAGGTCTCTCCCACCCTGCTTATTCTATGAAATCTGAAAAAAATAAAAATAAAATAAAATAAACTGATAAAAAACGATTTTTAATTTTTTTCTCAATAAAGATAATAGTCTGAATAATTATATCATAAGATATTTTGAATTTTCCATACGGGATTTTTTTTATTATTAAAAAAAAAAGTACTCTGAATTCTGCCTGAAAAATGTTAATATTATGACATAAAATTATTTCAAAACACTAAAAAATTCAAGATTACATTTAAAAATATTTTTTCAATGTTTAAAAAAAAAATCCCTAAGATAAACACTGTAATACATAAATTTTCAGTGATTTTTTAAAAATTTTATTTTTAAGAACCCCCTGGGGTTCCTAAAATCTTTTCGTCCGGTCATCGACCGGCTAATTTTGCTAGTTTAGTTATAATATCATTGTTCTAAAAAGGTTTTAAAAATCAATGTATTAATAAATATTGTGCTGAAAGCCTCCAATGAATTTCAGCCCCTGATACTCCTTCCGACCAAAGAAATCGGGTCACTTCCTTACTGCATACTGCTAGTGTAGTGAACATGCTTACATTGTAAAGACAGCAAGAAATGATGCGATCAGGCTAAAACTTTTAGACGCGTGGTGTAATGGTTACCGCCGTAAGAAATGAACACGGAGAGACGAGTTTAAATCCTGGACGCGACTGTTTGCATTTCACTTAGCACTGTTGTGTTAGTATAGCATTTAGTTCTAAGGCTAACAGTAACAAATAAATGAATTAAAACTTAGTTTAATTCTAACAATTTATTAACCAGCACATGAATCAATGAATAACAATATAAAGTCCTTCCTGTGTATAAAGTTGAGTTTAAGGGACTTACTGGCGTGACGAAGAGGATATCTTGTATCTTAGGGTTGACGCTCGGAGAGATTTTAAAGTTGCTGCCATGTGGAACTGGTCACAGATCTATCTGTCAGGATTTTGCGGCAAAAACTTCTGGGTTCATCACGTGATTGGTATATCCAATCACAGAAAGCCTCACTCTATACACAGGAATTACCATTTTACTGACCCAACAGCGCTAATACCCTCAGGAAAGGAACACATCGAACTATTATCCCACTAACTATGGGTAAATAGTAGGGCAGAATGGGCTATTCGACCTTGATATGGCAACGGGTCTAGGAGAAGGAAAATTCCAAATTCAAATATAAGCGGCTCATTTTTCGTTAGTCAAAACTACTTTAACCAAAAACCATATATATCCACATGTTCTGGTAGTTTGATATATTTCATTACCTTAAAACTTAAATGATTACACACGGAGGCAGCATATTCTTGCTCTAATAAATTAAAAGTATTTAGCTACACAACTGTGTATTATCAATATCAAATGTGTATTTAGATTTAGTTTTAAAGTTTAAAGTTTAAATAAATCGGGGTGGCCTAAAGTTTGTATCAGCCAGGCAGCGAGGGAGTCTATCCCTTTTTCACATGCGCTAGATAAGGGAGATAGTTTTTGCGTCTGAGACGGAGCGCGACAACTACCATCAACTCCTCACTTTACCGCACAGATCCCTCCGAACCTTGCGATTCCTAGTCGAACGCTTTACCGACTGAGCTAAACCGGCTATATATATATATATATATATATATATATATATATATATATATATATATATCCTTGGTCTAGCGCTAGTGAAAAGGGGATAGTCTTCCTCGCTGCCAGGCTGATACTGATTTTAGGCCACCCGACAACGAAGCATTGAATTAATATAAATATTATATAAGATATTGTAGAAGATAAAATGTGTCTTACCTCTGCGAAGTTCCGTTAAGAAATAATTTAAAAAAAAAATCATTTCTGTCTAACGCTGTCTGTTCTACTTCCGGTAAAAATTGCAACAATGTATACTTTTGAATTTAAGATAAAAAACGGTTAACTGGAAGATTTTGAATAACTTTTACAATTATATATATATATATATATATATATATATATATATATATATATATATATATATATATATATATTATTTGATATATGAATAAAGAAATTTATACAGACAATAAATAAATAGATTATCAACACTCCCTTTATTCACATTAAATTCACCATTTTCTTGAAGCGATGAAAAACACATCTTTTCACTTCGACTTTTACAATATCTTATCGCAAATGTAGGACGACACGCCCATTTAATTGAATATTACTATGTAGTAGAGTTTGAGAAGTTTTAAGAAGAATAATGATAGGTTTAAGGGATGTTTAATTTTCAGTGATCTATCAAAAGAGAATGAAATTAAGTAAATAGTCGAAAGAGAAAAATAAATAAAAAAAGAGAAAGAGAAAGAGAGGAGAAAGAAAAGGTAAAGGAAATAATAGAGAAAATATGAAAAATATAGTAATATCAACATTTCTTTACCCTATATGGGTAAAATTATAAATTTATAGCATAAAATTGTAATTACAACATAGCTGAGCACAACAGCTTGTGCAATCTAGTCAAGTGTTCACCCATTAATGCATCTGGCACCAGCTATATGCGTGGCTTCTGACTTGTTTAACTTTGCAGTTCTTCATCCGTTACGTCCCGTCCCCTGCAATTATACACATTATAAAATGGATTTTATTTGATTAAATTTGAAGTTAAACCCTTTAGTTTTATTTGAAAGTTACAATTTTTTATGTTATACTTCTTCAAAACTGATATTGTTATCTCATACTAAACAATTAACGGGTGGGGGATATGAAGAAATTTGTGATAAAAAAAGTATTTTGGAAAAAATGCGTCCTATATGCCGCCAAATACGGTTCTCCTTCATCACCATTACTTACAATTCCATCGTGACCCGGAGTGTTAGTAGCTGGTAGGATCCCATCTATGGGTTAAATAAATTTTAAAAATCATTAATAAAAATTTTGTTTAAAAAATTAAGTTTGAAAAAAAAAAAAATTCTCAACAAGAATGTATAAAACAAAATGTCTTCGGCATAAAATAACCCCCAAAATGTTGACATGCCGTAAAATCAAATCAACCAACCAACCTAATTAGAAACACCTTTTCGAAACTTTTAAAAGTTGCCTTGTTGACTTGTTTCATTTACTGTAGACCGACGGTAACTTCCGTTTGTAAAATATACATATATAAAAAAAGGTATTTTCTAATTAACTCACCCCCCTGTGGAGAGGAAAATAGTAAGAAAATTTTCAGCTAAATTTGAACTACGCGTTGCAGCTGCAGCTAAAGAAAGAAACAACGTACAAGTTGTAAATCAGTTGGATATAGGTGAAAGCAATGTCCAAAACATCAAGAAATATTTTGACGTAGTGGCTAATGTGCTTGACTACGACATTGGAGTAAACAATTTCAAATCCCAGTTGTGCCACTACATTCAATTTCCGACTTATACCCTCATGGCTGGCATTGTCATTATTCCATAGTAAAAAAAATGAGTTTAAAAAAAAGACTTTAAAAAATAACTATATAATATACCCAACAAGAACGAATAAATAAAAACACCTTTGGAAAAAAATAACCCAGGTTTGAGATGCCATAAAATCCAACCAATCAACTGACTAGTCTGTGACCTGAAACACTGCACCTTGGCCCTTACTTGGTCAGAGAGACCCCATGTGATCAATCAGCTGGTCATGTGAAGCGCTAGACACTATATGATTAAGCCATGATTGTACTCTTTAATTTACTCTAATGACAAACACTGACCCATTTTTATCATATAAGTGCTAGAAGGCTATGGTTGAGGGCCAACCACCAGTTTATCAATACAAATGAAGTTGATAAAATTTATTTCTATCAATTTATTAATACACATGAAGTTAATGAAAATTATTTCTACCAATTTATCGTGAAGTTAATGAAAATTATTTATATTAATGTATTAATACACGTGAAGTTAATGAAATTGTCCTATTTATCCATCCTGGTTTGATACCGGCCCTCGCCAACCCAGCGTATGAGAAACACAGGGATAAGTATAAGCCACCTCAGCTCCCCAGACATGTGTTAAATAGTACTACTATGATTTTATTTTATTCATTCTTGATGGGTATTCAATTTTTCTATTCAACCCCTCGATGGGAACGTAATTCAAAATAACTTTTTTCAAACGTTTAATAGTTGCCTTGTGAGATTTTTATATTTCTCAGTAGACCCAAATACTTCACGATAACTTCCGATAATAAAATATATTTAAAAAAGCTATTTTCTAATTAACTCACCCCCTAGGGAGAGAAAATCAGTAAGAAAATGTTCACCTAAATTTAAACTACACGTTGCAGCTGCAGTTAAATAAATGAATAAAACAACGTACAAGCTGTAAATCCGTTGGATATAGGTGAAAGAAATGTCAAAAACTTATTAATTACGAGGTTAGTCAAAAAGTAATGCCATTTTCTTTAGGACAGGTATAATTACCAACGCACGCACATGTATTATACATCAAAATGAAGCTGGTCCTCTGTGGATCACATCCCTACTTTTCCACATAGGTGAGTCAAAAAATTATGTCCTTTTGTTTAGGACGGGTATAATTACCAACATAGGAACATGTATTAAGCTAGTCCTCTGAGGATCATATCCCTACTTCTTCATATAACTTAGTAAAAAAGTAAGGCCATTTTGTCTAGGACAGGTATAGTTACCAACACAAGAACATGTATTAAGCTGGTCCTCTGAGGATCATATCCCTACTTCTTCACATAGTCACCATTTCTCTCAATAGTAATGTTCCATCTCCCATGAGAGAATGTATCCCTGCCCCGTAAAATTCTGTTGACTATTCTTTGAGCCAGTTCTTCAGTACAGATTTTACTTCCTCGTCACTGGAATAATATTTGCCTCTCAAACCCTCTACATCGGATCGAAGAGATGATAGTCTGAATACACTAAATCTGGAGAGTGTGGAGGATGCGGTAAAGTTGTCCATGCAAATGAGGCGACTTTCTGCCTTATCCTGATTCTTGTATGTGGTCGAGCATTGTCATGCAGAAGGAGAACATTGTCGATTATCAAGTTGGATCTTACTCGTCGGATTTGTGCTCTGAGCCTCGACCTTAGTTTTATAAATAAAAACTTCACATGAAATGAAGAAAATGACATTTTGTTTTAACTCACGCTCGTGTGTATATATATATATATTATATATATATATATATATATATATTTAAATAAATAACAAAAGACTTAGAGATCTTGCATTATAGACTATTTCAGGGAGCTATCTATAATATATATATAGAGCTGTCTATAACGCAAGATCTCTAAGTCTTTTGTTATTTATTTAAATATAAATTTGCTCTGTGACTCAAACAATAAGAGCACACATTGAGCTCTCAAACTGCGACAAGTTGGTTTTAAAAAAAACCTATGTCGTAAGGAAGATTTCTTCTCTGGACTTTTGGATTATATATATATATATTATATATATATATATATATATATATATATATATATATATGCAAGTTACACACACGATAAATCGTTTCTCGCAAATACACCTGCGCAAGCCGAATCCCTACAGCAGACAGCAAAAAGCATCAACCCGAATATAATCATAGATAAAACAGATTTAATGTGTTTTAAAAAGGATGTAAACGCCTGCCCACTTTTCTTACACGTCGTAACGTTTGTAGATATTCTCTCTCTCTCTCTCTCTCTCTCTCTCTCTCTCTATTTTCTCTAGATTGTATGTCTGCTTTATATGCAAACAGATATATATTTTTTATTGAGTTTATCTCTGGTAAAATGTTCTGATTTGATTTTGGTTCATTTTAAAATAATAGCTTCATTCCTACATATCTTATTATAATGGGGATTCGGTGTCTGTCTATAACCGGAACTACGTCATATCTTACGTCAAAATACCCTCAAGAGTAAGTTAATCAACGAGTATTTAATTTATACTGAAAATCATTACTATGTAGAATAAATCTTATCTAGTAATGATGTCTGTGTAAATCGGAGGTAAAGTTGCCTTAAAACCGTCCATGTTATTAGTGCCTATAAATTCACGTAATGTGTCTTATATATCGCTAAGAAGTAAATGTTTACGTAATGTATGAAGCATTTAATTTGCATACTTGTTTTAATAAAACCGAGTTTAATAAAATATTACATGATCTCTAATATTATTGTTTTATTCTCCAATGTATTAAAATCTATCCTATGAATGATTTGATAAAGAAACCGATTAAAGTATGATTTAAGTTTAATCTTTTTATATGCGTTCTTATTTAATTTCGTTAGTCTTTCTAATTGAATATATTTCATTGCATTAAAACTGAAATACTCACACCCAAAATGCGCATATTTTTGCTAGTCTAGATAACACTTAATGCCCATGTCGTTTGTTAGTGTTTAGGCTGGTTGGTTGCTGTAATAATAATTGTAGTCGTGGTATGCACAGTGGTGGGAGAACCGCTGTGAGCGGTCGAAAGTAGGCAAAGTATTAAGTAATAAGACTGTTTAATTATTATTGACATAATTACGAATAACCTTTGTGTCTTCCAAAATAGTTCTCATAAGAGATTACAATTCGACAAAGGCGTAATTCACTTTTTGGAAAACAGTGCCGGAATTCTGAGACTGAAGTCCCCACGTGTACGGGTTAGGCACAAACCCCTATTAATGTGGGACCAACCACAAACCGAAACTCATGATGAGTGGAGGGTGTGACACGGACATTTCAGGTAGTTTTGAAATGGCGAACAAGGAACTGGATTTTGATTCTTAGTGACAGAAAATCCTCACAAATGTTCACTCCAGGGAAGTATATATTTACCTAACCTCCCACTCCATCAGGATGAGACATATGAGCATTTTTGAGCGAAGTACTGTTGGCTTGACTTCAGAATTTTCTCTCTTCTAGACTGGTTACCTCATCAAGAACCCAATCTCTCCTATTTATTGTTAATTGTTGGAAGTGATGCTTCAATTTGGAAACAACAAGAGCAACAAAAATGTATTTCACAAATAAAAACTGTAATAGAAGTGACAGTGACTTACCGGAAGCTAAACGTGTTCGCTGTCTCGCATGTCGATCTACTTTCTGAGAACCGTTCGCAAAACTGCCATTTTTATACTACAGACTTATTTGCATATGATAGCAGCAAGACATTTTAAGAACAGCCGAGAGGACCTGGGGTAGCAGTTCTCCTACAGGCCTCACATGCGTGACGTCGAAGGAATTGAATTATCGTAGAAGCTTCACTGTTTTAGTAAACCGTACTGTTAGAAAAACTAATTTATTAAACCAATTTATTTAGCTGTGTCAGCAATATGGATGGGTAAATCAACATCTCAGCAGTAACCATATTAACAATTCATTGTCTTCGCAGTTATTGTTGATGGGATGGATGTGCTTGGTGCATGGATATGAGTTTCTCAACATTATGCTGGAACTCATTAAGAAGTCGTAAATCCTCACGTTCGGTAATTTTCAGTTTGTTTCTTTGCTTGGAAAGAAATGAGGCGACTGCACTGAAGTCCCGTTCTACTAAATATGATGTTGGAAAAGCAATAAAACACATGTTGATTTTTTCCACAATATTGGATAGCTGTTAGAGATTCTATTTTGTAACCAAAAGCAAGCTTCGAGTAAGTATTCTCAATTTCATTATATGCAAGAGAGACATGAAGACATGCCACATCGACATAAACACATAGGTGGTTTGTGCAAGAAGACCGTACGCCCTGGCGCCTCCTCGTTAAACAAGGAAAAGGAGTGAAAAAGAGTGAAAAGGTGAGGAAAGAAGCCGCCGCAGAAATGAGAGTTAAAAGGAAGGAGAGACAACAGCATTTCCAGCATCTCCAGAAATCATCACCGTTTTTTGCAATCACTGCACCAGAGATTGCCCTTCAAAAATTGGTCTGTTCAGCCACTCACGTAGCTGTAGATAAAAAAAGTGGACTCTACACCATCGTCTTTAATAAGCGGAAGGATGCCAACATATTATAATGGAAATTCGATGTATGTCTGTCCGTAACCGAAACTAAGTTACTACTTAGGTCACAATACCCTCAGGAATTGCGTAAGTTTATCAATGAGCATTTAATCTATAGTCAAAATCATTAATACGAGAATAAATCTTATTTATAAACGAAGTCTCTGTGAAAATTTGAGTTATATTTGTTTTCCAACTGGCCATGTTATTACGGCATTTACCTTTCATCCCACTTATGACGGCGTGACACAAGGACATTTTTATGTGGGCACACCCACGTGCCGAGACTCATGGGTGGTAGGTGAAAAAATGCGTTGATCCCGTTGGCATTCCCCTCAAGGGGCGCCTCAAGCACAGGGCAATAAACCCAGCCCTGCCCTTTTAAATCAAGGGGGCAGGTATTGCCTAGGGGGATAGCCCCCTGGGATCAACGCTGTTAATAATCACTAGAGTAGAATTCATACCTTTCCCAAGGGTATTAGCGCTGTGAAATGCAATTATCACGTCCAGGATTTGAACTCGCGGCGACAAGCCCATTTCCCATGACTTTAACCATTACACCACGCACTCCTGCAATGTGTCTTATATATCATTAAAAATAAGGATTTACATTATATATGGGGTGGTTAATTTGCATACTTAGAAAGACTAACGAAATTATGTACTCTCTTTTCCCAGAGCTCCAGAATTGGAATTTCACAATTAGATACAATTTAATATCATATTTAAGACACTAAGTCCCTCAGCCACTGCCTTCTAACACATATATGATAGAAAGGGTTATAGCATCGGACAATGATGAAAATGCTAGGGCTTGACGTGACCAGCAGATTGATCGGAGGGGTCTTCTCCGACCGCCCGTCAACCCTAACTAAAAGGTAAGGTGAGATTCTCATGTCATAAAATAATACATTCTCCTACCAGGATTCCATCCTTAAGCATGGGGGAGGGTGTTGTATCTGTCTGTAGAGATGCAGTCGGTGTATTCTTATGTCCAAGCCAACAAGTGCAAAGTTTGTCTTAGTGACGGTGGTACGGTACACATGTCGTTGTAGTACTGCTCCCATGTTACACAGTGTTGGATTATTTCTGTATATAAGGTGTCCTACAATACAGCACCTAAATTTATAGACTGGGCAGGGTCAGGTGGTTTATTCCTCTGCCAATCAACAGCCATAATGCGTGGCTAGTTGACTACTTAATCACTGTTACTGACTGACATTCATTTGCAATCATTGACGAAGGAACTTACAACCAAAGGATTCTTTACTAAGGATTTCCGCTGGACAAGCGCTCTTGCTTGAAGCCCAAAGGATGGCCCATAAAAACATAACACACAGATACAACATTTTTGTATAGATATCTCGACAGATTTTACCCCTATGCAAAGGTGCAGTCGCTGTATTCTATAGTGCCAGCTGATTGAGCGGTTATTTATCGGACCGGAAAGGGTTAAATCGCTGGTCAGTTGGGATCAAACATCCCAAGTGAGAGATATAGTCAGTCTGTGCTAAATGCCAATTCTCTAATAAATCAACTACATGAGGTCAAAATTGCATGGGTAATCATGAACTTTTGTTTAGTAAATTAGGGTGTCCCAGAAAAAACAGAACCCACAAATTGTGTTATAAAACTGTTAATTTTCCCATTAAACAAATAAATTAGGGTTTAGGGTTAGGGTTGGGGTTTAGAGTTAGTTTAATGGGAAAATAAATAAATAATTTGGGTTCTGTTTTTTCTCTGTACAGGGTGACCCAGCCTGTACAGGGTGACCTAATCCTAACCCTAACCCTAACCCTAATTTATTTGTATAATGGCAAAATTAACAGTTTTATTACAAAATTTGTGGGTTCTGTTTTTTTTTCTGGTACACCCTAATTTACTAAACGAAAGTTCATAATTACCATTGCATGTTATAAAAATATACGTTCAGCCACCATTATTCCATCCTCAAGCATCACGGTTCGCCACACATGTGGGTATTGTACCCGTCTGTAGAGGTGCAGTCGGTGTATTTTTCTTCCAAAGCCGACAGGGTGAAAGGATGTCTTAGTGACGGTGATACGGTACATATATCGTTGTAGTACAGCTTTTTGTATAGAAGTGTCGACATATTTTACCCCTATGCAGTGGTGCAGTCAGATTATCTAATAGTAGGTCATTTAATGCCGACAAAATATTGAAATAAATTCGTTCTTAATGGATATTCATTTTTTTTATAAACCTATGTTTTCTCTTTAACCCATAGATGGGATCCTAAATGGTACTACCAACCAGGGTCAGAGTGGACCTTGAGCAATGGTGATGAACGGCTGCTCCACAATCCCCAGACCTCCAGAACTGGAACAATACCATCAGATAGAATTTAACGTCATCCCCAGGACATCAAGACCCTCAGTCACCGCCTTCTAGTACTCATATGATAAGAATGTGCAATAGGGTCGGGATAATCATATAGGCACTAGGGCTTGAGGTGACCAGCCAATTGATCGAAGGGGTCCTCTCCGACCGCTCGTCTAGCCTAAGTAAGGGCCAAAGTGATGTGGCATGTCATGGGCTACATAGCCACTAAGATTCGGTCCTTAAGCATCGTGGCTCGCTACCCAGGGCTAACAGATGGCCCTATTGGGGGATTTTCCCTATTCTGCATAGGTGCAGTCGGTGTATTCTACAGCCGCAGCAGACTTACGGGTTATTCGTCGGGACGGAAAGGGTTAAATGACTTGTCAGTCGGGATCGAACATCCACAGCGAAATATATAGCCACAGCGTCTGTACTAAATGCCAATTCTTGAATAAATCAAATAGATGAGGTCAAAAGACGAATTTTTAAAAGCATTTTTTTCTTATCGGAAATCGATGAACGTTTGTGCCGCGTGGGGGGGGGGCAGGAGTGGGCTTTTTATCGATGAACGGCCCTGGATAGTCGTCTTTCTCTTTTCGCCAAACAGAAAGGAAATGGCCAGGGAAGTACTGACAAACTAACCGTACGTTTCTCTTTGCTGACAAACTCAGGTATTTAGTCGGCTGCCAGCCATTGATGATCCGCTTTTAAGTTTTGATATGTCAGTCTCCATATCTCGAAGCTACCTTTGGTTTATTGACAAACTAGCTCAACCACTTGGTGTTACCTGGGATTTTTAAAAGTTAAAGATAAATAACTTATCTACAAAACTAAGCATTTTCCCACCAAAATATAGCCAAAATTTTCACTCACCGAAGTATATCATTATTTCTGGGGAATGAACATCTTCAGTACAAGAATGGGTTATTTTTTTCTTTATTTAAAAAAAAATCTGGTAGCATTTATTGAATACAAGAAGCGGCCACCCGGCATCACCGGGGTAGAGGGGATTTTTTTAAAGTATAGTCCCGCGGGTCCATTATTACTCAATCGTGAATTGGATCCTCGTCGGATGCCCCATTAAAACCCCATGTAAAAAAAAAGACCTTGCATTGATCCAACCGCTCTGAAAATAAACATTAATGTCTACTATTCAAAATATTAAATGAAACAAAAAAAAAAAATTCCATTCTTTTATAATTTATATTTTATATTTTAATCCGTTTCACATATATAAATCAGATCTTTATTTTTTTGCTCAAAAACCAAGCCCTGGTGATATTTAATGTGTATATATATTTACTTTGTCGTTAATTGTTTTATTTTCGAAGTTTCCTGCGGACATACAGATACACACAACTGCCCTTTATATATGTAATAGATGAGAACAAGACAACTTGCTGTTTGCATTCACGTTTTTTCTTTCTTTCTTTCTTTCTTTCATTTCATTCATGCTCTTTCTTTCTTTTCTTCGTGTTTTTCTTCTTTCTTTCAATTTATTCATGCGCTTTCTTTCTTTATTTCTTTTTTCTTTCTTTCTTTCTTTCTTTCTTTCGTTGTTTCTTTTATTTTATTCATTATCTTTCTTTCTTTCTTTCACTGATTGTTTGTGTTTCTTTAATTTTATTCATGTTATTTCTTTCTTTCTTTCTTTCTTTCTTTCTTTCTTTCTTTCTTTCTTCTTTCATTTCTTCTCTTCTTCTTTCTTTCTTTCTTTCTTTCCTTCTTTCTTTCATTTTTTTCACTTTCTTTTTTCTTTCTGTCTTTTTTCTTTCATTTTATTCATGCTCTTTCTTTTTTTTTCTTTTTCTTTTCTAACTTTTTATCTTTCCTCTATTTTCACCTTTCTTCCCATTTTTATTTCCTTTTTTAAATTCCTTCCTTCCTTTATAGTTCAATGTTCATTGTTCTTCTTTGAAAAAAAAAGCCAGCTTCGTTACTGTCATTTTCTGAAATAATTATTCATGCAAACGTCTATAATGTATGCGTATTTAGTCCTTTCTATATTTGGCCGATGCCAATGTTTTATACCTCTTACACAATGTAATCTAGTCCACCATGACCCGGAGTGGTAGCAATTGTTAAGGTCCCATCTATATGTTAGATAAAACAAAAATGGCATCAAGAATAAACAGAACAAAACATCTTCGGAATAAAATAACCCAACAAGAGTTGACATGCCACCGCCCCCCCCAAAAAAAAAGAAAGGAAAAAATGTGATGTAATGGTTAGCAAGCTTGTCTCATAGTTTCATTATTAGTGAATAGCCAGTTCGATCCTTGTTCGAAGCCTCTTACTTGTGACATTGTGTCACATCCTACGCGTGGTAAATGGGTTTGGTAAATAACTACAACTAAATAGCGAATTCGATCCCCGGCTGGATGGGTAAATACATTCTATCATCCATTATCAAGGAGTATTTAATTTATTGTCAAACTCATTGATACATAGAATAAAGATTATCTTATAAAATTTATTTATTAACGACTAGCAGCGGCTACCAAGGCGTCGCCTGTGTAGAGGGGGATTTTTAAAAAGTTAATCCCGTAGATCCATTATTACTGAATCGTGAGTTGAATCCTCGTGGGATGCCCCATTTAAATCCCAATGTAAAAATAGACCTTGCATTGATCCAGCTACTCTGAAAAGAAATGTTAATGTCTACTATCTAAAATATTAATGAAAAAAAATCCATGCTGTTATCATTTAAATTTTATTTTTTAATTATCTTCACGAATATAAATCAAATTTTCATTATTTTTGCTCTAAAGCCGAGCCCTGGTGATATTTAATGTGTATATATATTTACTTTGTCGTTAATTGTTTTATTTTCAAAGTTTCCTCCGGACACACTGATTCACACAATTGCCCATTATATATGTATAGATAGGTAGATGTCTCTTTGAAAACCAGTTAGATTTGCCTCAAAACAGCCCATGTTATTAGTGCGTATTAAATCCTGCGACGAGAGTAATATATCACTAAGAAATAAAGGTTAACATTATACATGTTGTGGTTAATTTTCATGCTTGTTTTAACAAAACCAGGTTTAATAAATAATTACTATTGATCTCTAATATTATTGTTTTATTATTCAACGTATTAAAATCAATCCTGTGAATTATTTTATATAGAAACCAATTAAAACAGAATTAAAATAAGTGTAATCATTTTATATGGTTCTTATTTAATTTTGTTAGTCTTTATAATTTAATAAATTTCATTACAATAAAACTTAAGGGTGCATACTCTTACTAGAATATTCATAAGCTAAACGTATTTTAGTGTAATATTGAAGAAAACAGCTAGCCGCTTTGAAGTTTGAAAAATGACTTAACTGCTAAATAGTGATTTCAATTCTCGCTGGAGATGCCTCATACTTGCAATCTTGTGTCTCATCTTGACAGTGTAGACTGACTAGCTAAAAAAAGTACACTAAACAGCTCTGTACGGATACTGGATGCCGTGCCGAAGACCTACCAAGAGCGATGACTGATAGGGGCGGGTGGCGAGAGAGAAAGAGATCCATGTTAATCCGTGCTGTCAGCGTGACATGATGATGATGATGAATGATGATGGCTTTCTTGTTGGGGAATAAACATATTGTGTACTTGTATGTCTTTTCTTTTTTCTTTTTTAATATATAATCATTTGAATAATTTTGATATTTTGGACTGTTGTCCTCATCTTTATTGTGTACAAGCACAACTTTCAGGCCACAATAACTCAGACTCTGTTCAGATATGAGATGAGGCTAGATATGAATAATTCCGATATTTTGAATTGTTGTCCTCATAGTTATTATGTATAAACACAACTTTCAGGCCACAGTAACCTCGGGCTCTGTTCAGAAATATCAAAATTATTCATATCAATCCTCATCTCATAAATACATATAACTATAATTATTGTAAGCATTTGCTGTTCTATTTAATTTAGAGGACAAGACAAATCCCTGTTTGCATTGTAATTCATGTATCTTGTCAGCAAACTTACCATTTCTGTCAAACATATCCGCCTCGTTCGATTGACAAATATTCGTTTTTATCTAACGTTATTTTTCTGTCCGTCTCCATAAATTCACCAGATTAGATATAAACTGAGATGTCCTTTCATTTTGATAGGAGAAATAAACGTAGAGGACACAGAGCATCATCATCTTTATTATTGTAAGGTTGGCTTTGATAAATACCTTTAGGGAGGTTACAGGATGGTCATAGGATTATAGCGTAGAGATTTCTTTTCTTGTTGGTCATTGTTCAAGAAACGTCTATGTTTAAGATTTTTTAGTTGTTGGAGAAATAGCAATAAGTAAGTATTATGTTGTTTTAACAGATGAATTTTAGATGTTTTTTTAGTTATAAAACTAACCCCTAACCCTAACCCCTAACTCTAACCCCTAACAAACAACCGGATATTGACGGTGTAAATAAAAAACATGTCCTTTCTTAATCGAGATTAAAAAGGGGTGCCTAAAGGTCATTATGGTCCGACAAAACAAATTGCTGTTTGCATTGTAATTGATGTTGTCAAAAAACTTAGCATTTGTATCAAACATATCCGCCTCCTTCGAGTGATTAATACGGTTTTTTTTCTTTTCTGTTATTTTTCTGTCCACCTCTTTCAATTTGACAGAGTCCATATTATCAGGGGTGTCCGTTCCTTGTGATAGGAGAAATGAGCGTAGAGGACACAGAGCATCATCATCTTTTATTATTCTATGGTTGGCTTTGATAAATACCTTTAGGGGCTACAGGATGGTCATAGGATTGTAGCGTAGAGATTTCTTTTCTTGTTGTATCCCGTAAGTAAGAACGAACTCATAAGTGACTCTCTTTTGTCTTTGACTAAAAATCTTTAATGATTTAAGGGGAATTTTATAAGTAAACATGTGTATGGCCACTTGCCTCCTATCACACAAACCATCCAATAAATAACCAATCATTGCTGGAGGAATAAGAAGGATCCTATAAGTGACTCCCTTGGCTTTGACTAAATATCTTTAATGATTTAAGGGGACCTTTATAAGTAAACCGGTGTATGGCCACTTGCCTCCTATCACACAAACTATCCAATAAAGAATAACCAGACATTGCTGGAGAAATAAGAAGGATCCTCTCTTTTGGCTTTCACTAAAAATCTTTAATGAGCGGACATTTATCAGTGTTTTATCCCGATATGTAGAATATACAGAATTGATAATAAAAACAGGGAATATGTTAACAATAACAATATTTGTTTTATTTATTCTCACTGACAGGGAATACAGTGGGATGGTTTTGGATTCAGCTCGGCTAGATGTAGGATACGCGTGTGTCACGTACCGGGCTCGGTTCTTGTCTATCTGCTGTCAGTATTTTGTCCTCCTTTTTTAGAGAGTATCCGGTTCGGATCGTTAGGGGGAGATAACTGTCCCTAAAATTTATGTTGGTCATTGATCAGGAAATATCCATGTTTAAGATTGTTATAGTTGTTGTAGAAATAGCAATCATGGGAAATATAAGTATTATGTTGTTTATAAAACAAAGACAATCTCTCTCTCTCTCTCTCTCTCTCTCTCTCTCTTATATATATATATATATATATTATATATATATATATATGTTCCATATATTTGGTATGAGCTCTCTATAAGGGGTGATTTAAATTAATTGTCACTACTAAGTATATAAGCAATGATCCTTTGCCTGTGAACTTGATATCTCCTTGACCGTAAAAATATATAAAAAAAAACTATGTATTTAATAGTTTAAACATCAGCCCTGTTATAGCAGCTGTCAGTGGTCCAGTGGATGAGATATCAGGCTGGCAAACAGTCAGTCGGAGTTCGACCTTAGCCAAAGATAGTTGTTGTGGCTAGCCTCACTGAAGAGGCGTGAAACGCCGAAACACGTGTCTGTGGATGACTTATTAATATATATATATATATATATATATATATATATATATATATATATATATATATATAGTAAA
>CM042166.1:64715247-64722747 GCA_023376005.1 Doryteuthis pealeii
TTTGTTCATCATATCTTTGAATCTCATCCCAAAGAATTTTCCTCAATTGAAACCTGGAGATTAGATCCTTTCACTGAATTCCTCCATTTTCTCGCTTGGATGGGGGTAGGGGGTGGAATGACCCATCTGAATTACTATCATCATTCCTAATCCTCATCCCATCAAAGCAGAATAAAAACGTTTTAGATTTGACACTAAATAGATTCACCCCAACTACAAATCCACAACCGTGCTAAACAAATCTGCCATTTCTTGCCTAACGCAGATCCATCTCTACACCATTGTCTCCTATGAATATATATATATATATATATATATATATGTGTGTGTGTGTGTGTGTGTATGCATGTATATATATATATATATATATATATGTATATATATATGTATGGGGGGGCGAGAATCTTAGAAAATTACACCTTTTTTAGCTTGATGAGATGAAACCCCTAAACCACAAATGAAGTTAATAGGATTGCGCCCTTGAAGGCAAAATAAATGACACAAACTTTCGTGACCTTGGATGCGGTGTTCACTAAATACATATTCCTTCAAAACAATAGTCTCTATCGGTATAAATTTACCAACCCCTTCCTACTAGCAAAATGTGACACAAAGTCAGTTTCTTACGCAGAGTTTAACAGATTTGAATTTAGAGTTTTCATTCTCTTAAACTGGTTGCCTAACCATTATTAAAGAACCAAGTCTACCCTAATATTTACCCATAGATGGAGAGAGAATAATTGGATTCATACCTTTCTCAGAACTATCAGTGCTATGTAAAATGCAAACAGCTTTGTCCAGGATTTGAACTCGCGTCGCTGTGTCCATTCCTACGATGATAACCAGTATACCACCAATAGGGTCGCTATGCATTTTTTGTTGTTGTTTATTGTTTATTGATTTTAACGGCATATCAACCCGTCTGGGTTTATGTCATGCTTAACGGTTAGGAAGTGAGACATATTGTGTAATTATACTTATACTTTTAGTAATTGGTTTTAACAATGTGTTAGTATTATTGGGGATTATGTTGTATGGTATTGATTTGTTTCATGTCTATATTTTATGTCATAATTTTATTTCTCTTAAAAAAAGAGAGAATATCCTCCATGTTGCCATTTTCAAACAGATCTTTCATATTGTTTGCTTTAAAATAACGGTTTCTGATGTGAGCAAAAAAAAACCCTGCAATCCATGAATAAGTGTTTTATTCGGCTGATAATATAATCATAGAAAATCGTCTTTATCTTTATATTCCCTTACAAGCAGAACTGTGTAAGTACTACTGCATTGCGGCACCACTTGGAATCAAACAAAACGATTGGAAAAAAGATATGGTTACTATACAAGGTTAAAGAGCCCAGTCTGCCCTAATATTTATCCATAGCTCGAAAGAGAATATATGTGTTCATACCTTTCCCAGGAGTATTAGCACTATGTGAAATGCAAACAGCCTTGTCGAGGATTTGAGCTCAAATCAACGAGTCCACTTCCTACGACTCTAGCCATTACACCACGCACCTCCACTAATAATGCGTGATGTTTTTTAACAAATCATGGAAGCAGCACCTAGCTAAACAGTAACTGTATGGCCACTTACCTCTCATCACACAAATCATCCAAGTTAGACAAACAAGACATGTTAGGTACTGTTGTAGAAATAAGGATGAACTCCTAAGTGGCGCTTACCTGTGGACACCTACACATGGACACGTCATTGTTGGCTGACCAGCAACAACTTCATCAGCTCTGTTTAGACATTGGATGTCATTTAGATCAGAAGTTCCTAAACCTGATGTGACACACCAGCAGGATGTGTTACAATTCACGAGAAGTCATAAATTGTGAACGTACCTTTAAGTTTGAAATTTAAATAAAATTCGTTAGATTAAAAGCGGAGGTGGGTAATTTTCCATAATCGTTGCGGTTTATGATTGACATTTTAGATGACTCCAACTGACATCCGATACAGACACATGAGAATAAGTTTTGTTAGTTAAGCAGTGCGATCCAATTTTGAAGGAATACAGACGCAATTGTCGGCTCTGACGGGGTCAATCTCTCTCCGTGGCGGAATCATGGGCTAAGAAATAAAACTTGATCAAGAAACAAACAATTTGTGTTTGTTAAATAAATTATTAATCTAGTAATGTCCAGCCCAACCTGCACAACGAAGAACAGAAGAAAATCAGCCATTTATAGAAGTCAGCTCAGACAAGATGACGACTCAGACAAGATGGCGACCAGACAAGTTAGAAGAAGAAGAAGAAGAAGAAGAAGAAGAAGAAGAAGAAGAAGAAGAAGAAGAAGAGGAAGAAAGCAAGAAGACAGTAACCCCAGAGTAATCAAGCAAGTTAGAATTATAATCTCTTTCCCCCTCTCTCTCTATTTCTCTCTATATATCTATCTATCTCTCTATTATAGACCCGAGATGACTCTATCCATTATATACTTGAGATGAAACTGAGATAGATTGATAGATAAATAGAACAATCAGTCTGATATATATATATATATATATATATATATATATATATATATATATATATATATATATATCATTCATTCATTCACAGATATATGAATTGAAATAGAAATCCAAAGAGAATAGACAAAAAAAATGCACAGAATAATCAGCGGAAACATTTTCTTCTTTCATGTCCAGCTCGAAAATATTGCGTTAGTGAAAGATTAAAAATTATCTTTTTGCCAGCGGCTCGGATATTGTTGAGAGATGTCTTCACACACACACACACCACACACACACACACACACACACGCTATCTCTCTCTCACTTTCTCTTTCTCTTTCTCTCTCTATCTAAAAAAAAAAAGATTTACAGAAAGAAATAACGAAAAAAAAGCAAAATAAGATCAGAAAAATAAAATAAAAATAAAGAATGAAAAATAAAACAATGGAATAATGAAAACACAGATCAAAACTGCTGTCTTTCCCTGGGGATTTTGCGCCGTCAAACGTTTGAAGATTTTGAGTGGATGATAGAAATGCTGGTGGCCAAGACAAAATAGGATGAGATACTCTCAAGTGAAAGTGATATGTCCCTGCGTCTGTCTTTCCTGGTGACAATAATAATCTTATTATTATAATGGAGACTCGGTATCTGTTTGTCTGTAACCGAAACTGCGTCAAAATACTCTCAGGAATTGGGTAAGTTTATCAATGAGTATTTGATTTAATCTATAATCAAAATATAGAATAGAATAAATCTATAAAATCTTAGATTTTCCTCAAAACAGCCCATGTTATTATTGTGTTTAAAATCCTACAATGTATCTCATATATTACATAGTATAAGGTTTAGTTAATTTGCATACTGTCTGGGGACAGAGACGAAATGTTTAATCATATAATGTAGTTATAATGTAGCAAACTAGCACAAAGAGAGTCCAAGACTAGGTACGCCTCGGTGGGAAAGGTAATCCACTCGGAACTGTGCAAGTAATTCAATTTTCACCATACAACAAAATGGCATGTGCACAAGCCTGAACCTCTTCCGGAGAATGAGACGCATAAAATTCTCTGGGACTTCGAGATACAGATGAATCACCTAATGCCGACCAGAAGACCGGATATAGTGTTAATTAGCATGAAGGAACTTGGCATATGGTAGATTTAAATTGTAATTCATTGAATGGAAATGTCTTACTCTATTGTTATATATTTCCGTGGGGATTTTTATGGGGCAACCAGCGAGGATCTCACTCGCAATAAGTAATAATGGATCTGCGTGACTAACATTTTAATCCCCCTCTACCCAGGCGACGCCAGGAGGCCACGTCTAGTATATGATAAAAGGAGAAAGATATTTGCCATAAGAGCAATACAGCTGGAGCAATCATATAGGTGCTAGGGTATGAAGTGATCTGCCATTTGATAGGAGGGACTTTGTTAAATAGACTTACCATCACCATTTACCTAACTGCAGGTGATAATTTAAAATGTGCATGGTACTTCTGTCGCACCATATATATATATATATATATAGGCCCTCAATTAGCACTTTCTAGCACATATAGAACAAAAGAATTGTGGGTTGTCATAAGATCAATACCATCCTGACAATTATATAGATGCTAGGGCGTGACGTAAACAAACAATTGATCGTAGAGTGCCTCTCCGACCGCCTCTCTAGACCAAGTAAGGCTAAAGTAGAGTGTTGTAGAACATGTACTAATTAGCGACCAGAATTCCGTCTATAGGCATCATGGATCCCCATCCACGACCAACAGGGGATCCTCATGGGGAGTTTTACTCCTTTACAAAGGTGCAGTCAGTGTTATCTCATGGACAGCTCAACTATCAGGATTTCATCCATAAGCATCATGGGTCGCCACCCACGGCAAACAGGTGGTCCCATTACTGGGAGAGACTTAATCCTCTGCAAAGGTACAGTTTAGGAGACTTGCTGTCACTTAGACTTCTGTGAAGTCCACTGGTTAACCCGGGTGTGAAAAAGAGAACACGCAAAAAAGGAAAACGATTAAAAAAGCAAATGTCTGTCAAATCAGCAGACAGGATTATTTTTTAATTTGATTAAGAATAAGAGGTTTACCTTTGATAACATCTTTTGATGCTTTCTAAAGGAGAATCGCAATATATATATATATATATATATATATATATATATATATATATATATATGGGGTGGTGGGTATGTTTCTCTGTGTGTGTGTGTGTGTGTGTGTGTGTGTGTGTGTATATTTATTCAAGTATGCAAATTTTATCTATGTATTCATAATCCTCTGTTTTTTAATGTGCCTGTTTTTTTAAACACACACACACACGCACACACACGCACACACACACCACACACACACACACACACACACACACACATATATATATATATATATATATATGTGTGTGTGTGTGTGTGTGTGTGTGTAAACAAAATAAAAACATTACAAATAGATCAAAGTAAATACGGAGATAAATAGAATTTACGTACTTGAATATATATATGTATACACAAAACACGTACACACTCACACACACACACACACATGTATGTATATAATATATATATATATATATATGTATATATGTATGTATGTATACACAAAACATGCACACACAAACACACACACACACACACACACACATATATATATATATATATATATATATATATATATATGTGTGTGTGTGTGTGTGTGTGTGTGTACTTAGCAAAGGTACGTAGTGGTTGAAAAGAAAATCATACAGCAAAAACGATATAAAGGAACTTAAGAAATTATCACGAAACTAAGAAAAAGGAAATCAAGAAAATGAAAAACAAAAATAAAGAGAACAAATGAACGAATGAACAAACTAACAAACAGACAGACAGACAAACAAAAGATATAAAAAATGATGAACTTAAAAAAAATAACAAAAGGTAAAACAAATGATAGTTAATATAGAAAGAAAGAGAGAAAGAAAGAAGAAAAAAAAAGGAAGGAAAAATGAAAGAGAGAAAGACAGAAATTCAAAACGTTAAAGAAGACTATTAAGAAACTGTCTGTAACCGAAACTACGTTACTGTTTACGTCACAATACCCTCAGAAAATGCGTAAGTTCATCAATGAGTATTCAATTTATAGTCAAAATAATTAATATATAGAATAACTTTTATTTATTAACGTTATCTCTATGAAAAACTGAGCTAGATTTGCCTAAAAACAACCCACGATATTAGTGTGCTTAAAATCCTGCAATATGTTTCATATATCTCTAAGAAATAACATTTTACATGATATAGGGCGTGGTTAATTTTCATACTGGTTTTAAAAAAAAAACGGGTTTAATAAATAATTACTTGGTGTTATTGATATTTAATTGTATTGTTCTCTTCTCCGGTGTATTAAAATCATTAATGATTATGAATTATTCTATATAGAAACCAATTAAAATATAATTAGAATAAGTGTAATCTTTTTATATGAAGTCCTCGAGATTGTTGCGGGGCGTCGAACATAGGTTGTGAGACTGCAAATAAAGCTGTTAATAACACCTACAAAGCAATACATTTTGTTAAAGAAGGAAACATTTCGAAATTTTCGCGTAAAAATAGGTACGTGTCGTCTATATTTGATGGCTACACGGGCTGGCGCATTGTGTGCGACTTGGAACATCTAGTCGTTTTTCCAACTGAAATAACGTTAACGGCCCAGCGTTCTGATATTGTCATTTGGTCTGTTAATCAAAAGAAAGTTTTTATTGTTGAATTGACAGTTCCATTTGAAGAAAATCTTGATTGGGCCCATCAGCGTAAGTTGGAAAAATATGAAGACCTACGTGAACAATGCGTCAGAAACGGATGGATAACAAATGTATTTCCCATCGAAGTCGGATGCTGGGGGTTTATTACTAACTCAACCTCGGCATTTTTGACTTTTTCCACCAGACAAGAGGAAATACATAAAAAGATCCAGAAGAAAGCTCTAACCGCATCAGCGTGGATATGGCAGTCCTATATTGTGACATCAAACCGACAAAGTCTGGTGGTATCGGGAGATACTGCTGGGGCGCTCTGGGTTAGTGGTAATGATGCTTTGGCCCCGAAACCATGCCTGAACCCAGAGTTATCATCTGATGAAGGCTTTGTTGGTTGCAATGCTACTGTGTAAATATCAGTCATTGTATGAAGATTATGCGTTCTTATTTAATTTCGTTGTTTTTTCTTATTTAATATATTTCATTACATTAAAACTTACGCCCGGGAGTTGCATATTCTGGCTAGTTCAATGAATCTTTTAAATAAAAGTTTGGAGATTCTGACAAAAGTTCAACATGAAACAAAACGGCTGCTTTATATATATATATATATATATATATATTATATATATATGTGTGTGTGTGTGTGTGTGTGTGTGTGTGTGTGTATACAGGGTGGCCAAGAAGTCACTAATTAGCGCAATGGGAAATGCAAAGAGCATCGTCCAAAATTTGAACACTTCTCGACGTGTCTATTTCCTATCTTACACCCATGACCTTATGGCAAACTATGAATATTGTGTAATAGATTTCCTATCTTGCGCAATTCTATAATAAAAACATATATGATATCTGTTCCTCAGTGACTTCTTGGCCACCCTATATATATATATATATATATATATATATATATATATATATATATATATATATATATATGTATTTAATACTACTAATATTATCATTAGAGGAAAAATAAAGGTCTACCATGGTTTATATCAAATTGAAATGATTTCATCAGGACCCTACCCAATGTTTAACTAAATCGATGTAATTCCTTAGTTAAATTAAAGATATTTTTCGGATAATAACGGTTGAACGCTACGTTAGTATTATCTATCCCCCCTCTCTAACACCTTCAACCAAAACTTTTGACAAATATTCCAAACCTGAAACATAAACAACACACCAAATGTTAATTGTAAATCCGTCTTCCCAATACATTTCCCCATACCCTGAATATATATATATATATATATATATATATATATATATATACATACA
>CM042166.1:64725247-64732747 GCA_023376005.1 Doryteuthis pealeii
ATATAATTTCCAATGTATGGTTTCCGAACAAGATGCTTTCAGAAAATATATTCAAAACCAGTTACGAGGTGTTATCAAAAATTATTAACAGTAAATATTCAATTTTTGAAAATTTAATGACAGATTAATTATAACGGAATATCAACCTATCTAGGGTTATTTCATACTCGTCTTCATACGACCTTTATCATCTTGCAACACCCTCTGTTCAAAAATGAGACCATCTAAATCCAATAAATAATAGTCCATTCCGTTTTTATTATAAAGAATATTTCTTTCTTATATTTTTTGTGTAGCATTTTCATGCTACACAAAAAATATAAGAAAGAAAGAGAGTAGGAGAAAGATAATGAGAGGTGAGCGCGCGGAAGCGATGACGCTAATCTGTTTCACTTGAACATAATAAAAGCATGAAAAGAAGGAAAGAAAAAAAATGAGTGAGAGAGTGTTAAATCAAGATTATTATACTTTTTACATATTGAACTATTTGCAATAGCTTTGAAGTAAATATATTTATGATAATTGTGATAATTATTTTTTTATGATAATTAAATTATCATACTGTGGTATATCCACATGTACTGCTAGGGTTATTTCATGTCAATATGTTTGTGAATTGGGACCATATGACCTTTAGGCACCCCTTTTTGATCTCGATTCGTGGGGGCACTTTACTCTTTTACACCGTTTAAATCCGGTTAATTGTTAACAGACGATTTTTAGAGTTTTTCAAAATTATAACCCTAACCCTAACCCCTAATCGTGAACCCCTAACCCTAACCCCTAACCCTAACCCTAACAAATAACCGGATTTTGACGGTGTAAATGATAAAAGTGTCCCCACGAATCAAGATTGGAAGGGGTGCCTAAAGGTTATATGTTCCGAGAATTGTACGTCTATATCTCCATTTTTGTGGAGGGACGCCGTTCTTGTAGTAAATGGACACGGCGACTCGTGTTCAAATCCTGGCCAAGGCTGTTTGCATTTCCCATCGCGCTAATACGCTTGCAAAAGGTATGAATCCATTTATTTTGCCAATGTGTAAGTTGTAGCGCAGACTATGCTCTTTACTCTTGGTATGACAACCAGGCTAGTGTTACTTTGTGTTACATCCTACTCATGTGGGGAAGTTGGTATGGCGCGGAGGTAAGATATCTAACTGATCACAAATCGGCCGGGTTTTGATACCAGCCTTACTTGTCTAGTCACATTGATGACCTGTGAAACGGCGAAATCGGACTGTATATCAATGTCAATACATATGAGCTCCACCCCTGGTTGGTTGAACTCTCTGGAATTTGAATTTTCTGGTGGCCACTAACTACGCAAAAAATGTCATAGCTCTCCTTAGAATGGATAGAGCACTCCTGGTGGTCTAGTATATTACTAACATTAAAATTCCATTTCTAAAAGTTGGGTGTGTCGGTGATGCGGTGGTAAGATGTCTAACTAATGACAAATCGGTCGGGTCTCGATCCAAGCCAGAATCATACTGATGAGCCGTGAAACGGCGGAATAGGACTGAATGAGAATATAAATAGATTTTGTTTCATTCATTTCTGATGGGTACTGAAATTAAAAAAAAAAATTTTTAAACATTTTTTAAGACTCATTTTTTCTATTTAACCCATAGATGGTACCCTAACAGGTACTACCACTCAGATCATGGTAGACCAGGGATTAATGGTGATGATGGGGTACTCCATACTCCCCAGCGCTCCAGAAATGGATCTTTAACATTAGATACAGTTTAACGTCATACCCAAGACACTAAGACCCTCGCCTTCTAGCACATATTATAAAAAGGGTTGGGTGACTTCCATAAGGACAATAAGACCGTGACAGTCAAACAGGTGGTAACGCTTGACATGACCAGTCGATTGATTGCAGGAGTCCTCTCTGGTCGCTCGCCTAGCCTAAGGGCCAAAGTGGAGTGTTGCATGTTTGTGGACTATTCATCTATCAGGATTCCGTGATGGGTCGTCACCCATGGCCGATATGTGTCCCCATTGAGGGGCTCATTTGGGAGGGGATCTTACGGCAACGCCAAGGTGCACAGGCATGTTATATAGATCTAACCGATAGGGTGGTTTGTTTGTGGGCAACATTGTATAAAATCGCATTGTTGTTTTCTATTGTGAGCATTGTTCCGGTTACATCTATACATATATGTTATACGTGATATACCCTATCTACATAATGGAATGATCCTACTACTACTATAAGTAGCAAAGACAATTGTAGCTTGGGGTAAGCGACGCAATTCAGTTCTAAACTGTATTGTCGGACGTAACTTCACCTTCCTTCTGTAAATTCTACTTTCTCTGTTCAATTAACTTGTGTCAACTTTCACCAGTTTTTTGTCTTCATTTGTGACCCTTAATAACCCCACCACAATATATAAAGCGCAGTTGTCTCTGTGTATTATGCATGTATGTCCGGTTAAAACTGCGAAAATAAAACAATTAACGACAAACTAAATATATGTACATATTCAAACGCGTGATGTAATGGCTAAAGTCATAGGAAATGGACTCGTCGCCCCGAGTTCAAATCCTGGATGCGGTAATTGCATTTTACTTAGCGCTAATACCCTTGGGAAAGGTATAAATCTTACTCTCCCTCCAGTTATGGATAGATAGTAGGGCAGACCGGGCTCTTTAACCTTGGTTAGGCAATCGGTCTAGGAGATGGAAAACTCTGAATTCAAACCTGTTGAACTCCGCTTAAGAAACTGACCTTGTGTCACATCCTACTCGTGCGGAGGGGTTGGTCAATAAATATATACACATTTACTATCACCAATGTCTGGTTTAGATCAGTTGGTAGAGCGTCAGACAAGGAAACACAAATTTCCTAGTTCGATACTGGCTCTCGCCAACTCAACGTATGAGTAGCACAGGGATCTGTGCGGTAAAGTAAGGAGCTGATGGTAGGTGTGGCGCTCTTTCTCAGGCGCCAAAACAATCTCCCTGTTCTAGTGCTAGTAAAAAGGGGATAGACGTACTTTTAAGGAACACCAGTATCAATATGCA
This sequence comes from Doryteuthis pealeii, assembly GCA_023376005.1. NCBI lineage: Eukaryota > Metazoa > Mollusca > Cephalopoda > Myopsida > Loliginidae > Doryteuthis > Doryteuthis pealeii. The sequence continues at coordinate 64,728,284 of CM042166.1, forward strand.
GATAGAATATAGGTATCAAATCGCATTATATATATATATATATATATATATATATATATATATATATATATGAATTATTGGTTGGTTATTGAGTACATGATAATCGGGTTTCTGGCATTTCAGCTTACCATGGCCTCCAAGACAGAATCGGATATCATCTACGATTCACTATTACTGATATTTTATTTGATATTTTGCATCTAATCAACGTATTGCCCTTCAAAAACAATATCCAATTTTGTGAGCGATTATTGATTAGAATCATTTTTACTCAAGTTTAATTCTCTGAGGAAAAGGTCTTTCCCTAAAAAGATACATTTCTAAATGACATCGCCTGAAACCATTGTTTCGGTAAACGTACTGTATACAGTTGGATTTTAATGCTTTCTTTTATTCGCTTACCTAAATAAGGCTTCCTTCTCTCAAGACAGCCCCACCCACATGCGCACGCATTCACACGCAAGAACACACAGATTCTTCTTCTTCTTCTTCTTCTTCTTCTTCTTCTTCTTATTATTATTATTATTATTATTATTATTATTATTTCACTGTTGAGTTTTTTTTACATCAGCGTTAACTAATGGTATTTCACTGGAGTCTGAGTGACAACAAGTCTCCTCTGGTCTCCAGGACTCTTCTGAGTATTCTCGCCGATTGCAGCCGTGCAGTAGTCTTGATGGTCTCAATTCTTCCTCTCATTTCCAGTTCCTCCAGTCTTTTTTCCAAGTTTATTGGGACCGTTCCAAGTTCACCAACTACTATTGATATCACTTTCACTCTTATATTCCACAGCTTTTTCTATTCTCTGGCAAGCTCCAGGTATTTATCCATCTTTTCATTTTCCTTCATTATTATTATTATTATTATATTATTATTATTGGGTCGGTTTAGCTCAGTCGGTAGAGAACCCACCTTGGAATCACAAGGTTCTTGGTTCGATACCGTTCTCCATCAACTCAGCGCATGAGTAGCACAGATTAAGTAATCTGTTCTGCGCGTTAAAGTGGGGAATTGATAGTAGGTGTGGCGCTCCACTTCAGCAAAAAGAATCTCCCTGCTCTAGCGCTATTGAAAAGTGGACAGACTCCCTCGCTGTCCGGCTGATACTGACAAGAGTCCGCCCCGCCAATTTTCCGTCATAATAATATTATTTTCATTATCATCATCTATACATTAATTCTCGTTTTCCTTCATTGTACGACTGTTATCATCTTGAACACCCTCTGGTTAAAAATCAGACCGTCCAAATCGTCCAAATGGCATTCACAAATGTAAATCCTGATTATCTGGTGTTGCTTATCAACCGACTTCTTATTACTTATGAGTCTCGTCACCTCAGTTAAATAATGGACCCTTCCTTTTTCATCATAAAGAAAGAAAAGAAAGAAAAAGGACATACTACATAAAAGATAAGAAAGAAAGAAAGTAGGGGAAGATAGAGGGGGAGATGAGCGCACAGAAGCGGTAACGCTAATCTGTTTCAATTGAACATAATGGATAACTGAAAAGAAGGAAAGTGTGTGTATGTGTGTGTGTGAGAGAGAAAGAGAGAGAGAGAGAGAGAGAGAAAGAGGGGGAAGAGAGAGTTAAAGTTAAATCAATATGATCATACTTTAGTCAAAGTACTTTACTTAATTTATGCTACTCATGCACCGAGTTGGTGGGGATGGGTATCGAACCCGGAACCTTGCGTTTCTTTGGTCGGTTCCCTACTAACGGAGCTAAACCGGCTCCTTTTGTTTCTGCTATGATGATGCCCTTTCAAAGACACGAAAGCAATAGTTCGCTCATACGATCATGGACGCTGACTTTTTGACCAGGAGATACATTAGCCCCATTTCTATCTGTTTCGACTAAGTAAAATGAACAGAAGAAAAAAAAAGCAATAATTTTTTTCCCCCAAGAAAAAAGATGGTATTTTTTCTCTTTTATTGACCGCATCATTTGAAGATTAAACTACGAAAATGAATAAAGTAAAAATTGAATAAGGAATTTCAAAATATGCATGTTTTTTTTGTTGTTTTTTTTGCATATCTATTAAATACAACGTATGTAAAATTTTATTTATGTTTTCAATTCGAAAAGAAAAACATTTTTACCACGAAAAATGCATTGGAAATGATGTTTACTATAAAATGCATTGGAAATGATTTTTAGTATAAACTGCATTGGACAATGATTTTTACTATAAAAATGCATTGCAAATGATTTTACAAAAAAATGCATTGGACAATGATCTTTACTATAAAGATGCATTGGAAATGATTTTTACTAAAAAATGCATCGGACAATGATTTTTACTATAAAAATGCATTGGAAATGATTTTTACTATGAAAATGCATTGGAAATGGGTTTTTACTATGAAAATGCATTCAAAATGGTTTTTACTATAAAAATGCATGGGAAATCATTTTACTATAAAATGCATTGGACAATGGTTTTTACTATAAAAATGCATTGGAAATGGTTTTTACTATGAAAATGCATTGGAAATGGTTTTTACTATAAAAATGCATGGGAAATGGATTTTGCTATAAAAATGAATTGGAAATCATTTTACTATAAAATACATTGGACAATGGTTTTTACTATAAAAATTCATTGCAAATGATTTTTACTATAAAAATGCATTGCAAATGATTTACATTAAAAAATGCATTGAACAATGATTTTTATTATAAAAATACATTGGAAATGATTTTTACAATAAAAACGCATTCGAAATAACTAAAAATAAAATATGAAACTTTTTATAATGATGTTCTAGCCAATGTCTATTTTTAACATTTTTTGCATACCTATTAAGTACGACGTATTTAAAATTTTATTCATGTTTTCAATTCGAAAAGAAGAAGTTTGCTAAAATTCTGCTTATATCATATTCTACAAAAAAATTACATTTGAAATGGTTTTACAATAAAAATGATTTTAATATAGAAACTCCATTGCTTGAAATGGTAAAAAAGAGGGGGAGAAATCTTATTAGTGGAATAGATCACTTATTAGGACTGAGCCTATTCTAGTAGTGACCACCCCAATCGGAGTTTAATAGGTTTGAATTCAGAGTTTTCTTTTTCCTAGACTGGTTACCTAACCAAAGTTAAAGAGTTAAGTCTACCCTACTATTTATCCATAGCTGGAGGGAGAGTAATTGGGTTCATACCTTTCCCAAGGGTATTAGCGCTATGTGAACTGTAACTTCGTCCAGGATTTGAACTCGGGGCGACGAGTCCATTTCATACGACTCTAACCATTACACCACACGCCTCCAACTATTGAAGAGTGAGAAGGGAGAAAACTAGATAAGTGGAAAGAAAGAGAAATAGAAGAGAGATAGAAAGACTAAAATCTTGACCTCCCCCCCTTTGAGTAAGCATCTATTTTGGGTTCATATTTCAATTGAGAAAAAGAAACCTTTGTTTTCAATGCATGTACCGAGCCATCTGTGTTCTGTTGAAGATACGTTCAAGTTATTACACGTCACGCGATTCAATATTGCGCCAAAAAGATTATATAAATATAAATATAGTATCCAATTGCCGCTTTAATTTTTCCGTTACAGTGGCATCAGTAAATAATACAAAAGTGCTCAATATATTAAAAAAAAACATAGAGCAATCCCCTCTCTAGAGGTCAGTTGGGGTCATCCAACGGAAATCTACCCGCCTACGCTTTGAACTCCAACGAACCTATTTCAAACTAACTACAGGGTCTTATCAACAATTTATGACACCGCATAAATTGTAAGACTACGACGATAACCATTAGACAATGCGCCCCTGCAATACGAATCTAGACGTCCAAATGACTTTTTAACTCTCAAAAGAGTTTTGATAAACCAGAAGAGAGTCCCTTTGGTTTGAATTCAAAGTTTTCTTTCTCGTAAACCAGTGGCCATACCAAAGTTAAAGAGGTAGATCAGTATGCCCAACTGCATACCCATAGCTGGAGGGAGAATACTTTGATTCATAGCTTTTCCAAGGGTATGAGAACAGCACTCGGCCACGCACAGGATTTAGAATTGTCTCGTCGTGTCCATCTTCAATGACAATAACCGTTACACAACGCACCTCAACAATACAAATCTAGACGTCCAAGTGACATTTTCACTCTCAAGTTTTGATAAACAAGAAGAGCCCCCCCCCCCACTGGCTTGAATTCAAATGTTTCCTTCTCGTAAACCAGTGTCCACCAAAGAGGTAGACCAGTATGCCCTACTATATACCAATTTCTGGAGGGAGATTACTTTGATTCGTAGCTTTTCCATGAGAACAGCACTCAGCCACGCACAGGGTTTAAAATCGTCTCGTCGTGTCTATTTTCTACGTCGATAACCATGACACCACACTCCTCCACAATAAGAATCTAGAGATAAAAATGACTTTCTAACAAACTATGCCCAAAACTTTTACATCATTGGAAAATAAAGTTTTAGCAACATAACCAGCAGCTATGGAGTGCAC
>CM042166.1:64737747-64745247 GCA_023376005.1 Doryteuthis pealeii
CCTGCTAAGTCTAGACACAGTGAGGAGACATGGTACATCGAAACACGGTGTCTGTGGATGACAAAACATATGCTTCTTACCATGTTGGTTGAGTTCTCTGGGTTAAAAATTTTTACTGTCGATCCCGAATTAAGCTTAAATTGCAAAGACTCTCCTATAAACAGATGTGAGTTCTCTAGCAGCTGTAACATATATACCTATGTAAGTATTTGTCAGTTAAATTCTACACCTTGCCAGGTAGCTGATGATGGCCCAATGGTTAAGAAGCCTGACTGATTAAAATTCGGTCGGGTTTCGAAGATAGCCTGCTAAGTCTAGCCACGCTGAGGAGACATGACATGTCGAAAGACGGTGTCTGTAAATGACAAAACATATACTTCTTACCATGCTGGTTGAGCTCTCTGGGTTATAAATTTGACTGTTGGCCACGAATTAAGCTTAAATGGCAAAGGCTTTCTTATAAAACGGATCTGAGCTCTCTGTAGCATATACATCTATGTAAGTATCTATCAGTTAAATTCTACCCCATGCCAGGTGGCTGATGATGACCCAATGGTTAAGAAGCATGACTGGTGAAAATTCGGTCGGGTTTCGGAGGTATCCTGCTAAGTCTAGCCACACTGAGGAGACATGATTCGTCGAAACACGGTGTTTTATGGGTGACGCAATATATATATATATATATATATATATATATATATATATATGGGAGAAATGTGAGGAGGTTAATCCGACAGTATGTGGAGAAAGGTAGACAAACATGGGATGTTATGGAAACTGGATGTTTATTGTCGACGATGCAGCGTTTGGTCTCTTATTAGACCATCTTCAGGACCTGGATACAGTACTCGCTTCAATGATGGACATTCTCAAAATGCTGAAACAGAAAGTCGCCAGTAGGAGAGGGGCGGTTGGGGTGGTTAGTGGATTTTCTTCTCACTAGATGGGGAGTGTCAGAACTGGATTTGTCGTTAAGTTATATGTGTGCGGTTGATATGTTAGATTTTTTATTTTTATAAAGAGTATAGGGTAAGATTTCTTAAAATTGTAAGTGAGCATATGTATAACGTTATATATCATAATAATACCACCACTATTATTAATACTAATAATAATAATAATGATAATGATAATAATAATAATAATAATAGTTATACATATGCTCACTTACAGTTTTAACAAATCTTACCCTATACCCCTTTATAATAAAAATATTTTTTAAAAAATTTAAAAGATCTAACATATCAACCACACACATATAACTTAACGACAAATCCAGTTCCCCAACACATATAAACAAAAAACAATTAAACAGACACACACACATACACATATTCAGTTAACCAATCCTCAACAATCCAATTTTCTAGACCAACACCTGTGGTACCACCATCCACCATTCTGACACTCCCCATCTAGTGAGAAGAAAATCCACTAACCACCCCAACCACCCCTCTCCCTACTGACGACCTTCTGTTTCAGCATTTTGAGAATGTCCATCATTGAAGCGAGTACTGTATCCAGGTCCTGAAGATGGTCTAATAAGAGACCGAAACGTTGCATCGTCGACAATAAACACCCAGTTTCCATAACATCCCGTGTTTGTCTACCTTTCTCCATATATATATATGTGTGTGTGTGTGGTGTGTTTGTGTGTTTGTGAATGTGTATGTATGTGTTTATGTGTGTGTGTGCGTTTATTTCAGTTAGAATTCAACTGTTCTAAGATATCTATTAATTTAAGCATTTTTGCCACACTTTGTCGAAGTCGGAAGCCATTATGCAATCTGAGTAATGCTAGTACAATCGGCTTTAAGTAATTCCGGCAAACCGGAGTCAGCAGACTGAGCTTAATTAATCTGATTTCTATGCAATCATTTACTGTGTCAAGTAGCCTCACTTGCTCAACTACAGACAACTAACTCACATAGTTAAGTTAGTAGACAGGAGAATAGTTTATGTTAAAATTGGTTATCATTAGGTCAATAGTTCAAAACCGTCTCGAAGAATTTCGTATTTTCTTTCTCTGATATAATTGTCTGTGTTAAGTAGCCTCACTTGCTCATCTATAGACAACTAACTCACACAGGTTGGTAGACAGAGGAATTGTATATATTGAAATTAGTTATTATTGGTTCGATGGTTCAAAACCATCTCGAAGAATTTCGTATTCTTTTTTTTATCTAACATTAATTTCTGTAGTAAGCAGCCTCACTTGCTCAAGTACAGACAACAAACTCGCATAGGTTGATTGGTGGAGATGATGACTGTATGTTATATACCCACATGTTGGGCATATATACAAATGTTCTTTTATTGGAGAGAGGAGAGAGATAGACAGGTAGAGATGCATAACTTGCATTACTTACTTCTTTGGCCATTTGGTGATTTCTAGTCGTTTCTATTCTCTCCATGTTGACTTCTATTTCTAGGTTCTTGTTGGTTGTTCGTCTTTGATTCATTTTCTTCTTCTTGGTCAGTCTTTTTGCCACCATGTTATTTCTTTAAGACTTTTATTTTTAACTAAACTTCTTTCTCTAACTAAACACATCGCGCGTGTGCAAGTGAGCCACAGCTAAGCCAAGACATGCTGCTCGCCTGATGTCTGGGCGGATACAGAGAGTTAACCAGCTACCACGTGATTTTTTGTGATTCGCGGGTTTTCTACCTGTGTGGTCAGAGGTCTCCGACCGTTTGTAAATTTCCATTCTACACGGTGTTGTCAATAATCTATGCCGCCTCATAGATTATGAAACATGTATACGTTAAAAGTAGTTAACCTTGGGACAATGGTTCAAAACCATCACGACAAATTTCGTATTCTTTTTTATTTAACATGAATTTCTGTGATAAGTAGCCTCACTTGCTCAAGTACAGACAGCTAACTTGCATAGTTCGGTCGGTAGAGAGGAGGACTGTACATTAGGGGAATTTGACTTTTTACTCTTTTAAATTATCAAATTCTCTCAAACATTGTAAGTTGTATGTTGTATGATAAATACTGATACCAAAATCTAGATCTCTTACCTTTAATATTGTTTGAGGAAATAGCATCAAAGATCGTCAATTAAAATGCACTAGAAATATTCCTTTTCGCAACATTTGGCCAAGAAATTGGTTTAAAAATTTAGCAATTTCAATATTTAAAACAGAAATTTATTTGACGAAGATGAAACGAATAAGATATTATAACTAGAATTAAAATTGAAAATATCCCACATCATCGCCGACACCTCCGATATGCTGCTTTTTACCTCATTAATGAACTCTTAACGTCCTATACCACCTCATTCCACCCGGACGGAAGTCACATTCATTTTCTTAATCTATCCCAAACAATAGCCATTGTTTAAATGTAATATTAAACATATTTAGAAATCTTTGATTTAAGAGAAATAACAGGAAACTTTAAATGAAAAGGCCATTTTTTGATAAATCCTTATAGGAACGGGGCTCTGGACTTGGAAAGCCTCTATTTAAATGTAATATTAAACATATTTAGAAGTCTTTGATTTAAGGGAAATAACAGGTAAGTTTAAGTGAAAAGTCCATGTTTTGATAAATCCTTATAGGAATGGGGCTCTGGACTTGGAAAGCCTTTGTTTAAATGTAATATTAAACATATTTAGAAGTCTTTGATTTATAGGAAATAACAGGTAACTTTAAGTGAAAAGACCATTTTTAGTCCCTTTTTTTATAAATGGTTATAGGAATTGTGACTTAGAGAATTCTCAACAGGATATTAAGAGTTTAGCCGTGGTTCAAAACCAAATTTACAAATTATATTTTCCTCTAACATCATTTTCACTGTTAAATTGCATCTCTTAGTTAAACACATTCAACTAAGTCGCATAGGTCAGTTAGTAGAGAGGAGGACTTGAGACGTTAAATGTTATTATCCCTAGTTTGATGGTTCAAAATCACCTCGAAAATTTTCGTATTTTTTCTTTAATATCATTTTATGTATGTAATAGTATCACCATGTTACGTATAGTCAACTAAATCGCACAGCTTAATTGATAGAAAGGATGAATGTATATGTTGAAATTAGTTACCCTAAGATCGATGGTTCTAACCCAACTCAGAAATTATTTTTTTTTATATAATATCATTTCCTGTGTTAACTGGCATCTCTAGTGTAAGTACCGTTAACTCACTTGCATAAAGTTTTTCACATTGAATTACAAATATCAAAACAATCTCAGAATTTTTTTTTTCAAACATCATCATCACTGCTTCCTAAGACTCTCTCCACCTTCCTCTCTCTCTTTCTTTCCTTTTCTCTTACTCTTTCTATTTCTCTCTCTCTCTCTCTCCCTCTCTCTCTCTCTCTCTCTCGCCACCCATTTGGTTTCCACAGGTCTGCAGCGCAATCATTGAGACCATCAACAATGTAATAAGAAAATGCAGCAAACTAGCACGAGAATTCAATGTTAGACACAACTGGGTTGGAAAGGTGATCAACTGGGAATTGTAAAAGAAACTAAATTTTGATCATATGACAAAATAAAATTCCTTCTTCCTAACTCGCAATATACAGTGAGGGAGGGACAAATATTTGTGAAAAGGGGATAGACTCCTTCGCTGGCTGGCTGATACCGACTTTAGGCCGCCCTCGTTGACTTTACTTACTTATTAGTATATATTTTATATTCAATTAATGAATAAACACACTTGTATTCTCTTTGTGCTAGTTTGCTGCATTCGCTTACTACATGGTTAATCGTCTTATCTCTGTCTCCACACATCCTACATTTGCTGTTCCTCTGTGTCTTATTATTATTATTATTATGCTCCTTTTGAGTTTTCACATCAGCATTAGCTGATGGTCTTTCTCTGGACTCTGAGTGACAGCAAGTCTCCTCAGGTCTCCATGACTCTTCTGAGTATTCTGGCAGATTGCAGCAGTGCAGTGTTCTGAATGGTTTCAATCCTTCCTCTGATTTCCAAACATTCCAGACCCTTTTCCAATCCTTTTGGGACTGTTCCAAGTGCACCAACTACAATTGGTATCACCTTCACTTTCATATTCCATAACTTTTTTAGTTCTTTGGCAAGGTCCAGATATTTGTCTATTTTTTTCATTTTCCTTTAGCTTCACCCTGTGATCTGCTAGAACTGCAAAATCCACCAGTTGACAAGTTCTTTCTTTTTTGTTTATCAACACTAGGTCTGGTCTTCTTGCTGGGATAAGGTGATCCGTTTTTATTTCTAAGCCCCAGAGAATTTTATGCGTTTCGTTCTCAAGAACAGATTCTGGTTTATGCATATACCATTTTTTTGCATGGTCAAAACTAAATTTTTTGCATAATTCCCAATGGATCACCTTCCCAACCCAGTCGTGTCTAGTTTTGTATTCTCATTGTGCTAGTTTGCTACATTTGCAGAGTATATGGTTTATTATTATTATTATTATATTATTATTATTATTATCAAATTGGAATACTTACTTAATTATATGCTCTCAAGGACCTAACAATAGTGATAATATCTTATAAATAATTACATATTAAAAGCAACTATTCTTAATATAAATAATCAGTACACATAAATGGTTTTAAGTAAGTATTGAAAAGAACAAAAAGAAACAAAAAGACAGACTGTTTTCGGTATTAAATAGCCCAATAAAGGTTGATATGCCGTAAAACCATTTGGATCTTTGGGAGAAAAATATCTTATAGTAAAAGCGAATCAGTCATTGATCGACTTATCCATTTAACATAACTTCCGAGTCAGGAAGAAGGAATTATAATTGCAGGTCTTGTCAGTCAATCAACAAGATACGGCTTTAAATAATTACAGTGAATACAAGTCGAGAGACTGACATTAATTCATGTGTCTGATATGCAATCATTTCCTGTGTTAAGTAGAATTCCTGCAGTTCCAGCCAATGAAAAACTCGCGTTAGCTCAGTTGGTAGAGCGGACGAATGTAGTTGATTAATGCTGATATCCTTAGGTCGACGGTTCGAATCCGTCTCGCGATTGTCTATTTTAAAAGAGATTCTTAGTGAGTGTTTTTAAATTGTTTTTTTTTTAATATCTAAGTAGACTCTAATTTTCAGTTGTGATCGTCATTCTTTTTTCTAAGATTGGTTGATTTCTTGATTTTAACAGCATATCAACCCGTCTGTGGTTATGTCATGCCTAACTATTAGTAATATATGTTGTATATTTATATTTATCCCTTTTTAGTAATTGGTTTTAACAATGTGTTAGCAACATTGTAGATCATGTATTGTATTGATTAAGTTTATGTCTATATTCTATGGTATAATTTTATTTCCCTAAAAAAGGACAGAATATCCTCCATGTTGACGTTTTCAAATAGATCTTTCATATTGTTTGCATTAGAATAAAGGTTTCTGGTGGGAGCAAAAAACCTGCATTCCATGAATAAGTGTTTAAAGGTCAAAGGTGTTTTACATGTTTCACATTGTGGTTGTTGTTCTTGTTTGAGTATATAGGAGTGCGTTAGTCTTGTGTAACCAAAGCGTAATCTCCCTCTATCTCTTTCTCTATTCATCTATCTTCAGGCTTTGTATTACATCTAAGCTAAACTTAATAAATAGCTACCTATCTATCTATGTATCTATATTAGTCTGTTCATATCTATCTATCCATATATATCACTTTGTTTCTATCCTTCTTTATATCCATCGGTATCAATCTGTTTTTATTTATCCATATATGGGATCATATGACCTTTAAGCACCCCTTTTGCGATCTCGATTCATAAGGCCATTTTTTTTCATTTACACCGTCAAAATCCGGTTGTTTGTTAAGGGTTAGGGTTATGGGTTAGGGTTAGGGTTAGGGGTTAGGGTTTGGTGTTAGTTTTATAATAAAAAAATCTAAAAATCGTCTGTTAAAACAATCGGATATTGACGGTGTAAATGAAAAACATGTCCTTTCTTAACCGAGATCAATAAAGGGGTACCTAAATGTCATATAGTCCAAGAAGTTCAATAAAAATGTGTTACAAATCTTAAAGCTGGTAATTCACCGCGTAGCCTAACATTACTAAATGCAAATAAATTCTCAAATTCATTTTCTCAACTGATTAGCAGTTAAGACTTGATAGCTATTTAATTACATATTAAGGAAACTCATACAAGGCGACTCGCGATAGCTCAGTTGGTAGAGCGGAGGACTGTAGAAGTTGTAATTAATACTGTAATCCTTAGGTCGATGGTTCGAATCCGTCTCGCGAGAGTCAACTTTTTAAAGAAATTCTCAGCATGTGTTTTTAAATGTCTTTTTTTCTTTCTTATATCTAAGTAGACTCTAATTTTCAACTGTGTTGTTTTATAAATTTTATGAATTAATATTTTCGGTTATTTTTTTAATATTTTTAATTTATCTTACTATAACTTTACAGCAAATTATTTTACTATAAAAATGCATTAATAATGGTTTTCCGATGAAAAGCAATTAGAAATGATTTTACTATAAAATTCCATTACAAACGATTTTAGTAGGAAAATGCATTACAAATGAT
>CM042166.1:64750247-64777614 GCA_023376005.1 Doryteuthis pealeii
CGTCAAATACGGTAATTGATATACAAATGTATGTAGCTAGACATTACAGACAAATAGACTCTTTCAGAGTATTGCTCTATCAAAAACACTCTATTATGTGCTTTATTTCGGTAACATCCAAAAGAAGAAAAAGACTGTTAAAAGTTTTCCAACTGCAGTCTGTTCAATTAAACACAGTAATTCTTTTCACCGCCAGCAAAGTCTCTACCAACTGAGCATGTTCCTCTCAATTCCTTCCTTCCAACACCCAAAACACAGCAATCGTCGAATTTCACTTCTGTCTCAAACATTTGCTTTCTTGCTGACTCATAGTATCAGCCACAGTCCGTTTATATCATAGCTCGGCTAGCCTTTATGCAAATTCCGTCTCGTCCCATCCGGGTCTTTGGTGCATGTCACAAGCGATTCTTTTCCGTTTATGTCGGGGTGGATTTGCCATGCCCATTACAACTCCAACCCTCCTCACCATGACAGGATGGTGACAACATGGTATTGTTAGAGCTATGTTGTCCGGATCATGAATTCACTATCTCGTTCATTATTTTTTTATTTTGATTATTTGTTTGATAAGGTTTCAAAAAGATTTTTAAATTCTGTGCCCATAAGCTAAACTACTTGTATTTTTTTTTTTTTTTTTTTTTTTTGCTGGCCCAGTAATAATGAATTTTATGTGATTATATTCCATCTCCATCATAAAGGGATACCGATAAATCTAATGTGTATTTTCTTTTTATTTAAATGCAAATAATATTTTAGAGATAAAAAAAACCCAACTAATCCGTTACTTATCACTTTAGAAGTTTTATAAATTTTGTAAGCTGAAGATTTACATCAAACCAATTGAGTTCGTTTAATGGCGCCAGCTCAAATGATCCAAGGTGAATGCCGGTACAACAACAACACCAACCAAACAGCTGACCAGGCTTATCGTTGCTTAACTCCAAGTCCTGTTGTAGTTAGTTTCCACGGTTCTAACTGATATACAAATGAAGATGATATTAAAATGGTTTTATTTATTACTAAGGTCAATTGGGAAGATTTCTTACTGCGCGAAGTAAAGGTCATTACTGTTTCTTGGTAGAATATTTGAAATGTCAGGGTGGCAACTGGGTGCCGTAGCATTGAAGAGCATCTATGAAAATTTGCTTGTAAGCCACGAGAGAGAGAGAGAGAGAGAGAGAGAGAGAGAGAGAGAGAGAGAAGAGAGAAGAGAGAGAGAGAGAGATATCCATCCTATCAGATTTGTGAAAGTAATTGCTTTTTGGTTGGGTTTGTTTACGGCATATCAACCTCAGTGGGTCATTTAATACCGATGAAGTAAAGATTTTAAACAAACTCATTCTTAATGGTTAATAAATTGTGTTTATAAACTGGTGATTTCTATTTAACCCATAGAAGGGACCCTAACAGGTACTACCACTCCGGGTCAGAATGGACCAGGGAGCAATGGTGATGAAGCGGTGCTCCACATTCCCCAAACCTCCAAAATTGGAACCTCACCATTGGATAGAGTTTAACGTCATTCCCAGGACACGAAGACCCTTAGTCACCGCCTTCTAGCACGCATATGATAAAAAAGGGGTTGGGGCTTCCTATAATAGGCCTTAGGTAATCATATAGGTGTTAGGGCTTGACGTGACCAGCCGATTGATCGGAGAGAGCCTCTCCGACCACCCGTCTAGCCCAAGAAAGGGCCAAAGTGGAATATTGCAAGTGATGGACTGCTCAACCAACTGGGTTCTATCACAGCATCACAAGTCGTCATCCACGACCAACAGGTGGCCCCATTGGGGGAGTCTTACCCCTCTGCAGAGGTGCAATCGGTTCATTCTAACGCCCCAGGCGACAGGGCGGGAAAGTAATTGCACCGCTAGAGTTCGAACTCACATACCGCGATATCACAGTCTGTTATATACCTATAACATTATTTGGGTGTATAATGGAGGAGAGACAGAGAGAAGATGAGAGATGATAAAAGATGATAGATTTTACGGCCACAATTTTCTCTGGGCTGATTTCTATTCGGGGCTTTCAGCTGGGTTGATTTTCTTTCTTGTTTTCTTCGTTGTGATCATTGTTTGTTTCATTTGATTAATACAAAGCAAGACTTGGTATTCTTATTAATAATGCTTTATTTCCCCAGCCCATGTTGATTCCACCGTGGGTGAGATGGACTCCGAGAGCTGACAACAACGTCTGTGTCCCTTGAAAGCTGAGTCGGATCTGACTCTAAACTAAACATATTCTCACGCGCCTAATCGTGCTCTTTCTACCGGATGGTGAGGTTGAAATTACCTAAATGTCAATCATAATCCCAAACGGGTATGGGAAATTCCTCACCCCCGATTTTAAATCTAACGAACTTTATTTAACATTCTAACTACAGGTACGTTAATAAATTATGACTGCTCATAAATTGTGTCACAAGTCCAGCGCATTAGCCTTAAAGGATATTAAACTTTTTCAAATCTCCTTCATATCTTTTAATACAAAACTGGGCAGTTGGTTTTTGTTTTTCATTTATTCATTAATTTAGTAAAATTTTTTCTCAAACAAAACATTTTTGTCTAAACGAAAGTATTATCTCTTCAAATACGCTCACTGTATTCCACTGCAGAGGGTTAAACATCTGACAAAAAGGGGTTCTAGGTATGATACTAAAATGTATCTGATGTATATACATCCACTTTTGGAGCTTTGTGGGGTGCAGAGTACCCCTTCATTGCGCTTACTCCCATGTCTACTCTGACTCATAGAGGTATTACCTGTTAGGTTCAATAAATAGATTTGCTTAAAATGTCATTAAACAAAGAAACCAAACCATATAAGAGTCGGTTTTGCTCAGTCGGTAGAGCATCTACTTAGGAATCGTAAGGTTCCAGGTTCGATACCGGTCCTCGCCAACTCAGCATATGAGTAGTACACCTTGAGTAATCTGAACTGTGTGGTAAAGTGGGGAACTGACTGTAGATGTGGAGCTCCACCTTAGTAAAAACAATCTTCCTGGTCTCGTGCTAGCGAAGGGGAGATAGACTCCCTCGCTTTGCTGATACCGATACTGACTTCAAAAAGTTCTTAGCCTCACTCAGAAAGAAGGGGCACATCTCCCATTTGTGGGCATAACTATATACAATAAAACCTTATATCACTGTTCATAAAGCTTTCATTGACTTTTTAGATTGGTGGGTTAGGTCCCTGTCTAACGTACTGTTCTGATACATCGTAGTAAACGAGTCCAAATTCCAGTGGCGGATCGGTCTAAAACCCTTGGGTAACCCAGTCAACTGATACTGTAAAATATCCTGTCTGCACCTCTGTAGAGGGGTGACACTCTCCTCCAATGGGTCCACCTGTTGGCTGTGGGTGGTGAACGTGATGCTTAAGGATGGAATCCTGGTGGCTGAGCAGTCTATGACATACAAAACCCAATTTAGATCCTTACTTCGTTGAATCTTGGGTCCCCTTTGATCAATCGGCTGGCCACGTCAAGGCCTAGCATCTATATTATTGTTTAAACACAATTGCTCTTATAGAAACCTCAAGCCATTTTATCATATACTAGAAGCGGCTACCCGGCGGCGCCTGGTAGGGGGTAAAAAGGTAGTCTCGTAAATCAATTATTGTTGAATCGTGAGTTCGATCCTCACAGGATGCCCCATTAAATTCCCTATGTAAAAAAGATGTTGCATTGATCTAGACAATTTGAAAAGAAAAATTAATGTCTCCTATTTAAAATACTAAATGCAAAAAATTCCATGCCGTTAATTTTTCTAATTATCTTCACAAATATAAATCAAACCATCATTAATTTTACTCAAAAACCATGCCCTGGTGATATTTAATGTGTATATATATTTACTTTGTCGTTAATTGTTTTATTTTCGAAGTTGCCTGGACATACAAATTCACACCACTGCCCTTATATATAATATATATATATATATATAGATAAATTTACTATAAGTGGTCGCTGAGGGACTTAGTGTCCTGTATCTAATGGTGAGATTCCGATTCTGGGCTTTGGGGAGTGTGGATTCGCCCTTCATTGCCAATACTCCCAGATTCCCTCTGACTATGAGTTATGGATTAAATACATACAAGAGTTTAAAAATTTGAATACGCAGCAATAATGTATAAAACAAATATATCTTCGATGCGAAATAAGCCAAGGACTAGATGAGAATAAAAAAAACAACCAGCCATCCAATCAACCAACCAACTAAAACCATGGGATAGATGAACCTCTTATCACACAGATATGGGTTAAATAGTACTACTACTGTTCTTCTACAAGGATGGCTTTGTCATTAAATAACATAAAAGTTCATATGTAATTAAATTAAAGAAATCACGAAACCAAAATATATCACTTTATCACATTATCATCGGAAGAACGTGGTGTAATGGTTAAAGTCATGGGAAATGGACTCGTAGCCCCGAGTTCAAATCCTGGACGTGGTAATAGCATTTCACTTAGCGCTAATACCCTTGGGAAAGGTATGAATCCTACTCTCCCTCCAGCTATGGCTAAATAGTAGGGTAGACTGGGCTCTTTAAACTTGGTTAGGCAACCGGTCTAGGAGAAGGAACACTCTTAATTAAAACCTGTTGAACTCCGCTTAAGAAATTGACCTTGTGTCGCATCTTGCTCGTGTGGAGGGGTTGGTAAATATATATATCACATTATCTAACTGAAATTGACTCTCTAATCACGCTATTACGTTAACTTTCAGACTGATAATCGTGGGAAAAATTATGAATCAATTCATCCCCTAAGCCATGGGTTAAATAGTACCACTACTGTCCTTCTACAAGGATGGTACATTGGCATTAAATATTCCACACAGGAGGAAAATTTTCAGACAACACATTTTTAACTCTACAAGGTATTATTATCACTTACGCAATCATTTCTTTTTAAAGAAGCCGGTTCATACACGTAAAAAAAAAAAAAAAAAATTTTAGAACTTCGAAAATGAAAATATCTGCAAAGATATCTGCAAACAATGATTACGGTGCCAGAAATTTTTATTAGATTCAAAATTGATATTTGGTAGAATTTGAAAACTGAGGCGTTCTTCGCCTCTAACATTATTAAAATCAAATTATTTGGTGCCAAATTCTGTACACAAATTTGAAGGGGAAAGTTTGAAACATAAAAAAAACCAACGGTATTCGACAAAAATTGAAATGGAGAAAATTTTTATCTAAATTAATTTTATTCTAATAAATCATTGTGGCGGTTTCGTAAGAATTATCAGTAAAAAAAAAATGCACATAAAACAATTGTTTTATTTTCAATTTTTAGAATGAAACATTTATTTTTCGCTGGTAACATTATATGACTCGTAATTCTCAGAAACGACATTAGTAGGGATCTGTGAGTCTTCATGGGCATCTCATCGTAGTATAATTGTTAGCAAATTAGTCTCGCAGATACATTCGCCGCTCTGTGCTGGGGCTGTAGAATACATCGGCTGCACCTCTTCAGAGATGTAAAATGATTTTTCCAATAGAATTGGTCTTATGGCAAATCTACAAGTTGGTAGCAGAGGCGCCTTAGTGTTCTGGAGAATGACTTTAAATTCCATCTAATAGTGAAGTTCCAATTTGGAAAGCCTGTGGAGTATAGAACACCCCCTTCATCACCATTAATCCCAGGTCCACTTTGACCCATAGGGGTAGTACCTATCAGGTCCGCTATATAGGTTAAATAGATAAAAATGAATTTTAAAAAGCCGTGTTTTAAAAACCCGAATACCCACAAGAATTTCTCTGATTTTTTAGATGAAGCTTGATGATTAGTATTATTTTCATTATCGTCCGTTGCTTACAACATCGGGCAAAATACATCAGCAGCGATTAGGTATATCAAAAGGAAATGGACAGCTTAATGGATACGCTCCGTCGTAACAATTATCCTGAGAGCATAACATCAACTACGAGAAATATGGGTCACAGGACAGAGGATGATACCCAAAACTTACCACAGTCTGTCTTCCCTACGTCAAAGGCTTGGCTGAAATGATTCAAAAGATATGTAATCCATACGACACAGGACAACATTCAGGAGTGACCTCGACTCTTCGTAAATATCTCTGAATCAAACCCCCAACAGAATACAACATGACCAAATTGTGTGTATTCCATCCCATGCAGCTGTGGCAAAGTATACAAAGGTAAAACATGCCGTCCACTGAAAGTAAGACTAGAAGAGCCGCGTAAAACAATGGTTCGAGGAGAAATAGAAAAGTCGGGTATGGCTGACCATATATGGAATGAAAAGGGAAACCATCTCCCCTTATGGGATGGAGTTAGGATAATAGATAGGGAAGAACACTGTAAGAAAAGATTTTCAAAGAATCAGCTCATATGATAGCTGTGGTAATCTCTTAAGTAGACCAAGGAGGGAATAGGTAGATATTCTAGCCAAAACAAGGCATTACGTTTAATACATTCCCAAAATTCACACTGTATTTTCCAATTGGGCACATGGCCTAATGACGGAATGAGAACAGGGTACCATTGTGGACTGAATAAAGGGTTAGGTTCAAAGTTTTGTGATGGCTCCCGATTACAAAAAGAATGTTCCAGAGACCGAGAAGGTTCCCGAGTCTGACAAGGAAATGCCTGAAGAAGGCCGGTAGGCACATCGACCGAAACGTTGTACAGATAACAATGAAGATAATGACAATAGTCCGAATAATACAAATAATACTAACCCACAAGAATGAATAAAACAAAACGTCTTCCGCATGAAATAAACCAACAAGGGTTGATATGCCGTAAAACCCAAGCAACCAAGCCAAAGATGCAGTGTACAAAATTATTTTTCACTGGTGACATTATATGTCTTCGAATGCTCACCTTAACGACATTAGTAGGGGTCTGTGAATCTGCATGTGCATCTGGTTGGAATACAATAGTTAGCAAGTTAGTCTCGCATAACCATTCACCACCCTGTTAGGCCAGGACTGTAGAATAGGCTGACTGCTGTGGGTTAAAATGATTGTTCCAACAATATTGCCCTAATCACAAATCCCCAACCTTTTTATCATAAATATGCCAGAAGGCAGTGCTTGAGGGTCGTGTTAATGACTTTAAACTGCATCTACTTTTTTGTTGCATTTGGGGAGCTCTGGGGAGTGTGGAGTACCCCTTCATCCCCATTATCCCCATTTCCACTGTGACAGTACCTGTCAGGGTCCCCTCTATGGGTTAAATATGAATTATTCAGAATGAAAATTGTTTTATTTTCAATGTTTAGAATAAGATATTTTGTATTGTTGACATTAAATGATTTCTAATGCTCACTTAAACAACATTAGCAGGGATATGCGAGTTTTCATCGACATCTCATCATGATATAATGGTTAGCAAGTTAATCTCGCAGATCCATTTGCTGCCCTGTAGGCAGGGGCTGTAGAATACACCAGCTGCACCTCTGCAGAGGGGTAAAATGATTGTGTCAACACTATTGGCAACCCCAAACATTTCTATCATATATGCGCTAGAAAGGCAGTGGCTTGACTGGGTATGACTTTAAACTGCATCTAATGGTAAAGTTCCAGTTGGGGACCTCTGGGGAGTGTGGAGTATCCTTTTATCACCATTACTCACAAGTCTAAAATGACCCGGGGGTGGTGGTTCCTCTCAGGGGCCCA
Organism: Doryteuthis pealeii; assembly: GCA_023376005.1. Taxonomy (NCBI): domain Eukaryota; kingdom Metazoa; phylum Mollusca; class Cephalopoda; order Myopsida; family Loliginidae; genus Doryteuthis; species Doryteuthis pealeii. The sequence continues at coordinate 64,757,912 of CM042166.1, forward strand.
TTTATGGGTTAAACACATAGAAATGAGTTTAAAAAAGCTGAATTTAAGAAAATTGAATACCCATCAAGAATTAATAGAATAAAAAGACTTCGGCATAAAATAAACCAATAAGGGTTGACGTGCCTTAAAACCCAATCGACCAACCCAAAAAGGCTGTGGCTTTAAACTACAACTAATTGTGAAGGTCTAGTATGAAAAGAAAAGAAAATAGAGTGGAAAAAATAATTCGACTTGTTGAAGAGAGGGGGGGGAACAATGTCGTCGTCGTCGTCGCCGCCGTCACAAAATCTGTCGCTCATCGCAAAACCACCAACTCAAATATCTTCAGCAGCTGAAAAATCGCAACTACTGCTGTCGTCACCCCACTTCTACTTATACAATTTTTCTTTCAGCATCCGGGTGTCTGCACCCCACGCACGAGATTCTCGAGCCAAACCCGACCGCCGGAATCATCATAGCCATCATCCGGGCACCTGGCGCTTACATCCGGGACTGTAGCTTCTAGACTTCGGTGACAATGTTTGCATTCTGAAGGAAGCGGGTTCGATTCTACAGTCTGACATGTCAGGCAAAGCCTAGCCCGCTTCCTTCGAGAATACGGCAGGCCCTGACGTTCACCACTCACCTCGTGTTCTCTGTCACAGAAGGTCCATTTTTTAATTCTATGCAGTGTGGAGTACCCCTTCATTAACATTATAGCCAATGAGAATTCATGAAACAAATCTTCTTCGGGATTGTATTACCTAACAAGGGTTGACATGCAGTATAACCGAACCAACCAATTGAAAGATGCTCTGCAGAAATTTGAAGACGAAAGACTGAAACATTAAAAATGGGTTTGATAAAAATTGAAATGCCTAAAATTTGTATTAAAATTAATTTTATTCTAATAAATCATTTTTGTCAGTTCGGAAGAATTGTCATTAAAGAAAATTGAGATTGAACAATTGTTTTGTTTTTAATGTTTAGAGTGAGACATTCTTTTTCACTGGTGACAATATATAACTATTAATGCTCACCCAAACGACTTTAATGCGGACCTGTGAGTCTTCATGGGCATCGTTGTGTAATGGTTAACAAGTTAATCTCGTCGATCCATTCGTCGCACTTTGGCTGAGGCTGTAAAAGACACTGACCAAACCTCAGCAGTGGTTTAAGACGATTATCACAACACTATTGTCTTTATGGCAAACGCCAACTCCTCGGCGTCGCCTGTTTGGAGGGGAATTTTTAAAAGTTAGTCCAGCATATCCATTATTACTGAATCCTCATGGGATGCCCCATTTAAATCCCTATGTAAAAAAAAGCTACTCTGAAAAGAAATGTTAATGTCTACTCTCTAAAATATTAAATGAAAAAATCCATGCTGTTATCATTTAAATTACATTTTTTAATTATCCTCACAAATATAAATCAAATCTCTATTATTTTTGCTCAAAAACCAAGCCCTGGTAATATTTAATGTGGTTATATATTTACTTTGTCGTTAATTATTTCATTTTCGAAGTTTACTCTGGACATACAGATTCACACAACTACCCTTTATATATGTATAGATGTGCTAGAAGGTGGTGGCTGAGGCGTTTAGTGTTCTGGGTATGACTTTAAATTGCATCAAATTGAAATTCCAATTGGGGTAGGTCTGGGGAGTATGGAGTTCCCCTTCATCACCATTGATCCCAGGTCCACTGTAACCCAGAGTGATAGTACCTGTCAGGGGCCTATCTATGAGTTAAATTGATCAAAACAAGTTAAAGACATTGAGTTTTAAAAAATTGTATACCAATCAAGAATGAATAAAACGTCTTCGGCATAAAATAACCCAAAAAGGGTTGGCAAGCCGTAAAACTCAACTAACCAGCATAAAGATACTGTTCACAGATTGGAAGGTGAAAGTTTGAAATTTAAAAAACAGTTTTGAATAAAAATAAAAATGCTGAAAATTTTAATTAAATTAATTTTATTCTAATAAATCATTGTGTCAGTTCGAAAGAATTATCAGTAAAGAAAATACAGAAATCTTAGTCTGGAGATCACATACATGAGAAAATGTCAGTAAGCAGGCGCCGTTGATTCCACCTTAGCTTAGATATAAATGTCCTATCAATTATACCGAGTCCTGTTTACTTATGAATATACCACCTGTATCATCTATAAAATATTATATATATATATATATATATATATATATATATATATATATATATATATATATATATAGTTTTTTTTTCTTTTGGCCAAGTATTATTGTATTAACCGATTATTTTCTGTTGGTCTTTTCTTTTTTTCATTTTTCCCCAGGTCAAGTTTGATAGTATATTTTTACAATCAAACTATTTGCTGTTTTTTTTCTTAACGCAAGAGTTTACCAACATGTTTCGTATATTTTATATATATATATATATATATATATATATATATATATATATAGAGAGAGAGAGATGGATAGATAGATAGATATAGATATATAGGCTGAGAGAGATGGATAGATTGATAGATGAACAAACTGAGAAAGATATGACCACAGTGAGATAGTTTGGTTTGATTATTTTTCTTTATTTAATGGTGTATCAACATTCGTGGGTTATTTTATTTGAAAGCTATACTTATAGAAGAACAGTAATAGTACTATTTAACCTATAACGTAATTGAGCGTAATTGCTTGACTGGAGTGTGAAGTCGTCTACTACGATGTCGCAGTCCAGTTCGTTGCATACTTCGCCACGGGGACTCGCCTCAGTCTTTTTGATCATAAAATATAACATTCAAAAAGGTTACAACTTTACGATTGTTTTTTATTTCAATTCTAGTTTCCAGAAGAATTTTATTACCTTCTTTCTTATTATGTCCGTTTTCATTATATTCTTTTCGCAAGAATTATCCCATTATCTCTTTATAGTCCAATGTCATTTCGATCGACTCACGCAGATTCAAATGCATATATGCAAATGCAGATGCAAATGTGGGAACATTAACTTAGTATCTTTCAAGTTCGTTTGCTCCAGAGTTAAATAGATGAACATTATATATATATATATATATATATATATATATATATATATATATATATATATATATATATATGTGTGTACGTATTTTTAGGAGACAGGACGTGTAAAACCAATGCTGGACTTTTGAGCCACTTACGTACTCAAAAACCGAACTGTTATCTTCTGTGAAGAAGGGGCAATCACCATATATATATATATATATATATATATATATATATAATATATATATATATATATATATTTCACTCCTTTGGAGTTTTTCACAACGACGTTAGTCTTTTACTGAGTCTGAGTGACAAGTCTCCCCGGGTCTCCAGTGTTCTCCTGAATATTCTAGTTGATTTCAACAATGTTCTTGTCTCGATGGTCTCAATTCTTTCTCTGGTTTCCAGTTCCTACAGTTTTTTTTCTAAGCTTTTTTGGACCGTTCCTAGTGCACCAACTACAATTGGTATCACTTTCACTTTCATATTCCATAACTTTTTCAGTTCTCTGGCAAGGTCCAGGTATTTGTCCATTTTTTCGCTTTCCTTCAGCTTCACCCTGTGATCTGCTGGAACTGCAAAATCCACCAGTTGACAAGTTCTTTCTTTTTTGTTAATCAACACTAGGTCTAATCTTCTTGCTGGGCTAAGGTGATCCGTTTTTATCTCAAATTTATTATTATTATTATTATTATTATTATTATTATTATTATTATTATTATTATATTATATACCAAAGCTGAGTGAATCAATGATTTTTTCCTAAAGGCTTTTCCTATTTAGTTTAATGAAACAAATTACATGCCCAAACATTCTTTAGTTCTGGGACTGAGTTATATTAGGAAAATAATCCATGTTATTTTTTCTAATTAGTTGCACTTGCAATTAAATAAAAAGCTGAAACCTCTCTTACTTCACATGCTGCCTGTCTTCTTCTCCCTCTCTCTATACATATATTGATCAACTTCTTGAGTGTAAGAGGGATATTGAACTTCCCACTTTATTCGTATATTAATTTTCATCACCAGCCACATGGTAAGAGCTGCCTTATAATATATATATATATATATATATATATATATATATATATATAGGGTAGTGTGCACATGAAGTCAACGGCGTTTGGTTACTGATATATATATATATATATATTATATATATATATATAATATAATAAAAGGAAGTTTGGTATGTTCGTGTTGACGCATAAACTCCAAAACGGGAGGTCATTCAGATTCCATATATTTCATACACATTAATATTCGTCTAACTAAGAAACACGCCAAATTTGGCTATTAATTCTTATTAAATTAAGGGATATAATTAATTAATTAAACAAAAATCAAATGATTTGCGATAATCGTAGCATTGCTGCTGCTGATAATATATAAAAAAGAATTCCGCTGGCTGCTGCTGTATCAACAGTAAAATGGCGCTGCTGCTGCTGGTAATTTGAAGTTGACAAATTTGTGCCCTAATCGTTTCAGCCCGGAATTTCTTGCGTATCATCTAATCTTAGAAATATTAATTTTTCTAAATATGTAATTTGTATTTGGTTTTATTGATGGAATTATTTTTACAGCGAAGTAAATAACAATAAAAAACGAAAACATTTAATTTAACCATTAATAATAATCCAACTTTGTTTTTATCATTAACTAGCAAAAGTACCCGGTATTATAATCAGTATTTAATTTTTTTCGTATGTACAAAAGAGTTTTAGAAAAAAAAGAAGGCTTTTACAAAAATCTTGACACGAATTAAAAATACGAGGTACTTATAACTTATTCGAAGATACAACTTACATTTCGCAAATAACAAACACTGTTTACTTATTTACGAAATTATTTTACTGTTTGTCAAACAGTAAAAGAATAATAAAGAAATATCTAAATAAATACATACATATATAGTTGTCGAAAGTTTATTTATCTTACATTTGACGATGTAAAATACAATATACTGCAATTGTTACGATGTTTTAATAATAAACAAACATCACTCTATATAAATGTTTAAAAAATTACAATAACAAATAAATGTATAACAATAATAAAATTCTAAAAGTAAAAATACGAGGTAATTGTAATATGAAGTTTAGTGTTTAAACACTAAACATAAAATAAACATGATTCTAATGTATGTAACTTGAATAAGAAAATTTGTTATTTAATAAATAAATAAATAGACAGATATTTTAAAAATTAAGTCACCACTTCCCGTTTTTCTTTCTTTTTCTCTCTTTTTTTATTACTAAAAAACGTTAAGGTAAATGGTCTTTCGACAAATATTAGGTACCACCAATTTTCCCTATGAAATTTACCCCCCCCCCCTATATTTAACACAATAAAATTTAATATTATCTTGAAAAATGATTTTCCATTTGAAAGAAGAAACATTAAACAAACTCCTGATGATTTTAAAAAAATTCAGCTTACGGAAATAATGAAAATTATTATTGAAAAAAAAAATGTTTTCATTTTTGCACCGTTAAATCAACTGAAATTTAACTTAGCCAAAAACAAGTTACAACAAGAGGATTTTAAAAAATTCTATGAAAAATCAATTAATTGTTCGATTTTCACGAAACTTTCGATAACCATTTACCTTTGGATATAAATATGTCTAAAAACACTCTCTGGTGTTCCTAATTTTTTTTTAGTTCGGTCATGGACCGGGTACTTTAGCTAGTATATATATATATATATTATATATATATATATATATATATATTTATTATTATAATAATGTAGTAACCAAACGTACTTCATGTTACCCTAAATTATAAATATATATATATATATATATATATATATATATATTGTTGTGGTGTGTGTGTGTGTGTGTTGTGTGTGTTTATTATGTTAATATATGTATATGGTGTGTTTGTGTGTCTGTAAGTGTGGTGTATGTGTGTGTGTGTATTTATCAAGTTATAACTCGCAAGTTACAAGCAGACCTTTTGTGTTTAAAGTGATATGTCGGATCTATTCAAAGAAAATCCGTTTTCAGCTTTTGTAGATATTCCCCATCCAAAATGCTGATATTTTCAGAAATATTTTCTCTCTATTTTAAAATATTTCAACTTTTGTGGCTTGGTAGATTTTTTCCCCTTTTTCATCCATTAACTTCATTTCTGTTTGAAGTGGATGAAATTCTAAAAAATAAACCAAGAGATTTCCTTTTTTTTTCAAACTGACAAATTCAGTTTTGCTGCGAAAAGGCAATGTTGTCTATTCGAAGCAAACACACATACACACACACACACACATATATATATATATATATATATTATATATATATATATATATATATATATATATATATATGTGTGTGTGTGTGTGTGTGTGTGTGTGCGTGTGTGTGTGCATTGATGGAAGCGCGTGGTGTAATGGTTAAAGTCATGGGAAATGGACTTGTCGCCCCGAGTTCAAATCCTGGATGTGGTAATTGTATTTCACTTAGCGCTAATACCATTGGGAAAGGTATGAATGCTACTCTCCCTCCAGCTATGGATAAATAGTAGGGTAGACTGGGCTCTTTAACCTTTGTTAAGCCACCGGTCTCGTAGAGGGAAAACTCCGAATTCAAACCTGTTGAACTCCGCTTAAGAAATTGACCTTGTGTCATATCCTGATCGCGTGGAGGGGTTGGTATATATATATATATATATATATAATATATATATATATATATGTGTGTGTGTGTGTGTGTGTGTGTGTGTGTGTTTGTGTGTGTCTGTCTGTGTGTGTGTCTGTGTATGTAATTCAGATAACTGGTAAGTAAGGGATGATTCTATTTGGGAACATCAAAATCGCACTGTACAACCATACTGTATGTTCTTGTAGGTGCAAACATATAGACTTATATAAGGATTTTTATAAATCCCTAAAAAGAGCTCAATGTTTAATAACAATAAATTAAATTATATACAGAGCAATATTTTAAAAGAAGAAAAACTTAACAAACCGTCATCCCGTTATATATTTATTTCGACCAGAACCTAAAAAAGCCTCATCAGATAGATTTTACAAATACCCTGTATTGTATTTGTTGTATTTGTAAAACCCGTACATTTTCAACAGCCAATCCTGTAGCAAACGTCCACTTACCTTAATAACTTTCAGCCCAAAGAAACGCCACTGCCATTGCCACTGCGCTGCAGTTGGTCTTATAAGTGTAGAATAACACTAAGTTACAATTACCGTCGAATTGGTAAGACAAGGCAACAAGTAATCGTAACTCAATACAAATCCAATCTTGTCACAATACTACTGCAAAATGACAGGGTATTTATGAAGCCTCAGAACATCATAGAAACCAAGCAGCCAATCAGGACTCAATGTATGGAATCACCGAAATACATGAATGGACTATTCTTGATTTCCATAAATACCAGCTATCTTGGGGCATTGGTTCAGTTGTGCTTAGCCAGTTGCTGTTGTTCAAACCAACAGTATATTAACTGACTTCAATAATAAGTAGTGAGTGATCAATGAGAAACGACGCACGTTAATTCCCTAGCAGTTGGGATGAAATAAAAGGGGAACAATCGATTGATTGTCTTTTTCCTTCTAGATCTAACATGTTAATAGTTTTTCAAGAAAACAGGTCAGAATTGTCAACGCCATTTAATTTGGCCGGAAGTGTAAATCAAAAGCGTGACTCAAAAAATAGATACAATCTCCAAGACAGTCGTTCTAATTCCTTGCTAGTATGAATTCTATGATTAGATGCAAAATTCTAGTCTAAAACAGGTATAATTACCAACAGGAAGGTATCATACATCAAAATGATGCTGGTCCTCTGTGGATCCCACCTCTACTTCTCCACATAGCCACTTTTCTCTCAGTAGCATTCGAATTCGAATGAGAGCATGTATCCCTGTCCGTAAAATTATGTTGACTGATCTTTGAGCCACTTCTTCGCGACTGATTTCACTTCCTCGTCACTGAAATAGTTTCTGCCTTTCAAAGCCTCTTTTATAGGACCGAAGAAATGATAGACTGAAGGCGCTAACTCTGGTGAGTATGGAGGATGAGGTAAAGTTGTCCACACGAATGAGACGATTTCTCCCTTGTCCTGATACTTGTATGTGGTCGAGTACTGTCATGCAGAAAGAGAACATTGTCGATTAGCAAGTTGGATCTTACTCGTCGGATTCTTGCTCTGAGTCTCATGAAGGTCTCAATGTAGGCATTAGTTTTATTTAAAAAAAGATTTCACATGAAATAAAGAAAATAGAATTACTTTTTGACTCATACTCGTATTAAAGAAGAAGAAAAGAAAGAAAATACTGATAAAATAATGAAATTTAACTAATTTACCTATCAATCCGATCTAGCTTACAATAAGACATCTAGACGCATAATTAATTGAATCTGCTATTTAAAATTTTTTTCTTTACCTTTTCAGGCGATGAAAGAAAAGTAGTCAGATGTCTATATTCATTAAAACAAATTTATATGTTTAAACATTAAATTTTCCATTTTTACATATGTCTTCTTCTTCTTCTTCTTCTTCTTCTTCTTCTTCTTCTTCTTCTTCTTCTTCTAATACTGCTTGATGTAATACTTTATATAAAACAGAATTACTGCCATTTCAATTCTACACAAAATACATTTGTTTGAAAAAAACATTGACCTTTCTAAACGAATCAAAAATGTCTGTCTACATTAAAATAAAAGACATTTACATTTCTTTGTTGAGAATCCAATAAAAGATTTTGAATAACTGAATTCGCAAAAATAATTTTTCCCCTTACAAAACTCTGTATTAGAAGAAAAACATTTTTGGGCTGCTGGATATGTGAAAATGAATTATTCTGTTTAATGTATTTTCAAATTGAAATCAAAACAGAGAGAAATACAAAATATTATTATGTTTTATTATAAGCACTAGCAATAATATGCACCCTACGGCGTAAGTATTTAAGTTTTAGTGTAATGAAATATATTAAATTAAATAGGCTAATGAAACTAAATAAGTAAATATAATGCAGTAAAATTATTTGAAACAGAGGGAGTATAATCGAAAAATAGAACCACTTTGAAACTAGCTATTCCATCATCTTCCATTACTCCGTCTTTAATTGATAATTTTTCCTAATTTCACTTTTAGTTAAATACAGAATACAATTGCAGTTATTTCATCTTGTTAATCATTTTTTAAAGATCATTCAGATGTTTGCTCAATGAGCAAACATCTCGTAATGATCTTAAAAAAATTGATTAACAAGATGAAATAACTGCAATTGTATTCTGTATTTTAACTAAATAGTGAAATTAGGAAAAATTATCAATTAAAGACGGGAGTAATGGAAGATGATGGAATAGCTAGTTTCAAAGTGGTTCTATTTTTCGATTATACTCCCTCTGTTTCAAATAATTTTACTGCATTATATTTACTTATTTAGTTTCATTAGCCTATTTAATTTAATATATTTCATTACACTAAAACTTAAATACTTACGCCCGTAGGGTGCATATTATTGCTAGTGCTTATAATAAAACATAATAATATTTAGACTGTGTATTTCTCTCTGGTTTTGATTTCAATTTGAAAATAATACATTAAACAGAATAATTTCATTTTTCACATATCCAGCAGCCCAAAAATGTTTTTCTTCTAATACAGAGTTTTGTAACGGGGAAAAATTATTTTTGCGAATTCAGTTATTCAAAATCTTTTATTGGATTCTCAACAAAGAAATGTAAATGTCTTTTATTTTAATGTAGACAGACATTTTTGATTCGTTTAGAAAGGTCAATGTTTTTCAAACAAATGTATTTTTGTGGTAGAATTGAAATGGCAGGTAATTCTGTTTTATATAAAGTATTACATTCAAGCAGTATTAGAAGAAGAAGAAGAAGAAGAAGAAGAAGAAGAAGAAAAGAAGAAGAAGAAGAAGAAGACATATGTAAAAATGGAAAATTTAATGTTTAAACATATAAATTTGTTTTAATGAATATAGACATCTGACTACTTTTCTTTCATCGCCTGAAAAGGTAAAAAAAAATTTTAAATAGCAGATTCAATTAATTATGCGTCAGATGTCTTATTGTAAGCTAGATCGGATTGATAGGTAAATTAGTTAAATTTCATTATTTTATCAGTATTTTCTTTCTTTTCTTCTTCTTTAATACGGGTATGAGTCAAAAAGTAATTCTATTTTCTTTATTTCATGTGAAATCTTTTTTTAATAAAACTAATGCCTACATTGAGACCTTCATGAGACTCAGAGCAAGAATCCGACGAGTAAGATCCAACTTGCTAATCGACAATGTTCTCTTTCTGCATGACAGTGCTCGACCACATACAAGTATCAGGACAAGGGAGAAAATCGTCTCATTCGTGTGGACAACTTTACCTCATCCTCCATACTCACCAGGTTAGCGCCTTCAGTCTATCATTTCTTCGGTCCTATAAAAGAGGCTTTGAAAGGCAGAAACTATTTCAGTGACGAGGAAGTGAAATCAGTCGCGAAGAAGTGGCTCAAAGATCAGTCAACATAATTTTACGGGACAGGGATACATGCTCTCATTCGAATTCGAATGCTACTGAGAGAAAAGTGGCTATGTGGAGAAGTAGAGGTGGGATCCACAGAGGACCAGCATCATTTTGATGTATGATACCTTCCTGTTGGTAATTATACCTGTTTTAGACTAGAATTTTGCATCTAATCATAGAATTCATACTAGCAAGGAATTAGAACGACTGTCTTGGAGATTGTATCTATTTTTTGAGTCACGCTTTTGATTTACACTTCCGGCCAAATTAAATGGCGTTGACAATTCTGACCTGTTTTCTTGAAAAACTATTAACATGTTAGATCTAGAAGGAAAAAGACAATCAATCGATTGTTCCCCTTTTATTTCATCCCAACTGCTAGGGAATTAACGTGCGTCGTTTCTCATTGATCACTCACTACTTATTATTGAAGTCAGTTAATATACTGTTGGTTTGAACAACAGCAACTGGCTAAGCACAACTGAACCAATGCCCAAGATAGCTGGTATTTATGGAAATCAAGAATAGTCCATTCATGTATTTCGGTGATTCCATACATTGAGTCCTGATTGGCTGCTTGGTTTCTATGATGTTCTGAGGCTTCATAAATACCCTGTCATTTTGCAGTAGTATTGTGACAAGATTAGATTTGTATTGAGTTACGATTACTTGTTGCCTTGTCTTACCAATTCGACGGTAATTGTAACTTAGTGTGATTATTCTACACTTATAAGACCAACTGCAGCGGCAGTGGCAATGGCAGTGGCGTTTTCTTTGAGATGAAAGTTATTAAGGTAAGTGGACGTTTGCTACAGGATTGGCTGTTGAAAATGTACGGGTTTTACAAATACAACAAATACAATACAGGGTATTTGTAAAATCTATCTGATGAGGCTTTTTTTAGGTTCTGGTCGAAATAAATATATAACGGGATGACGGTTTGTTAAGTTTTTCTTTCTTTTAAAATATTGCTCTGTATATAATTTAATTTATTGTTTATTAAACATTGAGCTCTTTTTAGGGATTTATAAAAATCCTTATATAAGTCTATATGTTTGCACCTACAAGAACATACAGTATGGTTGTACAGTGCGATTTTGATGTTCCCAAATAGAATCATCCCTTACTTACCAGTTATCTGAATTACATTACACAGACACACACACAGACAGACACACACAAACACACACACACACACACACACACACACCACATATATATATATATATATATATATATATATATATATATAATATACCAACCCTCCACGCGATCAGGATATGACACAAGGTCAATTTCTTAAGCGGAGTTCAACAGGTTTGAATTCGGAGTTTTCCCTCTACGAGACCGGTGGCTTAACAAAGGTTAAAGAGCCCAGTCTACCTTTCTATTTATCCATAGCTGGAGGGAGAGTAGCATTCATACCTTTCCCAATGGTATTAGCGCTAAGTGAAATGCAATTACCACATCCAGGATTTGAACTCGGGGCGACAAGACCATTTCCCATGACTTAACCATTACACCACGCGCTTCCATTCAAGACACACACGCACACAGACACACACACACACACACATATATATATATATATATATATATATATATATATATATATATATATATATATATATATATATATATATATATATATATGTATATGTGTGTGTGTGTGTGTGTATGTGTGTTTGCTTCGAATAGACAACATTGCCTTTTCGCAGCATAAACTGAATTTGTCAGTTTGAAAAAAAAAAGGAAATCTCTTGGTTTATTTTTTGAGAATATCATCCACTTCAAACAGAAAGTGAAGTTAATGGATGAATAAAGGGGAAAAAATCTACCAAGCCACAAAAGTTGAAATATTCGAAAATAGAGAGAAAATATTTCTGAAAATATCAGCAACTTTTGGATGGGAATATCTACAAAAAGCATTGAAAACGGATTTTTCTTTGAATAGATCCGACATTATCACTTTAAACACAAAAGGTCTGCTTGTAACTTGCGAGTTATAACTTGATAAATATACACACACACACACACACACACTTACAGACACACAAACACACACATATACATATATTCATACATACATAAACACACACACACACACACACACACACACACACATATATATATATATATATATATATATATATATATATTTATAATTTAGGGTAGTGTGCACATGAAGTCAACGACGTTTGGTTACTACAGAACAACATTTTTATATATATATATATAATATATTATATATATATATATATATATATATATATATATATATATATACTAGCTAAAGTACCCGGTCCATGACCGAACTAAAAAATTAGGAACACCAGAGAGTGTTTTTAGACATATTTACATCCAAAGGTAAATGGTTATCGAAAGTTTCGTGAAAATCGAACAATTAATTGATTTTTCATAGAATTTTTTTAAATCCTCTTGTTGTAACTTGTTTTTGGCTAAGTTAAATTTCAGTTGATTTAACGGTGCAAAATGAAAACATTTTTTTTTTTTCAATAATAATTTTCATTATTCCGTAAGCTGAATTTTTTAAAAAATCATCAGGAGTTTGTTTTAATGTTTCTTCTTTCAAATGGAAAATCATTTTTCAAGATAATATTAAATTTTATTGTGTTAAATATAGGGGGGGGGGGTAAATTTCATAGGGAAAATTGGTGGTACTAATATTTGTCGAAAGACCATTTACCTTAACGTTTTTAGTAATAAAAAGAGAGAAAAAAGAAAGAAAAACGGGAAGTGGTGACTTAATTTTTAAAAATATCTGTCTATTTATTTATTTATTAAATAACAAATTTCTTATTCAAGTTACATACATTAGAATCATGTTTATTTTATGTTTAGTGTTTAACACTAAACTTCATATTACAATTACCTCGTATTTTTTACTTTTAGAATTTTATTATTGTTATACATTTATTTGTTATTGTAATTTTTTAAACATTTATATAGAGTGATGTTTGTTTATTATTAAAACATCGTAACAATTGCAATATATTGTATTTTACATTGTCAAATGTAAGATAAATAAACTTTCGACAACTATATATGTATGAATTTATTTAGATATTTCTTTATTATTCTTTTACTGTTTGACAAACAGTAAAAGAATTTCGTAAATAAGTAAACAGTGTTTGTTATTTGCGAAATGTAAGTTGTATCTTCGAATAAGTTATAAGTACCTCGTATTTTTAATTCGTGTCAAGATTTTTGTAAAAGCCTTCTTTTTTTTCTAAAACTCTTTTGTACATACGAAAAAAATTAAATACTGATTATAATAAATACCGGGTACTTTTGCTAGTTAATGATAAAAACAAAGTTGGATTATTATTAATGGTTAAATTAAATGTTTTCGTTTTTTATTGTTATTTACTTCGCTGTAAAAATAATTCCATCAATAAAACCAAATACAAATTACATATTTAGAAAAATTGATATTTCTAAGATTAGATGATACGCAAGAAATTCCGGGCTGAAACGATTAGGGCACAAATTTGTCAACTTCAAATTACCAGCAGCAGCAGCGCCATTTTACTGTTGATACAGCAGCAGCCAGCGGAATTCTTTTTTATATATTATCAGCAGCAGCAATGCCACGATTATCGCAAATCATTTGATTTTTGTTTAATTAATTAATTATATCCCTTAATTTAATAAGAATTAATAGCCAAATTTGGCGTGTTTCTTAGTTAGACGAATATTAATGTGTATGAAATATATGGAATCTGAATGACCTCCCGTTTTGGAGTTTATGCGTCAACACGAACATACCAAACTTCCTTTTATATATTATATTATATATATATAATATATATATATATATATATCAGTAACCAAACGCCGTTGACTTCATGTGCACACTACCCTATATATATATATATATATATATATATATATATATATATATATAAGGCAGCTCTTACATGTGGCTGGTGATGAAAATTAATATACGAATAAAGTGGGAAGTTCAATATCCCTCTTACACTCAAGAAGTTGATCAATATATGTATAGAGAGAGGGAGAAGAAGACAGGCAGCATGTGAAGTAAGAGAGGTTTCAGCTTTTTATTTAATTGCAAGTGCAACTAATTAGAAAAATAACATGGATATTTTTCCTAATATAACTCAGTCCCAGAACTAAAGAATGTTTGGGCATGTAATTTGTTTCATTAAACTAATAGGAAAAGCCTTTAGGAAAAAATCATTGATTCACTCAGCTTTGGTATAATAATAATAAATAATAATAATAATAATAATAATAATAATAATAATAATAATAATAAAATTTGAGATAAAAACGGATCACCTTAGCCCAGCAAGAAGATTAGACCTAGTGTTAATTAACAAAAAAGAAAGAACTTGTCAACTGGTGGATTTTGCAGTTCCAGCAAATCACAGGGTGAAGCTGAAGGAAAGCGAAAAAATGGACAAATACCTGGACCTTGCCAGAGAACTGAAAAAGTTATGGAATATGAAAGTCAAAGTGATACCAATTGTAGTTGGTGCACTAGGAACGGTCCAAAAAAGCTTAAAAAAAAACTGTAGGAACTGGAAATCAGAGAAAGAATTGAGACCATCCAGACAAGAACATTGTTGAAATCAACTAGAATATTCAGGGAGACTTGTCACTCAGACTCAGTAAAAGAGTAACGTCGTTGTGAAAAACTCCAAAGGAGTGAAATAATATATATATATATATATATATATATATATATATATATATATATATATATATATATGGTGATTGCCCCTTCTTCACAGAAGATAACAGTTCGGTTTTTGAGTACGTAAGTGGCTCAAAAGTCCAGCATTGGTTTTACACGTCCTGTCTCCTAAAATACGTACACACATAGGTATATATATATATATATATTATATATATATATATATAATATATTATATATATATATATATCATTCTATTTAACTCTGGAGCAAACGAACTTGAAAGATACTAAGTTAATGTTCCCACATTTGCATCTGCATTTGCATATACATTTGAATCTGCGTGAGTCGATCGAAATGACATTGGACTATAAAGAGATAATGGGATAATTCTTGCGAAAAGAATATAATGAAAACGGACATAATAAGAAAGAAGGTAATAAAATTCTTCTGGAAACTAGAATTGAAATAAAAAACAATCGTAAAGTTGTAACCTTTTTGAATGTTATATTTTATGATCAAAAAGACTGAGGCGAGTCCCCGTGGCGAAGTATGCAACGAACTGGACTGCGACATCGTAGTAGACGACTTCACACTCCAGTCAAGCAATTACGCTCAATTACGTTATAGGTTTAGTACTATTACTGTTCTTCTATAAGTATAGCTTTCAAATAAAATAACCCACGAATGTTGATACACCATTAAATAAAGAAAAATAATCAAACCAATATCTCACTGTGGTCATATCTTTCTCAGTTTGTTCATCTATCAATCTATCCATCTCTCTCAGCCTATATATCTATATCTATCTATCTATCCATCTCTCTCTCTCTCTCTATATATATATATATATATATATATATATATATATATATATAAAATATACGAAACATGTTGGTAAACTCTTGCGTTAAGAAAAAAAACAGCAAATAGTTTGATTGTAAAAATATACTATCAAACTTGACCTGGGGAAAATGAAAAAAAAAAGACCAAGATAGTCGTACCAACAGAAAATAATCGGTTAATACAACAATACTTGGCCAAAAAGAAAAAAAAACTATATATATATATATATATATATATATATATATATATATATTATATATATATATATATATATAATATTTATAGATGATACAGGTGTATATTCATAAGTAAACAGGACTCGGTATAATTGATAGGACATTTATATCTAAGCTAAGGTGGAATCAACGGCGCCTGCTTACTGACATTTTCTCATGTATGTGATCTCCAGACTAAGATTTCTGTATTTTCTTTACTGATAATTCTTCGAACTGACACAATGATTTATTAGAATAAAATTTATTTAATTAAAATTTTCAGCATTTTTATTTTTATTCAAAACTGTTTTTTAAATTTCAAACTTTCACCTCCAATCTGTGAACAGTATCTTTATGCTGGTTAGTTGAGTTTTTACGGCTTGCCAACCCTTTTTGGGTTATTTTATGCCGAAGACGTTTTATTCATTCTTGATTGGTATACAATTTTTTAAACTCAATGTCTTTAACTTGTTTTGATCATTTAACTCATAGATAGGCCCTGACAGGTACTATCACTCTGGGTTACAGTGGACCTGGGATCAATGGTGATGAAGGGGAACTCCATACTCCCCAGACCTACCCCAATTGGAATTCACCATTTGATGCAATTTAAAGTCATACCCAGAACACTAAACGCCTCAGCCACCACCTTCTAGCACATCTATACATATATAAAGGGTAGTTGTGTGAATCTGTATGTCTAGAGTAAACTTCGAAAATGAAATAATTAACGACAAAGTAAATATATAACCACATTAAATATTACCAGGGCTTGGTTTTTGAGCAAAAATAATAGAGATTTGATTTATATTTGTGAGGATAATTAAAAAATGTAATTTAAATGATAACAGCATGGATTTTTTCATTTAATATTTTAGAGAGTAGACATTAACATTTCTTTTCAGAGTAGCTTTTTTTTACATAGGGATTTAAATGGGGCATCCCATGAGGATTCAGTAATAATGGATATGCTGGACTAACTTTTAAAAATTCCCCTCTAAACAGGCGACGCCGAGTAGCCGCTGCTAATATATAAATAAGGAGTTGGCGTTTGCCATAAAGACAATAGTGTTGTGATAATCCTCTTAAACCACTGCTGAGGTTTGGTCAGTGTCTTTTACAGCCTCAGCCAACAGTGCGACGAATGGATCGACGAGATTAACTTGTTAACCATTACACTACGATGCCCATGAAGACTCACAGGTCCGCATTAAAGTCGTTTGGGTGAGATTAATAGTTATATATTGTCACCAGTGAAAAAGAATGTCTCACTCTAAAACATTAAAACAAAACAATGTTCAATCTCAAATTTTCTTTAATGACAATTCTTCCGAACTGACAAAAATGATTTATTAGAAAAAATTAATTTTAATACAAATTTTGGCATTTCAATTTTTATGCAAACCATTTTTAAATGTTTCAGTCTTTTCGTCTTCAAATTTCTTGCAGAGCATCTTTCAATTGTTGGTTCGGTTTTATACTGCATGTCAACACTTGTTAGGTAATACAATCCCGAAGAAGACTTTGTTTCATGAATTCTCATTGGCTATAATGTTAATGAAGGGGTACTCCACACTCCATAGAATTAAAAATGGACCTTCTGTGACAGAGAACACGAGTGAGTGGTGAACGTCAGGGCTGCGTATTCTCGAAGGAAGCGGGCTAGGCTTTGCCTGACAGTGCAGACTGTAGAATCGAACCCGCTTCCTTCAGAATGCAAACATTGTCACGAAGTCGAGAAGCTACAGGTCCCGGATGTAAGCGCCAGGTGCCCGATGATGGCTATGATGATTCCGGCGGTCGGGTTTGGGCTCGAGAATCTCGTGGCGTGGGTGGCAGACACCCGGATGTTGAAAGAAAAATTGTATAAAGTAGGAAGTGGGGTGACGACAGCATAGTTGCGATTTTTCAGCTGCTGAAGATGTTTGAGTTGGTGTTTTGCGAGCGGGCGACAGATTTTGTGACAGCGACGACATTGTTGACCCCCCCTCTCTTCAACAAGTCGAATATTTTTTTCCACTCTATTTTTTCTTTTTCATACTAGACCTTCACAATTAGTTGTAGTTTAAAGCCACAGCCTTTTTGGGTTGGTCGATTGGGTTTTTAAAGGCACGTCAACCCTTATTGGTTTATTTTAGGTGCCGAAGTCTTTTTATTCTATTAATTCTTGAATGGTATTCAATTTTCTTAAATTCAGCTTTTTTAAACTCATTTCTATGTGTTTAACCCATAAATGGGCGCCTGACAGGAACCACCACCCCGGTCATTTTGAACTTGTGAGTAAATGGTGATAAAAGGATACTCCACACTCCCCAGAGGTCCCCAACTGGAACTTTACCATTTAGATGCAGTTTAAAGTCATACCCAGTCAAGCCAAACTGCCTTTCTAGCGCATATATAATAGAAATGTTTGGGTTTGCCAATAGTGTTGACACAAATCATTTTACCCTCTGCAGAGGTTGCAGCTGGTGTATTCTACAGGGCCCCTGCCTACAGGGCAGCAATGGATCTGCGAGATTTAACTTGGCTAACCATTATATCATGATGGAGTTCAAATGAAAACCTCGCATTCCCTGCTAATGTTGTTTAAGTGAGCATTAGAAATCATTTAATGTCAACAATACAAAATATCTTATTCTAAACATTGAAAATAAAACAAATTTTCATTCTGAATATTCATATTTAACCCATAGAGGGACCCTGCAGGTACTGTCACAGTGAAATGGGGATATATGGGGATGAGGGGTTACTCACACTCCCCAGAGCTCCCCCGAAATGCAACTAAAAAGTAGATGCAGTTTAAAGGTCATTAACACGAACCTCAAGCACTGCTTCTGGCATAATTTTATGTAAAAGGTTGGGGATTGTGATTAGGGCAATATTGTTGGAAACAAATCTTTTAAACCGCCAGCAGTCAGCCTATTCTACAGTCCTGGACCTAACAGGGTGGTGAATGGTTATGGCGAGATACTGCGTAAACTATTTGTATTCGGCAACCAGGATGCAGCATGCAGATTCACAGACCCCTACTATGTCGTTAAGGTGAGCATTCGAAGACATATAATGTCAGCCAGTGAAAAAATAATTGTACACTGCATCTTTGGCTTGGTTGCTTTGGTTTTAACGGCATATCAACCTTGTTGGTTTATTTCATGCGGAAGACGTTTTGTTTTATTCATTCTTGTGGGTTAGTATTATTTGATTATTCGGACTATTGTCTTATCTCATTGTTATCTGTACAACGTTTTGCGGTCGATGTGCCTACCGGCTTTCTCAAAGGGCATTCCTTGTCAGACTCGGGAACCTTCCGGTCTCTGGAACATTCTTTTTGTAATCGGGACCATGCAGCAAAACTTTTGAACCTAACCCTTTATTCAGTCCACATATGGTACCTGTTCTCATTCCGTCATTAGGCCATGGTGCGCCAATTGGAAAAATAACAGTGTGAATTTTTTTT